>OY744517.1:41307901-41355401 GCA_963556195.1 Sepiola atlantica
CTGAGGTATATAAGCAATACTGGAAGGTGTTGATGCAAAAAGAAAATAATAAATAAAGCAAGAGAAACTGTCTCTAATTGGTTAATTCAAGGTTGTGATTTTAATCCCTGTGCTGGGCAGTACAATTTATTTTATTTTATTTTTATTTTATATCATATAACTACAACTTATTACCTGTAGTAGATGGTTGCTTCATCTTATATAAAAAAAATACTTGGTTTCGCCAGCTTCGCAAAGATCTCTACTTTAAACAAAACTTTTAAATAATAAACATTAAATTGTCGCAAATACGAAACAAACATTTTCGCATTTATTCAAATCGATAGATAAATATGACTGTGTTGGTAATTTTTATACAAATTTATTAATCATTTAAATATGACCGTAAAGAAAAGAAAAGAAAGAAGAAATAAATTCGCTTGAGCGATGATGCGTGAGTATGGGGCTTTTGTTTTTAACTTCTTCCATCATAACCGAGAAGGAGAACCCACCATGATTGTCATTTCTGAATAAAATTAACTTGCTAAACATTTGTCCACGAAATAAAACAATATTTGGAAGAAAAGAACTATTTATTATACTAAAATCAAAACAATTGTTGAATTTAAAAAAATACTATAACAAAGTATCTTTTAGCACAGCATTATGCAAATTTGTTAATTTCTGAGATAACATATACATAAGCTGTATTTTTTTTCACCCCAAACCAGTAATATTGCCTATATGGGAAGTTTTGCAGGAAGATTTTTGTTCACATTACCTTTAAAATGTCTGCATGTTGGTACAGTCGGGGAAACAGGGAGTAGGGATGGAATTCCAAAGGCAAGGTGCGAGAAATGAGCTCAACTTGAATTAACTTGAAATAAAGTGTTTTGATCTCACCGATAGTGCGAGAAATGAGCTCAACTTGAAATAAGGTGTTTTGATCTCACCGATAGTGCGAGAAATGAGCTCAACTTGAATTTACTTAGAATAAAGTGTTTTGATCTCACCGATAGTGCGAGAAATGAGCTCAACTTGAATTAACTTGAAATAAAGTGTTTTGATCTCACCGATAGTGCGAGAAATGAGCTCAACTTGAATTAACTTGAAATAAGGTGTTTTGATCTCACCGATAGTGCGAGAAATGAGCTCAACTTGAATTTACTTAGAATAAAGTGTTTTGATCTCACCGATAGTGCGAGAAATGAGCTCAACTTGAATTTACTTAGAATAAAGTGTTTTGATCTCACCGATAGTGCGAGAAATGAGCTCAACTTGAATTAACTTGAAATAAGGTTTTTTGATCACACCGATAGTGCGAGAAATGAGTACAACTTGATTAACTTGAAATAAGGTTTTTTGATCTCACCGATAGTGCGAGAATTGAGCTCAACTTGAAGTAACTTGAAATAAGGTGTTTTGATCTCACCGATAGTGCGAGAAATGAGCTCAACTTGAATTAACTTGAAATAAAGTGTTTTGATCTCACCGATAGTGCGAGAAATGAGCTCAACTTAAATTAACTTGAAATAAAGTGTTTTGATCTCACCGATAGTGCGAGAAATGAGCTCAACTTGAATTAACTTGAAATAAGGTGTTTTGATCTCACCGATAGTGCGAGAAATGAGCCCAACTTGAATTAACTTGAAATAAGGTGTTTTGATTTCACCGATAGTGCGAGAAATGAGCCCAACTTGAATTAACTTGAAATAAGGTGTTTTGATCTCACTGATAGTGCGAAAAATGAGCTCAACTTTAATTTACTTGGAATAAGATGTCTTGATCTCACCGATAGTGCGAGAAATGAGCTCAACTTTCGCATTTATTCGTTTAGAATTTTTTTGTTTTTTGTTCTTTTGGTGCGTTGAGATTATATTTATATTTGCACTTAAAGTTAATCAATAATTATTTTCACACTTATTGTTTAAAATGGCCACCTTCCGAGTATGACAGCCGCTGGTCAGACTTTAATCTTTCACGTTTTTTTTTTACTTTGTTTTGGATTCTAAAATTTAGAAATATAAAAGGAATTAAAAAAATAGAAAATGAATTCTCTTTTCTTTCCCTTTCACTCCAGATAATTCTATTCTTTCTGATAACAGTATTTTATTGTTATTGTAATGTAAACATATTATAACAACAAGCGACGTCTCGAATGACATGAACCAGATCTGCACCAAGTAATATTCTAATGTCATGGCTATCAGATGTCCAGTGAGTGATCTCTCTGTAAGAGTCAGTCGGACAGAGGGTGAGACTCATTTTTAATAAGAGCTATGACATCATCAGCTTTTTCAAGACCCACCCTTAAAAATAACAAGAAATAATAAGTTATGAATATACCAATGTTCAACTGTTCATATTTCTGACCCCAATTTATTTATGTGACCTCGCAAGTATATGCGCCCTCTGGGTGGAAATATTAATCAGTTTTGTAAATGCATAAAAACATATGGCGGTTGTCTTCCCACACTGTTCCTATTTACTTGTCTTCCCACGATGACAGAGTTAGACACAAGGTCGGTTTTAAATGTGGGGAAAATTCACCTCTCCAAAAACGGGAAACTCTGGATTGGAACAAAAATTAAAATAGTCTCAGTCTAGAAGGATTTCTTCTTCACTGACTGAGGACAGAAAAGATGAAGTGTAGTCTCAGTACAGATACTACACTTTGCTCCAAGCCAAAACGCCAAGAAACGTTGTTGCTGGTGTTTTAATTGGTAAAAGAGTAAAGAGTTTTCAGAGAGGTAACAGCAAAATCTCACCCCTTCAGTGTTTGCTTTCTCTTGAATTTGAGTAACGTTAACTCTTCTTAGGATTCTAGTACTCTACGCACCATTCCAGCCGAGATCTGAATGACGTAATTCCTCTTCGATCTTTCCATCCTCTGACCCATTACGGACATTTTCTGTGGTACCAAGGATTTTCCTTATATATCTACATTGGTAGTTTCTGTTCGCTTTAATTCGTCATAGTATATTTTATCTATATATCTAGACTACTAGAATTCTAAGAAAGGTTAAAGAAAGTAGAAAGTAAACCTTGGGTTTACTTTCGGCAGCTTCGTAACTCTTGCTTCCCTTATTTTGTCCTTTAGTCCTCACATTCCATGAGCGATGTTTCTGACAAAGGGGGAAGAATGGCTATTTTCTGGGGCGGAATATATCCATATAACACTTATCGTAGGTTAGTTGTTTTATTTTTAGCTCCTTACATCAAGTGGCTTCATGCCTTGTCTAGAGCGATTTCCATAAAAATATTTTTTTTTTATTTGTGTTTCCATAGTGCTATCTTATTTCATCTTACCTGTGGTTGGTCAGTGTAACTTGGCTATGTGGGTTGGTTTCTGCATTCTAGGATTTTAATTTATATTTCATATGTGCCGTGGTTTTATTGTTATTATTGTGAGGGTAAAGGTTTTGGAAAGAGGTAATACCTTTCCGAGTTGGCCTCAAGGGTTCTTCTCGCCTGGTGTCCATGCACCCAAGCACAATGCTATGTGTGAAAATATAGCCTGGCTATAGTGAACGACCGTCCGTGCGTGGTGAGGAGCTACATCCTTCTCGAGGGTTACCCTGTTAATATGTATGGGCGTAGACAGAACACGGCGGATCTAGAGGAGTAAACATTGACCACAAATTCTGCTATTCTACAGGTAGCAGTACTCCCAGGTGCACTCATCAACAAACTGATGATCTCGTTCTAAGAACGGCATGGCTTCGCAGATAATCATATATATGGGGCCTGTCTAAAAAGTATACGACCTTAGGCCAGAAAAAATATTTCAAATACGTGACAGGGTTGGGACCCTAATCCCCTTCAAAGTAGGCCCCTTGTGCTTGCACGCACTTAGCCCATCAATCCATCCACTACCGGAAACACCTCTGGAAGTCTTCTTTTTGGAATGATGTTCATCTCCGTCGTCGTGTTCTGCATTATCTCTTTTTTTTTTTTGCACCCTCTCAACAACAGCTGCACTCCGTACAGTTTGGGGCCTGCCAGAACGCTGGTCACTCTCCGCTGATGTGCGGCCATTTTTGAATCGGTTGAACCACTCCTTAATATGTGTTACACCCATCGCATCTTCTCCAAACACCTGCTGAATCTAACGGGACGGCGGAGATGAACACCATTCCAAAAGAAGACTTCCAGAGGTGTTTCCGGCAGTGGATGGATCGGTGGGCTAAGTGTGTGCAAGCACAAGGGGCCTACTTTGAAGGGGATTAGGGTCCCATCCCCGTCACATATTTGATTTTTTTTCTGACCTAAGGTCGGATACGTTTTAGACAGGCCTCGTATTTGACAATGGGAAAGCATAACTTTTCAAGTTAGTGAAGTACCAAGGACTATACGCATGTTTCGCATGCCGCATATGCAATCAGCCTTAAGAAAAAATAATGTTTCACCACATGATGGATGCCTGAAGTCCAAGTTTTTATTGTTTATCATAAAATTTATACACAAAGCTGCTGTTCATATGTATGAAAATAAAACAATAAATTGAAAACTTTGTAGTATTTTAATTATTCGGACTACTATTCTCATCTTGGATGTCATTCGCACAACATTTCTAACCTCCAACCTTCTTCAGGTACGTCTTGTCGAACTTAAGAATCTTTTAGTCGGGAATCTGTATGGAATTTTGAACCGAAGCTTTTATTTAATCCACGAGGGTAGCAATTCTTAATTGTATTCTTAGTATCGTCTGTACTGAGGATTAAAACTTCAACCCCAGAAGCCTGTCATATAGAACTGATTATTACTTAGCACTTTTATCCGTTGGAGGTTACATCAGCCGAAACGTTGTGAGAATAACATTCAATTTTTACACTTTTATTGTCATTAAGGGTATGACTACATATCAACCAAACCATTTCATTATCACATCACTACAGTATAAATCTCTATGCATGAGTGGATGAAACGCGTGAGGTGCGCTGAAGAAAAATTCCTACCAGTAAAACACATAGCCCTGTTGCGCTCGCATACCCTTAATGACAATAAAAGTGTAAAAATTTGGGAATTTCCTTGCTTTTGTACATTTAGTGTATATGAATTTTCATCTTAACCCTATTAAGGGCATATGATTTCAGTATACTGGCATTTATCATCGAATATATATATATATATATATATATATATATATATATATATATATATATATATATATATATATATATATACCTTCTTTGTAATATAGTAGGAAAAATCCCAGCAGAGTGCTCGATTAATTAAGAATTAAAGTTAAAAATTAAGAGCATAATATTTATTTATTTTGGTACAGAAAAATTAGTACAACATTCGTACTGAATTGAAGTCCCTGTAATATAAATGATACAAATTATCAATCCACATCTCAAAATTTCTGAAACATAATAAAATGCAAACTTTAAAAGTTTCCAGGCAATCTATATAATAATTCCATGATAAATGCCAGTATACTGAAATCATATATCCTTAATAGGGTTAAGATGAAAATTCATATACACTAAATGTACAAAAGCAAGGAAATTCCCAAATTTTTACACTTTTATTGTCATTAAGGGTATGCGAGCACAACAGGGCTATGTATTTTATAATAATTTATGTAAATAGAAACGATTCTATTTCTTTTTATTTTGGTAGAGGTTAGAGTTTAATCTACCTTTTTACTCTGACTTTTCTTTTTTAGATTCTCCGTTTCAGTGGTATTACATTGAAATTGAAAGATAATTAAATTGCCTAAATCGATAGAATTTTAGCTGAGTTCTAATCAAAACAAACATTTGTCGGGCGATAAATATTGGAACTGTTCGAATAAAGACATTTGATCAAAAGGTCACTTAATGACAAAGTCCATTCTAACATATTTTATCAACTTTATTTCACGTCTTCGTTCGACGAACAAAAAAGAAGAGAGTAAATAAAGATCTGACGTCAAATGTTAAAAAAGGGTCCCATGTCGCTTCACGTCCCCTTGAGTTGACATCATAAATCCAACTGACTTAGATGCTAGAAAAATGTATAAGTAGTCCAACGGCGCTGCATCCCACGCAAAGTGTTTCCATTGGATAATAGATCAATCACTTCATGTAAGAACATTGTCGGCATTACCCGATAAGGGCGCTTCAGACGATTAGCAATAGAGTAACCCCTTCTCAAAAGGCGAGAAGGTAAAGCCTGGGAGGGTGGACTTCCTAGAACTGCACAGAAACATATCACAGGCCGACAGATAAGAAGCCATCCTCAAAAATGGCATGGATTCCGTCTGTCTGATTTTGGTATGAACTAACTCCGAAGAATTGATTAATTCAAATAGAAAGAAAATAGTCTATGAAAACGTAATTGCTACAGACCCACCCAGGGTTTTTATCCCGCCTAATAAACCGGTATCGTCCAGACCTTTGGGTCTGGATTTACGCCGGTCTATTGGGGGGTGTCGGTCCTGTGCAGTTCTAGGAGGTGCACCCTCCCAGGCTTTGCCTCCCTTCTTTGGGGAGGAGTAAGTTTATTGCTTACTGTCTGAGGCGCCCCTACCGGGGAATGCCGACAGGGCTGCCCAGGCAATTTTTAAATGGCCAGAGTGCACACCTCTCCAGCGCTGACTTATCTAATCCCACTTTCCCGACCTTGTGTCACATCTTACCTTGTTGGAGGTAGATAAATAAAAACAGACCCTCGGCCTTTTGGCCAAGATCAAAGTGTAGTATCTGTTCCGATGGATACTGCACCCCATACTGGTGTTGTCTTGTCCTTCGGGTCTTGATTTACGCCGGTCAATGGATCTGTCCTGTGCAGTTCTGAGAGGTCCACCTTCCCAGGCTTTGCCCCCCCCCCCCCTCTTTGGGGAGGAGTAAGTTTATTGCTTACTGCCTGAGGCGCCTCTACCAGGGAATGGCGACGGGGCTTCCCAGGCAATTTTTATACCCCACTTTCCCGACCCGCCGTTGGGTCACATCTTACTTGTGGGAGTAAGATAAAAACTGGCCTTGTGCCTAACTCCTGGAGAGGAGTAAATCAAGACCCTCGGCCTTTTGGCCAAGATCAAAGTGTAGTATCTGTTCCGATGGATACTACACCCTATAGACCGGTGTCGTCTTGGCCTTCGGGCCTTGATTCTGCCGGTCTGTGGATTTGTCCGGTGCAGTCCTAGGAGGTCCACCCTCCCAGGCTTTGCCTCCCCTCTTTGGAGTGGAGTAAGTTTATTGCTTACTGCCTGAGGCGCCCTTACCGGGGAATGCCGACGGGGCTGGCCAGGCATTTTTTGTAGGCCAAAGTGTTCACCTTCTTGGGCGCTAACTTTTCAAATCCCACTTTCCCGACCTTGTGTCACATCTTACCGCTGTGGGATGTAGATAAATAACTACAGAGCCAAAGGGTTGGAAATATAGCATTTTTATGCCTTGGGTTTTAGTCAACTGAAGTTACTTCCCTTGAACTGAAATTAATTACCTCGGACAAATGTTTAACAAGCTAGCCTACAGTTATTTGTTAACGTTACATTTGATCTATATTTCGATATTTTCTAAGTTTTTTTCTTTTTTTGATGCCATAGTTAGCAACAATATGTAATCGAGTCTTTGGTGGTGTGCATATTTCTTTTTACCTGATGGAATTCTAAAGAATTAATGCGATGGCGAATATTAGCGTTTATAAATAAGTGCTTTCATCTGTAGTATGTACGATGTTCATGCCATCTTATCATGTTGTCCCCCTATAAATCTGGCTCCTATCACAGTAATCTCTTAACTTCAGTAGCAATACGTCTTGTTTGGGGGTGAACAAAACACTTTTGAATAAAGATTTGGCAAAAAGAGAAAAATTCGCTTGATACTACCAACAAATATTTCCATTTCTTACATTCACAGGATAAAAAAATCCTTCTTTAAATCAGGATTTTCGCTTTTTTTAGCCTGACCGTTGGACTTCAAGGGAACAATTAAGGAGCTGAATCTACCAATTTATTTGTTGTTTTTTTAATGCTGTTTATTTTTAGACCAATCGTAGTCAAGAATTAAGATTGCTATCCCATAATCCTCTCTCAAATGAGTTTGTTATTCCACTTCATCTACCGTGGCTTTTGGCAGAATCAAAAAGCGTTCAACCGAAAATGACTGTCTTGGGAAACGGTAGATTCTTCCAATAAATAAACAATACAGAGAGAAGGAAAAAGACTTAAGGTATTTAAAAACTATTTACCAAGAATGTAACCCAACGTTTGTGGATATTGATATCACACACACACACACACACACACACACACACACACACACACACACACACACACACACACACACACACAACCTTCCTTACACTAAATTAAAACAAACATACATAACATTCTAAGCAAATAACGCGTCCAAACGAGAGTGACACGTGACTTCACAGTTCCGAAACAGATGACAACAGAAGCTGAAGAGAGCCGGATGGTTAAGTCCTTCTGAGCTTGAAACCGACGGTACAAATGGTGTACTAATTTTTCTGTACCAAAATAAATAAATATATATATATATATATATATATATATATATATATATATATAATGAAACTAAAAGTATACTTTTAGTAGATAGAACCTATAGTGAAATGGTTTAAGCTCAATATACGAGATAGAGCAATTATAAAGATAAATGAAAGAAGAGGGATAAAAATAATAATAAATAATAAACATATTTTTACCGAGTATACCTTGCATTGAACAATCGAAGTTGAAATAGATTTGTCATTCGTACATGTTTATCCCTCTTCTTTCATTTATCTTAATATATATATATATATATATTTATATATATATATATATATAATTTCATGTATCCACATAAAATGTTATAAGGAGATATAATTTTTTATGTATCAATTTTCAGTATTTAATTAAACAGCGCTCGATACATGAGTAGAGCTAGGTAGTAAGCTATGAAAATATATTTATGGCAATTAAGCTACACAGAGGCTTCCACGTTTCATCCCCAGAGGGAATTGTTAGGCTAAAAATGTTAACACGGAATGCTCTGTGTAGCTAAACTGCCATAAATATATTTTCATAACTTATATATATATATAACATAAAATTAGATATGTATATATTTTTATATATTTGTATGTACAAGATCAACTCATAAACTAACTAATCGATCATTATGAATTTTGAGTCAGAGCTGCTAGGCATAAGTGGTCTAAATGTGGGCTATATTTAGTTTAATTTAGTTTATGCAAAAGGGTTAAAAAGGAGGTAGAAAACTCTTCGTGAAAATTCAGATACCGTCTATTCTAGACATAAGTTTTAGTATAATTATATCTTTCTTTTAATCTTGTTAAGGGGCCAGCAATGTGGTGTAAAACTGTTCTGTGCTGAGAATTCTTTTTACCCGTCCTGGGCCGAGTATCCTTCTAATATATATATATATATATATATATATATATATATATATATATATATATATATATATATATATAGTGGGGGTGTGTTTGAGTGAAATAAGTTCGACCATCCAAGCGAGGCGATTATTTTTTAGAAAAGAAAAAAGAAATATATATATATATATATTTCTTTTTCCTTTTTCTTTTTTGCATATTTCTTTGTAAGCTTTTTCTTTTCTTTCCGCATTCCCTTTCTTACTTTTCTTTTTTCCTTTTTTTTTTCTTTATTTTTATTTCTCCTTGCTTTAAACCTTTTTCTTTTCTTTTTTTCTTTCCTTTATTTTCTTTGTTTCTCCCTCTTCTTCGTCTTCTTCTTCTTCTTCTTCATTTATATATTTTTTCTTTTTTTTCATTTTTCATCTTATAATTACTTGAACCTCTCCCATTCTTAATTTGGTCGTTTAAGGCCTTTTATCACACTTTTCTACTAGCCCAAGGCAGTCAAATTACTGGGCTGATGGATTTACGTATATTGTGAATTTTATTGTGAGATTATATTTTTCTCTGGGGGGTCGAATATTTTTTTATCAATAAACTTTAGGATCGGATGTGTACCCCTATATTATTTGAACTTCTGGAACACTTTCTGCTATATTTGCTTGACATTAATAATATCCTCGATTTACCTTTTTGGACAAGTTGCCTTTTTCCATCGATGTGGATTTTCTTGCTCAAAAGATCTTTGTCTATTTTTGTATTTTTACATATTTGTTTATATTTAAAAATCTTTGCTTACAGTAATATGATTTTTACTGATTTATCCCGATGATATATATATATATATATATATATATATATATATATATATATATATATATATATATATATATATATGAGAGAGAAAGATAGAGATTTTAATTTATTCATAATCAATTTTTGTATATATAGATTTCTTTAATTAATTCATAAATTAATTTTTGCGTGCACAAAGGGAAGACATGGACACGTGTTTCTGGCTACAAGCCGTCATCCGCATGTCTCATCCGGGCAAAGAAATATAATATATATATATATATATATATATATATATATATATATATATATATATATATATATATATATATATATATATATATATGAGTGAGAGAGAGAGAGAGAGATAAGTAGATTTCGCATACATCAAAATCGTAGGATAAATTTCAGAGGAAACATTCTTTCAATCAATGAAACGGGTTGAAAAAAAGAAAATTGCTAAAATTTTCCTTAAGACGTTATCGTCTGATCCTCTAAGAAGAAACGTCAGAATGATGAATTAAAAACTAACAAAATCGAATGAGATATGAAGGGAAAATTGTTTTAGTTATCACATTCGATTTTCTTAGTTTTAAATTTATCATTCTGACGTTTCCTCTTATTCATCTATGTAACTCCTTTGATGATAAGATTTTAATCTTTGAAAAGCCTTGGCTTAAGGAAAGAAAAATAAACATGTTTTAATCGAGTGCACCTTGCATTGAATGAACAATCGAAGTTGAAATAGATTTGTCATTTGTGCATATATATATATATATATATATATATATATATATATTTCCTTATTACATTTTAGGTGGATACATGAAATAATATATATATATATATATATATATATATATATATATATAAATAAATAAAGATAAATAAAAGAAGAGAGATAAATATGTACTAATGACAAATCTATTTCAACTTCGATTGTTCAATGCAAGGTGTACTCGGTAAAAATATGTTTATTATTTATTATTATTTTTATCCCTCTTCTTTCATTTATCTTTATAATTGCTCTATCTCGTATATTGAGATAATTGCTCTATCTCGTATATTGAGCTTAAACCATTTCACTATAGGTTCTATCCTCTAAACGTATACTTTTAGTTTCATATTGTATATATAGTCTTGGAAGTTTCTCAACCATTAAAACTATATATAAAAAAAAATTTAAACCAAAAAAAAAACGTTAAGTGCCAAGTCGTTCAGTGGAAAATCACTCATGTAAGTCAATTTAACTTTTTCAGTTATTATATTAGTTTGCTTCTAACATTATTTAAGGGATCGTCAGTTGTTTACCATGAAAAACTGTTTCGGGAAATTACATATATATATATATATATATATATAATGCATAAACTTCTTTTTAACGTACACCCAGAGATAGGTAACTGGTTTGAAATAGTGCTGTAAGTATTTCCCGACCTGTGGACGTTAATAATTCTCTTTTGTCAATTCATCGCTAAGCGTTTTTGTCTCCCCCCCTCCCTCCGCATCGTTCTATTAATAGAAATGGTGCCCCTCTTTGCGCCACATTATGTTCTTGGCTTGAATTATGACAAATATTCGACTAAATAAATAGTTTGGAAGTCTTTACCGATAAAATGATTATGCAAATTACGTAGACTTACACGAATCAATCAATTTAAAACGATATTCTCTACTGTATGAATAATTTTCTCTTTTTCTATTTTACATAATTCGCCTGTCAAATGTGTGCTATTTAACCTATGGTTGTGAAAATTGAGTTTTATATTCCTATTTTTGTGTTAATAGGCACTGAAACATATGACAAAAACTCAGTGGAATCAGATGGTCATAAGATATTGAAAAAATGAACAAAAAACTATTCAAAATTGATGAGTGTATGAATAATTTCGTCGTTATAAAGATTTTTATTTTATTTATACAAACATTATTTGGTTACACATTTACAAAACGTGTTTCGTGCACAGCTCTGTGAAGCCAGGCCTCTTCAATGCCAACGTTTTCTTTATATACTCTTATAGATGACGCACCTGTTTCCGTGACTTCGCGTTGTCAACGTTCGAGCATGTCTCGGAATCGCTCGAGAGTTGACGAAACTATTAACCAATCAGGTTGCAGCAGGCATTAGACAATCAGGCTACTTCAAACAGCCGATAACTTTTGGAAAAAATTAATCGCGTTCAATAACAAAAATTGAATTTTTATAATCTGTCAGCTTGTTGAATCTCCCGAAGGACTAATTGAGTTGTGCAAGCAAAAAACTTTTGGACAAGTTGCAAAAAAGATTGAAAAAAAATAAAAATAAACATTTGCTCATAAACAGTTTTTTTTGTTAAAATAAAAAGAAATAAACAAAAACAAATTGCTTAAAAACAGTCACTTCGCTGTTTATGTTAACAAAAAAAGCATTTTGAAAAACACGTAAAAAAGACATTTTAAAAAATTAAAAACAAAAACATTTGCTTAACAAATCAAATGAAATCATCTTTTGAAACTTTACGGTGCACAAACAAAAAAACATTCTATTTAAAAACATTCGCTTACCAATGGTTAATTTGACAAAAATAAACATCTAATTAATAACAGTTGTTTAGCTATGGTTTGTTCGTTCTCTATTTTATATATGTATATTAGTTTGATTTTCTTAGTCGTAATTTATCGCCTGCCAGTCTTCAATTTATCGTTTGGCAGTTTTCACCTTGTACGCATGTATGTGTGCGTGCATGCGTGCGTGAGTTTAAAGAGCCCAGCGGCCTCCTCGCCGCGAAGGCGGGGGGGGGGGGAGTTGGAACGAAACGTCGCTGTCGGCTGTTTGTTGGAAATGAGAAGAAAGAGAGATTTTGTCGCGACGGTCTGCTTTTATATTGTTTGACCAGTGGTCTGGCCGACGTAGTTGGCGGCAGGTCACGTGACAACTATTTTGGGGTTTTTGCGCCTTTTTGTGAGACCGGTTCGTCGGAGCCGATTTTCATGGCCCCAGTTTTGAGCATTTTTTGTCGAAGTGAATTCGGAATTGTTTTGTGTGTGTGTGTGTGTGTGTGTGTGTGTTGTTCCCCTGCTTACGTTTTTGATAAAATATTAGAGGATGGCAATCTTATAATGGAACTGTACTATGAAAGGATTGAGAAATTGATTAATTCCCGGGACGACTCGACGACAGATATTTGTTGTGCGTTTGTGTTTGTTGTTGTTGCTGGTTATTCGTTTGTTTTCCGGTTGCCTGTTGGTACCTTTCACTCGCATGCTAAACTGACCTTAGCGTCAATATTCACAATGCATTCGTACCAACCTACCTACGATTAGGTTCCTGACCCCCACCTGACAAGGTAGCCAGACTCCTAAATAACCAGCTGTTGCTTCAAAGCCTGCCAACATATTTCTGATGACAAGAAATCAATAGAAATGTCATTCGATCACTAAAAAAACACTTTTTTCTCGGGGAAGAACAAAAAGAATTTTTTTTTAAATAAAAGGCCAATAATGGATCTTGAACCTTTACAAAAATCCAGAGCTTCCAAACGTTCATTCCGACCATTTCCATCCGGGGCTGCATGATTTATTATCATTACTTGTTTGTCATGCCTCTTTGGGGATCATCTCCCTTCTTAACTATCTTCTCAATCATAACTTGAAAACAAAATTCCACAAAATATTTACACTGTTAATACAATATTAGTATACATATCAAACATGTGGTGCAACGGATAAAGGTGTTAAGTAACAATCAGGTTAAATCCTTACTACAGGCGATACTAACTTTTTATTTAACGTAGTTCACCCCAAACAAGAAAGTCGCCACTGTAGACGTAAGGGGCTACTTAGAATAAGGGTGTAAGTTTTGGGGTCATCCTAAGTTGGGAGCTCTGCAGCGAGATGTCTGTTCACATTAGTTTTACATTTCTGCATGTCAGTACCGTCAGGAGAGCAGAGAGCAGTGAGGAAGTTCCAGAGTCCAGCAGCACGAGGAAATAAGCTTTTGGAGTAGAAAGTTCTTCGACATCTGGGGACCTCTACAGTGAATGGATGGGATTTGGCAGATTGTCGGGTTGGTCAAGTGTATTTACGTCGAAAGAATCAAATAAAAATGATTTTAGACTTTTACTCGGTCATGTCAGACGGAACAAGAACAATCTACCCCCGTGAATAAAAAATAAAGAGTTCAGTTAGAAATGTCATGTGGATTCCCGAGTTCGACAAGATGCAACTGAAGGTCAGAGGTTACATCAGCCAAAACGTTGCGAGAATAACAGCAAAGATTAGAATAGTAGTCCGAATGATGCAAATAATGCCTAACAAATGTTGTTGAATAAGCGTTCTTATTCTGTTAAATAAGCTTTCTAATTCTGTTGATTAAGCTTTCTTATTCTGTTAAATAAAATTTCTAATTCTGTTAAGTAAGTTTTCTAATTCTGTTAAATAAGTTTTCTTATTCTGTTAAATAAGTTTACTAATTCTGTTAAATAACATTTCTAATTCTGTTCAATAAGCTTTCTAATTATGTTAAATAAGCTTTCTTATTCTGTTAAATAAGTGCATTTTTTTTTACTGTATTTAATTAGTTTTGTCATTCTATTTTGTCACCATCATATTCAGTTCAACGTCCGTTTTTCATGCTGCCATGCGTTGGACGGCTTTTAGAAACTGACTTCCAACCTTACTTGTATCTGCAAGGTCGTATCACTTCCTATGTTTTAGCCCGTTCAGTCTTTCATTAACTTCGGTTGATTGAGGACGTCGGGATGAGGTAATACCAGTCGAGGATTCGTTCCCGACAGTCAGTCCGGCGGGAACTGGGCCATTTCGGTGGCTTTTTATTTGCCGGGCTGGAGTATACTGTCCTGGGTTTTCCTAGGAGGTACACCCGCTCAGGCCTCTCCTCCCCTCTTTGAGAAAGAGTAAGTTTATTGCTTGCTGCTTGAGGTGCCCTGACCAGGGAATGCCGACGGGGTTGCCCAGGCTATTTTTGTTGGGCCCGAGTGCTCCTTTTTTAGGGGCGCAAGCTTGACTCTTCCCCACCTTCCCAACTTTGTGTCACATATTGCTTCGGTGGGAGGTAATTAAATACCGTTTTCCTTGGACTTCCCCTGTGAAGTGAACCTGCTACTTAAACTGTTCTACATCTACTAACCCAAGAACTCTCATCCATTCTTTAAATGTGGCCATAAGTCTCCTGTTTAAAAACCTTACCTGACTTTGTGTCTAACCTTCTGGAGGATTTTTTTTTTTGTTTTTTGTTTTCCTTTTTTTTATAGAAAATATAAACAATGCTATTTAAGGAAGAAGAATGGTCGTATTTCGTAGATGTTCAGCTGTGATGATGTCTTGATAGTTAAGTGAGAAGGAGCAGAGTGGGGGAAGGGGTGGAAAAGGGTGTGGAACGAAAAATTGTTTTATCGCAATTACGGATAATTATTTTTATTTTTATTTTTATTTTTTCCCTTTGTTTAATGAGTTATATTTGAGGGGCCATTTGGGAGGGGTGAGTCTATTATTTTTGTTTTTTTATATTCTTCACTTAAAAAATGAAGATGAAAGTATTTTTGTTTTTAAATTTAGATGTAATTTTTTTTAATAAATAAATAAATAAATAAATAAACAATCACATCTGGGTAGAATAATTGAGAAATATCCCGGCTTCACTTATTTATCTTCTCCCTCTCTGTCTCTCTCTTGATATAACCTGTGTTTACTTTAAGCACCTCTAGAATCATGTGTGAAGGTTATTTTGTTCTGAAATTGTATTTAATACGTGTGTGTGTTCTAAATTATTCGAGCTGATAAAATAAAATAATTCTTGAATGCTCATGGTTGAGAGACTCATCTATATATAATTTTTGTTAAAAATTAAAAAATATCGTAAAATGGCATAACGACCGAAATTTGCCACATCCGGCTAAGAATATGTTCAGCCACGGCCGTCGTAAAGGAGGCCAGAGCACTGCAAAATGACGTCATGCCTTAAGTAACAAACGAGATCTGGCGAACAGTCAGACTATGGCCATTTTGACCCCTCCTTTCACTTAAAAATTCCCTTAAAATTCAGGAAATCAACCAATTTTAATTAAATTTTCAATATATATTAATTAACGATCACGGAACATAACTAACCCATTTCTTTATTAGAAATCTTAGAGCAAATGTATTATTTCGTGTAATTTGCGCAGGCTAGACAGCAAATATTTAATTAATACTTAATAAAATGGTGTTGTCATAAATTTTTGAATAATTTTCCTGATTTAATATTCATTCTTTAAATAAGTTCATTCTTTCCAGATTATTTTTAATGTTTGAGTTGATTGTTATGATAACGAATGAAAAGACTAGTATCAGTTATACTGCATAGAAATATTTCTTGGTTTGTAAACACAAGAAGACAAATCCCTATTCTTCGGCAGTTTTATTCTTTATATGAACATTTCATTATCATTAGTTTTAGCTGAATAATTTAATAAGAGTTGCTCTCATTTCCGAAAAAAATAAATGACGTTTCTTGATTTTTTTTAAACTTAAAAGTAAATGGTTCTGAGACTTCTAGACAATCCTACAGAAGAGCTAACAATGCCGGCAAGAGAGCAATTTGTGAGACTAAGTTTAGCTATTCTCAAAGGATTTGTAACTCTATCTCATCTCAAAGGGTTGGCTCTCGTGATTTTTGGAGAATCTACAATAGTATTATTAATGGTAGCAAATCTACTATTTCTCCTATTTTTAATGGTCTTCGGGTTATTTCATCTTCTAAAGATAAACCTGATCTCTTTGCCTGTCTTTTTGCTGACAATTCTTCTCTTGGTGATTTTGGTGCTGTTCTTCCTGATTTTCCTTTGAAAACTGGCCAGTCTCTTGATTCTGTCATTATTACTCCAAAGATGGTTGCTAGGGTTCATTCTGATCTTGACCAGTCTAAGACTTCCGGTCCTGATTCAATTCCTGTTGTCGTTCTCAATCGTTGTGCTCCTGAACTTTTTTCTATCCTCTCTAAATGATTCAATCTCTGTTTGTCTCAGTCCTGTTTCCCTTCTTGTTGGAAGAAATCCTCTGTTGTCGATATCTTTAAAAAATGCTTGTGATCGGTCTGACCCAACTAAGTATCGTCCGGTTGGTCTTCTCTCTGTTATTAGCAAGGTTTTTGAAAGGGTGATCAACAGCAAGTTTGTACATTTTCGGGAAAGTCTGGGCCTCTTTACCGATGTTCAGTATGGCTTTCGTGGTGTTCGTTAAACTGCTGATGTTGGTGACGCCGCGTTTATTATTATTATTATTTTTTTAATTTTTATTATTATTATTATTATTATTATTATTATTATTATTATTATTATTATTATTATTATTATTTCATATTAGTCTCAACTTTTGGATGTTTTTAGTTGGAGTTTTCTTTTTTTAACATCAAGTCAATTCCCTTGACTTTAGACATTCAAGCTGTACCTTAACACTTTCGCTGTTCCTAACAGGCAAGCCTTTTGCAGAATTGGAAAAGAAATTTTCAATTATTATTATTATTGTTTATATTATTATTATTATTATTATTATTATTATTATTATTATTATTATTATTATTATTATTATTATTATTATTTATATTATTATTATTATCATTATTTATATTATTATTATTCATATTACTATTATTATTTATTATTATTATTTATTATTATTATTATTATTATCATTTATATTATTATTTATATTATTATTATGATTATTATTATTATTATTATTTATATTATTATTATTATTATTATTATTATTATTTTTATTATTATTATTATTATTATTATTATTATTATTATTATTATTATTATTATTATTATTATTATTATTATTATTATTATTATTATTACCTCTGGATTCCATCTTCATCATCATAATCACTTATCGCCAGCCTCAATACCCACCCCTCACATACCTTCTTCGAAAGTTTCTTTTCTTTTCCTTTTCCTTTTCCTTTTTTTTTCTTTTTTCAAGTATTTGCCTTCTATCCCATCTAGGGTAATCAACCCACCCCACCGCACCCCAGCATAACCATCATCGCAATTGCTTAGCTTGGTTAATATTTGCGTATCATGTTAGAGGTGTCGAGAATGGGTTACTCCTTCCGACGTACTATTCGAAGAAGACAGAGTAAGTGCGAAACAAGAATTAAAGACAGAAAGCGAATGGGGAAGGGGGGGTGGAAGAAAAGAGAAAAGAAAAAGGAGAGAGGGGAAGGGGGGGAGAGACGAGAAAAAAAGAGAGAGAGGGGGAAGGAGTGATTCGCTTTGCATTTTTTGGGGGGTACATTTTTGTAATTTTAACTTTAATTGCAAAAGATGTGACTTGAACGGGATTAATGAACGTTACAGACATTGACACTTCCGGGACAAAATGCTTGACCAAAGAGAAATGAAATGGACGGAATTAAAAAGACAAATACAAGTAAGAAAAAACTTATTGTAGGATTATTTTTAAAAAACGCATTAAGTGAATTAATAGTAAATGGATGATGGGCTTTTAACATTCCCAAATATTTTACTTATATATATTTTATGTATTTATATATGAATATTAATCTGTATATATGTATATTAATATTTATATATGTAGTTATATATGTATATATATATATTTATATATGCATTTATATATGTATTAATATTTATATATGTATACATTTATATACGTATATATGTATATATATTTTTTAAATATGTATTTATATACGTATATGTATTTATATATGTATATATATTTATATATGTATATATGTGTATATATATATTTATATATATTTATATACGTATATATGTATATATATATTTGTATACGTATATATGTATATATATATATTTATATATTTATATACGTATATATGTATATATATATTTATATATATTTATATACGTATATATGTATATATGTATTTATATGTATATATACATATTTATATATGTATATATTTATATATGTATATATATATTTATATATATGTATATATATGTTTATATATATGTATATATTTATATATGTATATATATATATATTCATATATTTATATATATTATATATGTATATATATTTATGTATGTATATATATATATATATATATATATATTTATGTATATATATGTATATATATATATATTTATATATGTATATATATATTTTATATATATTTATATATGTATGTATTTATATATGTATTGGTATATGTATATATATATATATATATATATATATGTATATATATATGTATATATCTATTTACATATGTATTCATATATGTATATATATACATATATATATATATGCATTTATATATTTATATTTTAGTATGTATATATATATTTACATATGTGTATATATTTGTATATATGTATATATATATATATATTTATATTTATATATATATATTTTTATATATTTGTATATATTTATATATTCATATATTTTATATATATATATATGTGTGTGTGTATAGTTTTTGTGTCAAATATGTCAACGTGCATGTAAGACTCGAACTGGGTTAAAGAGCCACTGTCGTGCACACGGCCGCAACAAATTGAAGAGATGGCAAACGTGTAAAAAAGAAGAAATCATTATAGTTTATGCACATATATATAAATATGTATGTCTATACGTACATGTTTATACATATATATATATATATATATATATATATATATATATATATATATATATATATATATATATATAAATGTATGTATATAGTCTAAATAATCTTTGAGTCATTTTAAACAAACAAAAAAAGGAAAATGCAGTTTTAATTCCCAGAGAAACTAACTAAATCCAAGATATTGCAGACTTAACATTCGTTGGAAAATTAATAAATAAAAAATAAGTAAATAAAAAAAAATTAAAAAATTAAAAAATGAAAAAAGGGGGGGGGGGTTAAGTATCTAAGAGTGAAACAAAAACAGGAGACCTTAAGCGTCTAATATTAACACGGGGATCATCAGCTGTTTACCATGTAACTGTTTCGGAGATTTGAAAACAGGACAGTTATAATATTCATGGCTCTCCAATGGTACTGATTAAACTACCATTTCCCCAATAATCAAGTGTCGAAATGATTCAGCTTAAAATTTCACAAATATATACATAAATAAATAATAATAATAAAATAATAATGATAATATATTACCCTGAAGACTACCGTATATGATAATTTGCATATCAAATAACATAATATATATATATATGTATATATATATATATATATATATATATATATATATATATATATTATTACACGTTCGCTACTTCAAATGTATTAAATAATAAACATTTCATTCATAAATTTGTTTCAAATCCGAAACACAATCTTTTTCATTTATTCAAACAGATGAATTAACGCTTCAGAAATAAATCGCAACTTGTTGAATTAAGTCGGTCTCTTTAAATATTTACTAAATATTAGTATCGGAAATGAAACGATATTGCCAAACAGAAGTATTTGTTATATTAAAACAAAAACTAATTAAAAAACAATAACAAAGGATAAGTTATGAAGACAATTATCTTTTGCAAGACCAATATGCAAATTAGTTAATGTCGTGACTGATATCGCATAAACAGAATGAGTATTGATTTACTCCTCTCCAGGAGTTAGGCACAAGGCCAGTTTTTTTTTTTTATCTTACTCCCACAAGTAAAATGTGACCCAAGGTCAGGTCGGGAAAGTGGGGTTTAAAAATTGCCTGGGCAGCCCCGTCGGCATTCCCCGGTAGGGGCGCCTCGGGCAGTAAGCAATAAACTTACTCCTCCCCAAAGAGGGGAGGCAAAGCCTGGGAAGTTGGACCTCCCAGAACTGCACAGGAAAAGAATATGGTGCGTTTAAGTGAGCGTGAATTACGAAAAATCGCCCAACTTTCGCTTTTCATATATATATATATATATATATATATATATATATATATATATATATATATATATATATATATATATATATATATATTGCACTATGCACTGAGGAAGACCAGCGAAACAGACGAATTAAAAAAAATAATGATATACATTTTGCAGACACGTACATATTTATTTATAAATTTATATCTATATATATATATATATATATATATATATATATATATATATATATATATATATATATATATATATATATATATATATATATATATATACACGCATATATACCGATATAGGTATATATATATATATATATATAAGGTATTAATATATATAATGTATTTTTTATGTAATTATTTTTTGTAGGTGATTGCAGCGTTTGTTACTTTTTACATTTGCATCATTAATTAGTTGTTCACTTCCGAAGGGATGCACATTAATGCAGAAGATTTGTCGCCCTTAAATTTACATGGCTAATTTAGACAAGATCGAACCTTCAATGTTACTGACAATATACATATCGTTCGACGAATAGAAAGATTGGATCACAAAAGGATTTGCACTCCTGTTCAACCAGATATGTATATATGTATATATATACACGTATATATACCGATACATGTATATATACCGATATATGTATATATACCGATATATGTACATGTACCGATATATGTATATTTATACATGTATATATACCGATATATGTATATATACCGATATATGTACATGTACCGATATATGTATATCTATACATGTGTATATATATACCGATATATGGATATATATACACATGTATATATACCGATATATATATATATATACATGTATATATATATACCGATATATGTATGTATATACATGTATTTATACCGATATATATATATATATATATATATATGTATATATACCGATATATGTATATATATAGACATGTATATATATATATACCGATATATGTATATATACATATATGTATATATATATATATATCTATATCTACACACACATGTATATATATATATATATATATATATATATATATATATACACACACACATGTATATATACCGATATATGTACTTTATTTCTCTAATTACATGTGTGACTTCATTTCAGAGTTTTCATTTCCCTCAACTAGTTGACTTTATCTTACTTGAGAGTCCAGTATATCCTACTATTTCACCTATAGTTTGCAAGGGGGCGCTCAAATGGGTTCATACCTTTCCCCAAGGGCATTAGTGAAAGTGAGAATACAGCTTTGACAGAATTCGAACACGGTGCACCAAGCACACGGTCCTTGCTGGTAACCCCTGAATCACCACTTCGTCTAACCACAATGATGAGTCGTAGACGACGAAACAGCTGTCTGTGGAGGACTATATATACATATAAATATATATATATATATATATATATATATATATATATATATATAGAGAGAGAGAGAGAGAGAGAGAGAGAGATATTATTATTATTATTTTATGTATACAAGTATACTAACATAAGATTATAATTGTGTATAGATTTTAAATATTTACTCCAACAGTGCTCAATGCGTGAGTAGAGTTTAGTAGTAAAGTATGAAAGTATATTTAAAGCAATTAAGCTATACAGAGGCGTCCGCGTTTCATCCCCCTAGGGAATCTGCTGAAGATGTGGATGAAACACGGACACCTCTGTGTAGCTTAATTGCCATAAATATAGTATCATACTTTACTATAAATATATATATATATATATATATATATATATATATATATATATATATATTGAAAGAAGTGAGGCTACCAATATTTGTAAAAAACTTTTTTCAATAATAGTTTATTTCATTAATTTATAATTTATAACGCGTTTCAAGCATTTATGTTCTCTTCAGATATTCTTTCCGTTTGAAAAATGTTTTTGATTTTTAACAGTTAGGCGTTTCTGCACATGTATATATATATATATATATATATATATATATATATATATATATATATATATATATATATATATATATATATACCTTCTTTTATTCTATCTATCTATAAATCTTTATTTCCTTCCTACATCTGACATATTCCAATTTACATTCATTTATTTTTCTTTCCACTTCATTCTTTTTTTCTTTCTTAATGTCGACTCATCTATACTTTCTTTTTGACCTTTCTTTCTCCCCCCCCCCCCCCATAAGGTTTCTTCGTCTTTCATTTCTTTCTTTATAATTTTTATCTTTATTTCTTTATCGTTTTATGCATATCTATTTTTCCTTTCACCTCCCAATGAATGCTGGTTACCCCTTAAAATAATCGTTAACGTCGTCCCTGTATAGCCTAACCCTAACCATGTCCCTTCTCGATCGCTCACTCCCTCCCATTCATTTTGTGTTTTTTTTTTTCCCTGAAGGAATTCCTCCGGCAAAACGTAGAGATTCTACGATTAATTTCCAGAAAAGAACAGAACAGTTTGCACCACTGTATGTCCCCCTACGAAGATTAAAATAAAGATATAATGCGACTAAACTTTGTTTCTACAATACTTATTCCAATTTTGAACCAAAATCCATTGCCTGATTTTGATTCTAGAAAATGTTTCAAATTTAAGGCTTAAGATTAAGGAGTCTTCAGAAGAAATTGAAATTCAGAGAATCTTGCTTAGTTGGTGTCTAATCAGTATAGATCAAATTCAATTCAAATCTGATAAAATTCGATTTTCAAATGCGAGGTTTTGCCCATCTTTATGCCCCTTAAAACCCCCTTAAAAATACCCCAAAGAAACTCAAATTTACGGAATATTTATTAATTGATGTCTAATACCTATTGTTGAAATTATACAAAAATCAGCTCTACGGTATATTTATTTCCATTTTTATAAAATTTACAAAATACTGTTTTAAATTTCATTAGTTTTAAAACAATATGTTTCTATTATTGTAAATATTTTTTAAGTTATGTAATTATACTAGGCGACTTGTTACTCGTTTGACCAACGTTGGTACATCGTACATTCATGTATAGATTTAGTGGTCTTAAGTGATTGTTAAGGTAAATAATAGATACATATGTTATATAAGTACATTTATTTATTGGTACTTTATGGAACTAGTGTTAGATTTGAAGAAATTGTATGACTATTCACAAAGCATACTTACCTACAATATTTCAAACACGTTTCAAATTATTAACAAACTTTAACATTTTGTTTCGTTTGGCTTCGACCCAATCTATAAAATGCTAAAATTTATTTTGAGGTGTGATTTGAAGATAGAATGAAAATATACTATTTGTACAGTGATTGAACTCACAGCGTTAAAATGATAAGACTTTTGTATTTAATGTATTCCCCTCCTTCCAACACTTCTCGTCTCATTCGCCTCCTCTTTCTAATAATTCTATATGCAAACAATCAAGCAAGCAACATTACCAGATTTTAAGTATTATAAAGATTTTACTCGAAACAATGACTTAAAATAGCTTCATTGGTGATGTTTCTCATTGATTTGTGAATCTGTTTCAGCAGTGCTCTGGAGTCCCCCTTTGTTTAATTTTGTTGTCTTTTTGAATGTTGAGAAAATATATAGTCGCTTGTAACAGTAACAACATATTTGTTTTAAAGTTACTTCATTAATCTGGCTTAAACGTAAATTCGGTCAAATTGCCACTCTTTTGAAAATCATCAAATTTGAAAACTTCTTTTCTTTATAAAATGGTCGCTGCTGGAGGATCTGGCGTTAGCCGATATTAAGAGGAGGAATCAGATGCCTTTCCACTCAGCCCATAGAACTATGTTACCCTTCATTTATTGTTTTACACGTTTTATAATATTCAACTTGAGGTATCCAGTATTGACCGGGGTATCCAGTATTTCCTGGAAATCAATAAGGACCTCTTTTGCTCTAAGCTCTGGACTCCCCTCCTTTTTCTTTTTTTTTAACGTAGTTACCCAAAAAACAAGGCAAGTTTCCACGATAGACGAAAGGGGCTACAAATTATTAATATTTCTATTATTTCTTTAATTTCCACAAATTTCAAGTTATAAAAAAAAATAATTTAAAACATCTTATCCCCCCTCTCTTATTTTTATGGTATGTATCACTCTCGCTTCCATCACTCTCTCACTCTCTCTTTATTAACAGTCGAAGGTAATGAAAAAAGAAATAAAGATTGGAACAGTCCATTATAAACAAAAGAAAATATTACCAGATGTAGTAATACTATTTAAACCATAGCTGTAGAGGAAAGAGAGAGAGGGGGATGTAGAGAAAAGACTAATTTTTCATTTTTTTAAATATTTACTTGGCTTTGTAAACTCACCGGGGGTGGGGGTAAAACATTAAGTGAAATCCATTTCGGTATATTTATAGTCTCTAACCCACTTCAGGGTACCCAGTATTTCCTGGAAATCAATTCCATCTATGAAACACTAAAATTTATTTTGGGGTGTGATTGAAGATAAAATCAAAATATACTGTCTGTACAGGGATTGAACTCACAGCCTTCAAATGATAAGACTTTTGTATTTAATGTATTCCCCTCCTTGCAGCACTTCTCGTCTCATTCGCCCAGTCCTTCTATCTAATACGTTCAATATGCATACAATCAACTAATCAAGGTTACCAGAGTTTTAGTATTATCTGGATAGCTAGATAAATAATTATAGGTAGGTGTATGCGTAAAAGAGTAAGTGTGTATGTGTGTCGATGTATGCATATATGTTTCAGTATATGTAATATACACGCTTAAATAATTGGAATCACCTGTGTTCCACGGATGGAGGAGGGGGGGGGGTTATAGTCTGCATATTTTCGGTTGATAGAATGGACTCTCTCGGTGGATACTTAATATTCCATTTTGTTTCAGCTTATCATCGCGTTCTTCAAAAAATATGAAAACGTTCTCCTTCCTTTCAGCCTCTCCGCCTGAAGAAGGCCAGAGAACGAGTCGGCCGAGCAGCTGTGTTATTCAACTCGGTACCGTCATTAAAAGAAGTTTAAATGTTCGCATTTCTATGTAGGGAGCAGAACAGTAGTGTATTTACAACACACCATTCTCACACACAAGCCAACATGTACTCTCACACACATACACGCATATAATTACGCATACACGAACACAAATACTAACACTCACATGATAAAACATACACACTCTAATAAATGTGCACACACACACACGCATACTTTTACACGCATAATAACATACATACTACCACACTCTTATACATTCACACACTCACATGCACACATATAATCAGTCATAGACTCGCATACACATGCACACACAGACACTTACAATCACACGCTCTCACACATATAATCAGAACTTGAATGCCTCCAGGAAAGAACTTGAATGCCTCCAGACACTGTCCTCGAGTGTCTACAGTCTTTCTTTGCAGGGGTTTGTCAGGACAACCTGGCATCAGGATACTTCAGCCCACAAGTAAACCCTGACCAAATATTCAAAATAACATAGTATTCAAATACCAAATAAGATCCCCTCGGAATGGCTACACTGGCTACTACGAGGAATGGTGCACCTTCTCCAAGTGATGTTGCCTCTATTAACAATACTAAGCTGGATAATACACCAGACCAGATGAATTCTTGTCCTTGAATCCGGTAAGACCAATAGACCACATAAAAGTTATACTATCAACTAGTTAACTGGTCAATTAGAGAGAGGAGAATCAATGTTCTTAACTTTTTTATCAACTCAACTTTTGAGAAATAAAGGAAAACTATAATAGAATACTTGGATATCTGGGTATCTCATATAGAGATCAAGTGTTAGCTCCACAAAGGGGCCCCTTGATTTCTGAGACCTTCTACCGAAGTAAAATAAATTTAAAAAATCATACACATATCCATACACATTCTCATACAGCACACACACAGATTTATAAACATTACCACACACACACATACACACACACTTACAAACATAGATGAACATATACACACCCACACTTGCACACATATACACTCACACACATAAAAAATCACATATATATACTCTAAACACATACGCATATATGCATATATGCATATATACATATTCACATGCACCTCACACACTTGGAGACATGCACTTCTACATTCACACACACACATACACACCAATCACACGCAAACACTCATACACTGATATGAAACATCCCCTCCCCATGAGTAAGACTACCTTTGAACACAATAATTTTTTCTCGGGATTTCCCAAAGGAAACTCATCATCTTTGTTCCAGATAATAATGTCCACATTTATCTTATTAGTTAATAACTGAAAGGTGTATTAGTTTAACTATACCATTACTAGCACCACCCTAACCCTAACCCCTAACCCTAACCCCTAACCCTAACCCTAGCCCTTACCCTAACCCCTAACCCTAACCCTTACCCTAACCCTAACCCCTAACCCTAACCCTTACCCTAACCCTAACCCCTAACCCTAACCCTAACCCTAACCCTTACCCTAACCCTAACCCCTAACCCTAGCCCTTACCCTAACCCTAACCCCTAACCCTAACCCTTACCCTAACCCTAACCCCTAACCCTAACCCTAACCCTTACCCTAACCCTAACCCTTACCCTAACCTAAACCCTTACTCTTACCCCTAAACCCTAACCCTAACCCCTAACCCCTAACCCCTAAACCTAAACCTAAACCTAACCCTAACCCTAACCCTAACCCTAACCCTAAACCCTAACCCTAACCCTAGCTCCTAACCCTAACCTTAACCCTAACCCTAATCCTACCCCTAAACCCCTAACCCAAACCCTAAACCCTAACCCTAACCCTAACCCTAAACCCTAAACCCCAAACCCTAAACCCTAAACCCTAACCCTAAACCCCAAACCCCAAACCCCAAACCCTAACCCTAACCCCAACCCTAACCCTAACCCTAAACCTAACCCTAAACCTAACCCTAAACCCTAAACCCTAAACACCAAACCCTAACCCAAACCCTTAACCCTAAACCCTAAACCCTAATGCTGAACCCTAAACCCTAAACCCTAAAACCTAAACCCCAAACCCCAAACCCTAAACCCTAAGCCCTAAGCCCTAACCCTAACCCTAACCCTAATCCTAACCTTAACCCCCATCCTCACCTGTGGAAATTCCATGGTTGCTAACCTAGCCTCATCTTTTTCTTCTTCCAATAAAAATACTTATCAGCTAAATATTTCTAAATGAGTAAAAAAAAGAAGGTTTTAACGTTGTAATTTGTTTATTTCTCAGAAGAATACCCGTCACAGGACGGGTAAAATCAATTCCCCCGAACAAAACAATTTTGAACAACTTTTATGTTCCTTTACGAACATTAAAATCAATGTATTATGATACTAAACTTTATGTCTAAAATCCTTATTCCAATTTTGATCACAATCCATTACATGATTTTTATTCTCGAGAATGTCTAAAAATATTTCTTTTAACAAATAAGAAGAATAGACAATGCACAAAATTTAACTTGTTTATTTCGGACAGCTTCTTCTTCTTCTTTTTCTTCTTTTTTCTTCTTTTTCTTCTTCTTTTTCTTCTTTTTTTTTTCTTCTTCTTCTTTTTTCTTCTTTTTTTTTCTTATTTATCTTCTTCTTCTTTTTTTTCTTCTTCTTCTTTTTATTCTTCTTTTTCTTCTTCTTCTTCTTCTTCTTCTTTTTTTTCTTCTTTTTTCTTCTTCTTCTTCTTCTTCTGCTCCATTCCTTTGTTCTTATTCTCTTTCTTATTTTTTATTTATTTTTTCCTTTCATTCATTTGGTTGTATGCCTTTTTATCTATTGGGTATCTGATTTTATCTATTCTTATTATTTTTCTTTTTTTCTCTTTTTGCTTTTTTTATGGTGATGGTGATTATAATTATTATTATAATTATTATAATTATTATTATTATAATTATTATTATTAATTCATAGTAATCTCAACTTTTGGATGTTTTTAGTTTGAGTTTTCATTTTTGAACATCAACTCAATTCCCTTGACTTTAGACATTCAAGTTGTACCTTAACACTTTCGCTGTTTCTAATAGGCAAGCCTTTTTGCAGAATTGGAAAAGAAATTGTCTCTGTTTAAGCCATTTATGGCGGCTTTTCGTTATGGTTCTAAGCGTTCCAATTATAACAGGGATCACCTTTACTTCTTTAGTTTAACTAATTCCCATTTTAGATCTTGATATTTATTGATTTTTTACGTGTTCTTTCTCCTACACTCTGGTATCGAAAGGGGCAGGCTATATCAATGATTAAGCAAGTTCTCTTGTTTTTGTTTAGAAAGATTAAGTCGGGTTGTGAATGTTCAAGAACCTTATCAGTTTGTATGCGCATGTCCTAAAGAAGTTTGACATTGTCGTTCTCCTGTACCACTTCTGGCTTATGCTCATACCACTTCTTCTCATTGCGGTCCAATTCATAAAGTTTGCATATATTCCAGTGTTGTACCTGAGCGACTTTGTCGTGTCTCCATTTTTTATACTGATGTTGTGCTAGCATTGGGCATTATTATATTTCCCCATGTCCTAATTTCATTCTTCATTTTGATTTCCTTCATTCGTTTTCTTCATTTTGAAAATTATTTCATCCACCATTTTTTAAATTCTGCTGATGTGTGTGTTGAGACACTTCAACCATGAATGCGTTTTTCTTGTCAAGTGTCAAATCATTTTTGACATATAACAAATTTGAAATTGATATACAACTTAATTAATTCAAAGTCATATTATATCATGTGAACATTACATGCATACATTCATCTATTAACATATATATATATATATATATATATATATATATATATATATATATATATATATATTAGGGAGAGTGCAGTTTGTTAACCATTACAGACACTCTGATGGAGGAAATAATGGTTTCCACTTAGCCTTAAAGCAATACTCTCTCGTAAAAATAATTGAGTACTTTCCGTTACCTGTATGGTAAAAAAATGTAAATAAATGAATAGTCCCATTTAAATACAATATAATTTCCCCCTCTATAAGTGGCAGATTTGATAGCTCAGTTGGTAAAGCACCGGACACTAGCCACTAAGGTCTCGGTTTCGAATCTTGCCTAGTTACGCTGATGTGTAATAAAAACGACTTACCACGTGTTTGTGGGTATATATATATAATTATTAATAACAATATATGTATAAGCATATACTATCAGTGCCCTTTTACTTTGCAGTCTCCTTAAAAGATTCAGCTCGATTATTGTCAATTAGTGACAACAGAGCAAATATAAGTCAGGTTCATATTATACCATAACCATGTTTTTATTTCACTATTTATATTTTTTCACATTTCCAAAAAACGTAACATTTCTGCGAGATATATTTTTTACGGCCCGTTTCATTTGTCTTGTGCCAAACAACATATATATTTTTATAAAAATGTTGTTTTGCACAAGACAAATGAAACGGACCGTAAAAAATATATCTCACAGAAATGTTATGTTTTTTTGGAAATGTGAAAAAATAAAAATAATAAAATAAAAACATGGTTATTGGAATATGATATGAACCTGACTTTATATATATATATATATATATATATATATATATATATATATATATATATATACACACCACATCCAGGGAGAGGTTGACGATCACCCTAGTTTTTGTTAGCTGTTTGTTTTATAAAATCTTGAGCGAATCCGGGGATATATATATTACGAGGCCTGTCTAAAAAGTGTCCGCCCTTAAGCAAGAAAAAATATTTCAAATATCTGACGGGGTTGGGACCCTAATCCCCTTCAAAGTAGGCCCCTTGTGCTTGCACACACTTAGCCCAACGATTCATCCACTGCCGGAAACACATCTGCAAGTCTTCTTTTGGAATGGTGTTCATCTCTGTCGTCGAATTACATTCTGCAGGTGTTTGAAAAAGATGCGATGCGTGTAACACAAATTAAGGAGTGGTTCAACCGATTAAAAAATGGCCGCACATCAGCAGAGAGTGACCAGCGTTTTGGCAGGACCCAAACTGCTCGGAGTGCAACTGTTGCTGAGAGGGTGTGAAAAAAGAGATGATGCAGAACGAATGATCAAAACCCTGATGGTGATGGCGATGATATATATATATATATATATATATATATATATATATATATATATATATATATATACGCATTGTATGTATGTTTATAAACGTTCCGTTTTTCGCCTTTATAATTAAACTCATTCCATTATGACGTATGAAATAGAAAGAGAAAAATACAAATGTTGCATGTCACAAAATTCGAAAAAACGACCAGAGGTCGCCGGATACTGATGCAGACGCATTTGGCTTCCACCAGAGCTCCTATTAGCTGGACTGTGGCTCTAATACCTCTGGGTGTCAGACCATTCAACCGTGTTTGGCTCTGCCAGGAACCAAAGTTTCCACCGCCATAGCTCTTAAACTACACGTTACCACAGTCTTGTCACGTTGATGAAGGGTTGGACTTTAGGGCTGTTCTTCACAAATTCCTCCTTGGGTTTTGGAGATAGACCCCAGTAACCATATATATTATGAGAATTCATTACTCTTTAACTTGGATAAGTATATTTCATTTTGATTGAAGTGGGTACATAAAAACCAAAGATGCAATTATGAGAATCGTATAGAATTCGCACCTGTGCCTCAGGAAGCGGGACCATCTAATTTAATCGTTTATTCATAGGTATTACCTACGCAAACAGAATGTCAACCTAAAAGCACTCAGATACATAATATATTGTCGGTAACAAATCCTTATGTTTACGATATAGCACGTTCACAGAATTTGACAAATTCAACGAGTTTATCATTTACAATTATATTAAAACACAAATACAGATTAATCGCATCCATTCCAAATAGTGGCTCGAAGAAGTTCAGTAGGTTTCCAGCTAAGACTGAACCATGTCTGCAACTGTGTAGTCAAAAATGTACCAAAAAAAGGGCTACTGTGAATTAATGGCTAGATTTATAGGGGCATCCTAAGTTAAGAATTGTGAAGCGAGATGTTTGTTCACATTACATTTAATTTTCTGCATGTTATTTTATATATTTTTTTCAAAGTTTAATTTTTATTACCTGCAGTAATGTCATTGCGGTAATGGTCATCTGAGGAGAAGATTTTCTTTGAAAACTCATGATTTAAGGACTTTAAAGAACTTTGCTTGAACATTGAATTGTAATAAAATTTGATTCGCACCTTATTTTATTCTTTCACTTTATCTATTGCTATATATATATATATATATATATATATATATATATATATATATTTATGCAAACATTGTTAAAAATAACAGAATTCGTCTGTTTAATTATACTTTTTTTTTTTTTTTTTCAATTTTACTGATGGCCTTTCTTGTGTTAAAATCACATTTCACGAACGTTTTCGGTGCTTCGTCGAATCATTCTCAGGTGTCAAAAGCAAATGAACAAAAAAGCTGGAGAAAGAAGAGAATTTAAAAAAGACGGCGGAGAAACGCGCATCGAACGTTTTTCGCATTGTTCTGGATGGCTGAATTTAAAATCGTCAACGACTTCCTGGAACAATGCGAAAAAAACATTCTATGCGCGTTTCTACGCCGTCTTTTTAATATATATATATATATATATATATATATATATATATATAATGATACAGTAAGTTAGAACAACATCCGTACCATCAGTTTCAGATGTGAGAAATTCAGACTTTCATCAGCGGAGTCGAAATGGCTTAATGAACGACTCCGCTGATGAAAGTCTGAATTTCTCACATCTGAAACCGATGGTACGGATGTTGTTCTAACTTACTGTATCACATATAAATAGATATTATGCTCTTATTAATTATCTAGTTAATTTTACTTTTGTCTTAATAATTGAGCACTCTGCTGGGAAACTCTCCAAATATCATTAAAAAAGTATTCTTTATGGCATGTTAGCCTTTTCTGGAACGAATAGGCTATATTGCCGGTCCCGGCAAAATAACGATTCTTGCGTTATTTTGCCGTGACCGGCAATATAACGATTCCTGCGTTATTTTGCCGGTTCATGTATATTTAACTAAATTGTTAAACATACAGTGACGCCCGGCACAATAATGAGTCTTACGTTATTTTGCCGCTCGTGTTTATTTAACTATAAATTACTTCTATTTTTTTATTATTTAAATTATTTTTTTTGTATTATTTAAAACTTTATCAAACGAAATTTTATTTATAATTTAAAACTTTGCCTGATTGTTTTTTTTTTTGTTTTTTTTTATTTAAAACTTTGCCTGATTGATTTTTTTTTTGTTTGTTTTTAATTAATCTTTGCCTGATTGATTTTTTGTATAATTTAAAACTTTATTAAGCGACAATATATTTTAAAATAACGATAAAATTAATTTTTACTTCCGGTTGATTCGATTAGGAGTGAACTCTTCAGAATTACGACTTATTTTATGATTTCATTGAAAGAACATTTTAAAATAGAAACTGTTTAAATCCAGTGATTTTCTGTATATTTTAACATTATCGAAGTTTTTCTTCATAAAGAAAATCAGAATTTTACATTAAAATCTTTCCTTTTTAACAAGTAAATATTACCAAAGGCAACATAAATTATTCTTCTACCTGTATAAGTTTATTTGTTTATTTGATTGTTTATTTTTATAAAAAAATCATTTATCAAAATAAATAATAAAATAAACAAATAAACTTATACAGGTAGGTAGAATAATAATTTATGTTGCCTTTGGTAACATTTATTTGTTGCTTATTTTTTTCTTTATATATAACTTATATATAACTTAAGGAAAATTTCAATTACTTAAATCGAGAGCAGACTTAGTAATGTTGGGAAAATTCATCAACATTAATTCTATTATGAAAAGTAAGCAGATATTTCTTTAACCGACACTACTGATGATGAAAACAAATTGTTTTTAAATATTTGCCCTTATTTATTTAATTACCTTTTCTTTCGCAAGGCCATAACAATTAGGTTTTTAAAAATAAGGAACCGGCATAATAACGATCCCTTTACATTAGTAAATAATTATTGTGCCGGGCGTCACTGTATGTTTAACAATTTAGTTAAATATACATGAACCGGCAAAATAACGCAGGAATTGTTATTTTGCCGGGACCGGCAATATAGCCTCTTCCTTTCTGGAAGGATATTACATTTCGCTGATTAAATTATTCTTTTCCTTAAAAAAAAAGAGTTGCTGGGCCTATTTAACACTTTTTCTTAAGTTATTAATTTGCTTAATGATAAACAGAGAAAGAAAGAGATGTGTATATATTTCCTCGATAATCGATCGCCACTGTAAGAAAATGGGAGATAATTGAGGGAGATAATTGAGGGAGATAATTGAGGGAGACTAACAACAAAGCAGATAAGATGACCAGTCCCAAAAAATAAAACGGCAGGAGAGGGAAGAAATGTTAAGTAAGCTAGTGAGAAAATATAAAACCTAACAACATTGTTTCGAGGCTGAGTCATTTTCCTTTCGGCTGTATTTACTTAAGAGACATTTGGCTGTGTAGGGTAACGGGAGACGGTCGGTAATTGGTGGGTTCTGTAAGAGAATCTCCTCCGTAGTGTCCATGGGTTCTTTGTTACAGGAATAGACATTAAATCACCAACTGATAACGACTGTCATTGCCACAGGAAAAAACTGACTTCCTCTCACTTACCTCCCCTTACAATGCTGTTCTCTTGTGTTTATCTGGGGGAAAAACAGTAACTCAATTCACCAATGGTCTTATATAACTACATATTTAGATACTGGATTTCATATCTGTTATGATCATATTTCTCTGTTCCTCTATCTTTCTCCAGCTCTCTCATTCCTACTCCGCCATTTCTATTTTCTCTCTCTCTCTCTCTCTCTCTCTCCATTATTCTCTCATTTCGATTCTTTCAATTCATACTCTCTATCTCTCCTCTCTCCTCTCTCTTTTTCTCTCTCTCTGTTTCTCTTTCTCTCTCTGTCTCTCTCTTTCTCTCTCTCTTTCTCTATCTTTCTCTCTCTGTCTCTATTTCTTTCTTTCTCTCTCTCTCTTTCTCTCTCTCTCTTTCTCTCTCTCTTTCTCTCTCTCTTTCTCTCCACCTCTCTCTCTCCACTATTCTCTCATTTCGATTCTTTCAATTCATACTTTCTCTCTCTCTCTCTCTCTCTCTCTCTCTCTCTCTCTCTCTCTCTCTCTCTCTCTCTCTCTCTCTCTCTCTCTCTCTCTTTCTTAATCTCTATATTTTTCTCTTTTTTTCATCATCAGTTTCTATGAGGATGATTTCCAGTAGGTATTCAAACTTTCTCTTTCTTTTTATCCCTTTAAATCTCTTAGTTCCCCTCTCTCTCTCTCTCTCTCTCTCTCTCTCTCTCTCTCCCTCTCTCTCTCTCTCTATCTCTCTTTCTCTATCTCTATCTCTATATTTTTCTCTTTTTTTCATCTCCAGTTTCTATTTACCTCTCCCTTTCTCTTTCTCTTTCTCCCTTTAAATCTCTTATTTCCTCTCTCTTTCTCTTTCTCTCTCTGTCTATCTCTTTCTCTCTCTCTCTCTCTCTTTTTTCTTCTGAGGCTGTGTCTTTGGTCTAATGGCCACTGCTGAGAATTTTGCAAAGGAAATGAAAGCAGTTATCTTCCCTTTGGTTCGGCTATCATAAAGACAAAAAAATATAGCACAATTTGTATGTTATACAACAATTACGTTCAATAAAAGTTTTGTAAAAAAAATTAAATTTAATGCTTTTATGCGATAAAAAAGGGTATTGAAATAGTGCCGAACGACACCTAAAGTTTAAATTAATTACTTAATTGAAAGTTATGGAAACTGAAAAGGTTAAAATCGTCTGTGCTTCACGACAAAACAGTCCTCTATGATTAAAGACTTGTGTGGAACTAGCTATACCAACTCTACGTTTCCAAGTGGTACTTTTAATCCCGATTTATTATTTCCTTTTAACTTATACCGTTGTTTCTTTGTTTGTTTGTTTGTTTGTTTGTTTGTTTGTGTGTTTGTTTGTTTGTTTGTTTGTTTGTTTGTTTGTTTGTTTGTGTGTTTGTTTGTTTGTTTGTTTGTTTGTTTGTTTTTTGAAATCTTTATTGGCGAATACAGAGTTCGTCATTTTTTTTTAGATGGAGTTAATATGAAAATAATTCCTACTCAGTCAAAGTATTTTTGAGAAGAATCCAATGGAATTACGTTTTATTGTTCTTACACACCTGCTGTAACGATCCACCAAAATTACTGACAAACTAGAAAAAAATATTGATTTTATAGAAAGAAAGCTATCAATTACAAAAATCGAGAAAAAAAAGACTGACTTTGTTTTATATATTAGATTTACAAGTAGTTTTATTTTTATTTAAAATTTTCTTTAACTCCATTTTTAACAAAATACTGCCAAGAAAGAGAACTCAATCTGACCAAATGACTAAAATATATTTTGATGATCAAGTTATTGTCGTTGGCAGTTTATTGTTAAAAAATTAGTCGTTCACTTCGTTTAATACTCGTTCCATTCGCAAAGAAAGTAAATTTGAAAATCGTACATAAAAAAACACAACTTGTTTGTTTTCACTAAAACTTGAAATATTACTTTTCTACACAATAAAGAAAAAGAGAGTTTGAATACCTACTGGACATCATCCTCAAGTGTATTCGGCCTCATCTGTATAGAGGTTTGTCAGGACAAGCTAACATGAGGATGCTTCACCCTATGAGTAAACCCTGACTAAATATTCAAAATAATATAGTATTCGAAGCCCAAATAAGACCCCACAACATGGCTACACACTGGCTCATACGAGGAATGATGCACCTTGTCCTAATGATGTTATCTCTAGTAATAACACTTTGCTGAATAAGATTAACATCTTATCATCAGAGGAATTACATAGATGGATAAGTTGGCAGTGGAAAAGCCAAAATTCAAAATTTTAAAAAATATTAAGTAATGAGAGTCAGAGTGTGCGTCTATGTAATTCCTCTGATGATAATATTTTAATCTTTGAAAAGCCTTGGCTTAAGGAAAGAATAATAAACATGTTTTTTACCGAGTACACCTTGCATTGAACAACCGAAATTGAAATAGATTTGTCATTCGTACATGTTTATCCCTCTTCTTTCATTTATCTTATATATATATATATATATATATATATATATATATATATATATATATATATATATATATATATATATATATATATATATATATATATATGGAAATTGAAAAGAGAAAACCGAAAATATTATTTATGTATTCATCAACGTTTCGTCTTTATTATAAGACTTCCTCAGGATGATTGTCTGATGAAAAAAACAAACACAAGTACAAAATGTTTGAAACAAAAGGTGGTGGCGGGTGTGAGCTTAAAATTAGGGCTGCTTATGATAAAAATAAATTATTAGATACAAATAGATGGTGGCAGTAGGAGATTGACTTGCCAGTTGAGAGTGTGGGGGTGGGGTGGCGGTCGGAGTAATGAGATCATTAGGTAGGGGAAGAGACATTACAATAATTGTGGAAGAAGTGGGAGCGGACACTAGCAACTCAATTTAATATTCAACAAAAATGTGTCAAACTGCAACTTGTTTCACATCTGTAACGAGCCTGTTTGCAAGTGTGAGTAGGTATTAGTATGATCTTGCATCATCACACCCGTGAAATAGGTAATCATCACATTTGCTGTCACGGGCGGGTGTCATCTGCCTAATTAAAGAGCCTAAACATTTTAATTTGGTCATTATAATGGTAAATAAAAAACTATTTCATGATTCTCTAGTGTATTATGATTATTTAGATGCATATATTGTAGTGTTTTTTATACATGCAACATTTTATGGACCTTTTTTCACATTTTCAACATTTTTCTCTCAAAAAATCATGTCTACTAATTTATATTACCCCTATGAAACGTTTTGAACTTGATAACATTTTTTAAAACCAATATATAAAAAAAAAACATTTAATGGTTAACTTATTTTCAGACTTACGAAAATGAGAACCGGTTGTAACGTATTAAAAATATACAAAAATGGAAAATATAACATATAACATAATTAGAAAAGTTTTAAATATATGTGTAACATCTTTCTTTTAAAACTTCTCTCTCTCTCTCTCTCTCTCTCTCTCTCTCTACCTCTCTCTCCGTCTCTCTCTCTCTACCTTTCTTTCTCCCTCTCTCTCTACTTCTCTCTCTCCTTCTCTCCTTCTCTCCCTCTCTCTACCTCTCTCTCTCTACCTCTCTCTCTCCCTCTCTCTATACCTATCTCTCTCTACCTCTCTCTCTTCCTCCCTCTCTCTACATCCATGTCTCCCTCTCTCTTTCTCCCTCCCTCTCTTTCTCTACCTCTCTCTACCTATCTCTCTCTACCTCTCTTTCTCCCTCTCTCTCTACTTCTCTCTCTTCTTCTCTCCCTCTCTCTACCTCTCTCTCTCTACCTCTCTCTCTACCTCTCTCTCTTCCTCCCTCTCTCTACATCCATTTCTCCCTCTCTTTTTCTCCCTCTCTCTTTCTCCTTCTCTCTCTCTACCTCTCTCTCCGCCTCTCTCTACCTCTCTCTCTCTCTCTCTGGCAACTGGTTCAATATAATAGAAAGAGAAAGAAAGCAAGAAAGCAAAAGAAGGTGAACTGACTTTTTGACCTAGTTTCAGTGTGTTTTTTTAAACATCTACAAATAAGAACAGGAAAGGGTTTTATTTTTTACCCTTCATGCATTAATTTCCTTCCTGGAATCCCCGAGGGAATTCATATGACAGTATTTGTTTTTGACCATAACCAGTTCGGAGTGATACTGAATCAGAACATATACGTTTTGTAAGTGTATCATGTGTAGTTTCTCAGCATGAGCCGAACTTTCCTTTATATAACAGAAGATGATATATTCATCAGTTTACAAATGGTTTTAGTCATTTTCCTATTTTCTTATTCTGGTATATTTGTTTTGTTTTTGTTTTATGTCATAAGTTCAATTTTCTAATCAACTTCTCTAGTTTCCTGTATAGAAGCGAATGGTGTGTGCCGAGAAAGAAAGCTGCCAGGGGAGATAATGAGGAAGCTGAAAACCCCTTTTGCACCATGTAACATCATCCAACAATTGTGCGAGTAAGGCTTCAGCCACGCATATAAGATTGCCTCTGTAATCTACTCCAGCCATAAAGAAATCTGCTCATCATAGATCAATGACAAAATCCTACGTCCATCTTTGTTTTCTCTATTTTTCTTTTTGACCAATCACAGATCTTGTTTCATCAAGGTTTAGTTGTTGTCTGATTTCTTGCCTTTCGTTCCGTTCTTGGTTCCGCCATTGTTTTTGTCAGATTTTTTGGTTTTTTTTATTTTTCATTCGTGTATTGGTTTCATGAAAATACATTAGCGAAAATAAGAAAAGAAACTATAGCATTTTTTTTCAGCAAAAAAAAACAAAAACACTTCAAGATATATGAATGTCACTTGATACGTAAAAATAAGAAAAGGCAGATCGAAAACAAATAAACAGAGACGAATATTTCCGAAGCTTGCATCGTTTTAAAATTCCCGTTGATAAATGAAACCTAGAGTTTACTTATTAACTAATCGATAACTAGCAAAATAATTTTCACATGAGAAATTATTCATTTTTATGTTCAGATTAGTCACCCCATTTCCTTTCTTTTTATATCTACAAACTTTCAACTGCAGTGCCTTATTTTTAGCCTTCTTCTTACACATGTTAAATATTGGGCGAGTATAATTTTGTTAGTTGAGAATAACAAGAAATAGGGTTTAGTCGGGGTCAGCTTAGTGTATTCGGATGTCAGCTTGACCTCCTGTGTGCCAGATCCGGACGTGACGTCACATGGCTAAAAAGAGTGGGAGCAATGGAAGAGGAGTAGGCAGTCGGTTGGAAGTCTCAGAGTGAAACGCACGGGTAAAGAATGACTACAAAATCGACGATAAACTGTAGATCAGAATGCCCACCTCTGCCACTGGCAGAAGAGAAGGCAACGCTAACATCTCAATAAAGGGTCCTTTCTTCGGATTCGATGATTTCGTTTCTTTGTGCTGCTGTGAAACATTAATTTCGGTCGGATTTAATTGTGCCGTTGATAACAACCCATTTATTTTATCTGATTGTGGCTTGTGAGACATTACACCACCACCCACCTGGGAGCAGAGGTAGCTTAAAACATAGACAACATTTTGGAAAACCTCAAACTAAATTCTCTATTTAATCTCGTTTCATAGTGCACGTAGATATAAATGATATTTAATTATAAAAATGTATATTTAATAAGACCCCGTAAAGAGAGGGCACCTCGTTTGGGATAAATAAATTGCATTGCCTAAGTAGTAATACAAAGGTTCCCTCCCCTAGGTTGAACCCTCTAGATGCATTTTAAAATGGTACTAATCTATAAGCAGTGTTTACATTCTCATTCGCATAGCCGATTTGCTAGCCGAACAGTTATAGATGTCGGGTTGCAAGACTCGAGGTCTGAGGTTCGAACTGGGTGGTTGGTAGATCAGTTTTAGATCCGCACCGATTCGCCTTCAAAAGGCGAAACAAGCTTATCTATAGATATAAATAATATTTAATTATTAAAATTTATAATATATATTATATGTTTAATATTTTACCTACGTACGACGTCGTTTTAAACTTACGGCCTTCATCAGCGCAGGGGAATACCAATCTCGGACGGTCACATGGCGCGAACCCGGTTCACAGAGAAACCTTGGATACGTAAGCGTCCGCTTTAGTCTGATTGGCCACGAGAGATCGTTACGTCATGACGGAGAAATTAAGTTATATTTATATTGAAAGCGGTGAGTATAAACATCAAGACATTCGATAGGATTCAACGGCAGAGTTGGAGTCTTGCACTGGGGCTTTCAGGTGAATGTCTATTTTTAAATCTTTTCAATTATGCGTTTACTTTAATTTTACTTAAAAACGCTTTTAATAATATTAAATAATATTTTTAATTTTTACCTATGTATGACGTCGTTTCTAGCTTACGACTCTCATTAGCGCAGGGAAATAATAATCTCGGACGGCCACAGGGTGCGAACCCGTTTCACAGAAACACCTTGAATCCGTAATATATATATATATATATATATATATATATATATATATATATATATATATATATATATATTTAAAACTGATACATATTAAAAACTTATGCATATCAAAAACTGATACATATTTAAAACTGATGCATATCAAAAACTGATACATATTAAAAACTGATACATATTAAAAACTGATACATATCAAAAACTTATGCATATAAAAAACTGATACATATTAAAAACTGATACATATAAAAAACTTATGCATATAAAAAACTGATACATATTAAAAACTTATGCATATCAAAAACTGATACATATTAAAAACTGATACATATTAAAAACTGATACATATTAAAAACTTATGCATATCAAAAACTGATACATATAAAAAATTGATACATATTAAAAACTGATACATATTAAAAACTTATGCATATCAAAAACTGATACATATTAAAAATTGATACATATTAAAAACTGATACATATTAAAAACTTATGCATATCAAAAACTGATACATATTAAAAATTGATACATATTAAAAACTGATACATATTAAAAACTGATACATATTAAAAACTTATGCATATTAAAAACTGATACATATTAAAAGTAAGAAACATGCTATAAAACATTAAAAGTAAGAAACATTCTATAAAACATTAAAAGTAAGAAACATTCTATAAAACATTAAAAGTAAGAAACATGCTATAAAACATTAAAAGTAAGAAACATGCTATAAAACATTAAAACTAAGAAACATGCTATAAAACATCAAAAGTAAGAAACATTCTATAAAACATTAAAAGTAAGAAACATTCTATAAAACATCAAAAGTAAGAAACATTCTATAAAACATTAAAAGTAAGAAACATTCTATAAAACATTAAAAGTAAGAAACATGCTATAAAACATTAAAACCAAGAAACATGCTATAAAACATCAAAAGTAAGAAACATTCTATAAAACATTAAAAGTAAGAAACATTCTATAAAACATCAAAAGTAAGAAACATTCTATAAAACATTAAAAGTAAGAAACATTCTATAAAACATTAAAAGTAAGAAACATTCTATAAAACATTAAAAGTAAGAAACATGCTATAAAACATTTAAAGTAAGAAATATATGATAAAAAGTTATAAAACACGATAAAAGATCTAAATCAGTGAAAGTACGAAACATGTTACTAAAACGTGATCAAACAAGCCTGAAACTCATATTATAAAACACTGAAAGTAAGAAACAATTGATAAAACATTTCCCAAAATGTTCAAGTTTGAATTTATTGCTCCCAAGTAATACCGAGTGACCTTGCTAGTAAAGAATAAGACAAGTCTTTCTAAGATTAAGTCCTAGCCACTCCCACTCTTGTGTGGTGGCATTCCTGTTCTCTGCAGACAAATACGGTAGTCTCAAAACCATCCTTTCTTCTATTTGCCGGCCACTAAAAGTTTTTGACTCAACTCCATTTTTGTTTCGCTCACTTTTTGTTTGGTTTGCCATTTGAAAACTTATCTTTGTAACTCGATCGCTCAATGTGTACAAAGATTTAATTAAAATCATTTTGCAATTTATCAGCCATTTTGTCTCTTCCAAGCCACACTTCCCCGCCGGCCCCCATGAACAGCCAGTCTTTCTCCAACCGCTTCCAACAGTCGCAGTTTTGGCAGAAAGACATTTTCAAGGAAATATTTACCTAACACTTATTCCGGCTTCCTTTTTTCACCTTTTTTCTATATTTTTCTACTATTTTCTCCATTTGTCGTTTTTCATTCTTTTAGCTCGCTTTCTCTCTCTCTCTCTCTCTCTCTCTCTCTCTCTCTCTCTCTCTCTCTCTCTCTCTCTTCCTCCCTCCCTCTTTCTAGCATTTTCATCAGTTTGTTACACTTCAGTTTGAAATAGCTTTCTTATTAGTCTGTTACACTTCAGTTTAAAATAGCTTGCTCATCAGTCTGTTACACTTCAGTTTGAAATAGCTTTCTCATCGGTCTGTTACACTTCAGTTTGAAATAGCTTTCTCATCGGTCTGTTACACTTCAGTTTGAAATAGCTTTCTCATCGGTCTGTTACACTTCAGTTTGAAATAGCTTTCTCATCGGTCTGTTACACTTCAGTTTGAAATAGCTTTCTCATCTGTCTGTTACACTTCAGTTTGAAATAGCTTTCTCATCTGTCTGTTACACTTTTGTTTGAAATAGCTTTCTCAGCTGTCTGTTACACTCTAGTTTGAAATAGACTTCTCATCCGTCTGTTACACAGCGTAAAATAGCTTTCGTGTGAGCCTGTTACACTTCAGTTTGAAATAGCTTTCTCATCGGTCTGTTACATTTGTTTCAAATAGCTTTCTCATCCGTCTGTTATACATCAGTGTGAAATAGCTTTCTTGTGAGTCTGTTACACCTCAGTTTGAACTAGTTTTTCTGTGAGTCTTTTACCTTGAAATAGTTTGTTCATCAGTGTGTTACACTTCAGTTTAAAATAGCTTTCTCAGCCGTTTGTTAAACATCAATGTGAAATAGCTTTTTTTCTGGGGCTGTTACCCTTCAGCTTGAAATAGCTTTCTCATCAGTCCGTTACACTTTTTTCAAATAGCTTTCTCACCGGTCTGTTATACTGTTTTTCAAATAGCTTTCGCAGCAGTCTGTTACAGTCTAGTTTGAAATATTTGCATCACTAAATGCTCAGATTGAATTGACTTGTCTTGTTTTTATGTTTTCATTCTCATTTCATTCGATTTTCGTCTTTACTAACTCTTCCTTCTTTTTGATATTTTTTTAACCATAATACTACTTCGTTTTTCTGTCGTATAAATTTCATGATTCCTATCTTGTTTTTCATTTTAAATCGTTCATATCCATTTTTATGCTGCGATTTGCTGGAATACTTATCGTATAAACTATATGCATAATACCGAAACACCCTTAGGCGATTTAATAGTTATTCACTTAATATACTCATCTATACACTCACCTCCTCTCCGGAAAGAGGAGGTGAGTGAATTGACAATCGACCGAACCAAAGATTATCTATGTTTCAAATCCAGAATGTCGTTTTGGGTGGAGCTAGATTCTCTACATTAAAAAGCCACCTTTTGTCTGGCTTTGTCCTCGTGGGGAGGCAAGTAAATAGGAGACACTTTAAGACGTGCATACACATAAACAGATATACACATGCGGAAATACGCACACACACATGTAAATAGATACGTTGAACTAACTTCTGTTTGAACTTATCGGATTTCTTTTTTGGTTTTCCTTTTTATTCTTTCTCTGTTTTTAGATAATTCCGTTTTTTCTTTCGTTTATTTTTTCTTTCTTTATCATTTGCCGAAAAACAGGAATAGAAAAGTTTGTAGTTTGCTGATATATTAACCAAATATTTCCAAATATAATATTAAAACATTATTTCCAAATATTTCCAAATATAATATTAAAACATTATTTCCAAATATTTCCAAATATAATATAAAAGCAACAATAGAAAAGTTTGTAGTTTGCAAATATTATCAAAATATTTCCAAAAATGTGTACGAAAATGGTCTCTATTCGTTTTCTAACTATTATCCTAACTTTTCACTCTTATTTTTTTACAAATGTATTTCTTCCCATAATGCATCACATTGCTACGGCCATGTTGGTTTGAAACAGAAGCAGCCATTTTGAATCGGCTCAAACTATCATAGACAACAAAGATGACAAAACATTTTATTAAATTAAATGAAACATTTATTGGAGTAAAAAGAAAACATTGAATATAATTGTTTTAAACGATAATAAAGGTTTTAAAATCGTACATTTTTTTAGGATTATGCTAAATTTAAGATTAACTCATAATTCTTCGTCTTCTTTTCTTGTTCTGTAATTTTTATTTCTTTATTTTTTTGTTCTCTATATTGTGTGTGCTTCCTGGAATCTGAGTGACAACAAGTTTTCGATCACCATTGCAAATCACTTTGCGTTTTCGGAACAGCCGTTTACCATTGAGTTCTTGCTGACAAGGCTCGTTCCCGTTCTCTGGAATTTGAGTGACAATAAGACCTCCTCAGTGTTCCAGTAATCTCCCTTCCCTTTCAGTGGAAGTCTGAATAGCGCTCTCTTTTCTCGATCTTTCCATCCTTCCAGACCCTTCATGACCATTTTCTGACACTATCGAACTTTTTTTGTGGGGCGGGGGATGTCAGATTATGGGATTTTTCCGACATAACTGCTTTGACAGTTTTAGTTTTACTTTCTTTTTCTTTTTTTATTATTTTTACTCACTAGGAGTTCTCACACAAATCATCGTCAGTGATTGCTCGCCGACAACAACCAATGGTATTTCCTGGAGTCTGAGTGATAACAAGCTTCCCCAGATTTCCAGTATTCTTCACCTCTTTTCGATACCGATGCTTTTTTATTATTATTATTATTTACTCACTAGGAGTTATCACACTGGTCATCGTCAGTGGTCACCCACTGCCGACAACCTGTGGTATTCCCTGGAGTCCGAGTGACAACAAGTCTCCTCAGTCCTCCAGTATGCTCCACCTCTTTTCGTTCATCACCGCTGATGACCTTGCGGTAATCGCAACAGCCACCTACCAACGATTTCCCGCTGATAAGGGCCATCGGTCCCCTCTGGGGCCCGAGTGGCAACAAGCCTTCCCGAGGTCCCAGAGCTGTCCGCGCTCTTCCAGTGGAGGTCTGGTTTGCGCTTTCCCTCCTCGACCCTCTGTCCATAATTTTTGTGGTGTCAGCCTATGCTTGCGCCTCTCTCGTGCGGTTGTATTTTCCCCGGTTCTGTTGTATTGTGCTTTCATGTGTTTGTTCTCCATTCGTTGCTTATGTGGGTTGGTTTCCGCATTCGAGGACATTTCTCAGGATTATAGCTGTTTTGATCATTACTGTCCTTTGTATAGTCTCAGTTATCCCTTTGATTCCTATTTCTCCTAGTCTTTTCTCCATGTTTTTGGGGACTGTTCCTAGTGCTTCTATGATTATTGGTGTTATACTGACTTTCTTCATGTTCCATATTCCTTTCAATTCTCTCGCAAGTTCAGTATATTTGCTTTTTTTTCCGTCTCTTTGATCTTCACTCTGTGGTCTGCTGGAACGGCAAAGTCCACGATTTTGCAGGATTTTTCTTCCTTGTTGATTATTATCATATCCGGTCTCCTTGCTGTTATGGGTTTGTCTGTTTGTACATTCATATCCCATATGATTTTGTGTTTTTCGTTTTCTAGTACAGTTTCTGGTTTGTGTTTGTACCGTTTTTTTGCATATTCGAAATTCAGTTGTTTGCACATTTCCCCGTGTACTTCTTTCCCCATGCTGTCATGTCTGTTCTTGTATTCCCTTTGTGCTAGCTTGCTGCATTCACTTATTATATGATTTATCGTTTCGTCTCTTTGTCCACACAGTCGGCATTTGCTGTTTTCCTGGGTTTTATCTATCTTTGCTTTAATAAAGTTTGTCCTAATCGCATTGTTCTGTGCGGCCGTCAGCAGAGATTCCGTTTCTGTGTTCAGGTGTCCTTTTCTTAGCCATGCCCAGCTGTTTTCATTGGCTTCATCGCTTGTGAGTCTTATAAAGCGTCCATGTAGTTGTTTTTCTTCACACTTTTCCTTTCTTGTCTTTTTGTTTCTGGGTTCAGTACTTCCGGGGTTGTTTGTTGGGCTGGTGTCTCTTGCTGTGGTGATCAGTCTTTCCGTGTTCTGGGTTACATATTTCTCCAGCTCTTTTTTGGTGTCTTCCACACAGTCTTCTATACTTACCAGTCCTCTACCTCCTTCATTTCTTTTCACGTAGAGTCTGCCCGTGTCGTCTTTTGGGTGCAATGCATTGTGCATAGTCATTAGTTTTCTAGTTCTTTGGTCAAGGTGCCTGAGTTCTTCTTTGGTCCAGCCTATGAATGGTCCAGAGTATCTTATTAGTGATACAGCCCATGTGTTTATCCCTTTTACTAGGTTTCTGCTATATAGTTTAGTTTCTAAGAGTTTCCTTGTTCTTCGTAGATATTATTTTCCAATCTTCTCTTTCATTTCTGTATATTTGATTGTGTCTGCTTCCAGAACTCCCAGGTATTTGTAACTATCTTGTTCTCCTAGCGCCCTCATCTCCTCTTGGTTGGGGAGTTCTATACCTTCTGTCGTCTCCAGTTTTCCTCTTTTGATCTCTAGCAGTGCACATTTTTCTATTCCAAACTCCATTTGGATATCCTGGCTGAATATCCTGGTTGTGTTTATCAGCTTTTCCAGTTCTTTTTTGTTTTTTGCAAACAGTTTAAGCTCATCCATGTACATCAGGTGGTTTATTCTTTGTTCTGTATCCATAAACCTGTATCCGGCTTCACACTTTCTGAGTATGTAGTTGAGTGGCATATTATTATTATTATTATTATTATTATTATTATTATTATTATTATTATTATTATTATTATTATTATTATTATTTATTTATTTATTTATTTATTTATTCAATAGGAGTTTTAACACTATTCATTATCAGTGATTAGTCACTGACAATAATCAGTGGTGTTCTCTGGAGT
>OY744517.1:41362901-41387901 GCA_963556195.1 Sepiola atlantica
GTCTAATGACTATGGATGAAATTGAATTCAAGTCTTCACAACATTTCTCATTTATTTTCAATTTATTTTTTTGATTTGACACTTTTACACATTAGATAGTATTGTGAATATTATTTTTTCTTTTCACTGATTTTGACTGCTTTTCCCACCCACTCCCCTCTCTCTCTCTCTCTCTCTCTCTCTCTCTCTCTCTCTCTCTCTCTCTCTCTCTCTCTGCCTTATGTTGTGTTAATAGCCCATTGTATTTTCATCCATATTTTCTGATTTTTTGTCTGGATTACTAAGTTTTCTGATGACGATGGAACACTGCCTGAAGTTACTTTGCTCACTTTTCTGTTTTTTTTGCTCCGAAACCGTTATTACAATGTGAAATGCTATAATTTTGAATTTAATATTTTATTTATATATTTTTTAATTTATATATATATATATTAATATATATATATATATATATATATATATATATATATATATATACATATATAATCGAATATATATATATAATCGAATATATATATATATATATACTATATATATATATGTATATATATATATATATATATATATATATATATATATATATATATATATATATATATGTATATATATACATATATATAGAGAGAGAGAGAGAAAGAGAGAGAGAGAGATTTGGATTTTTCACTTAGAAAAAAGATTATTCAGTGAAGACCTGGATTAGTCCAATAAAAACAACTCGATGATACTCGATTACAGGGTACAGAGCATTTATATGTGATTTTTTGAAGGCTTACCAAAGCATTCCGTTCAGGAGCCCAATCAACACCATAAAGGATTTTTTCATTCAAAAATTATTTATTTATCATTTTTCAAATTAAAGAGTTTTTTACCTACACGTGTTTCACTACCAAGCAGGTACTTGCTTGACAGATCATTAGAGAAATGATGTACCTTGAATAAGAATTACAACAACCGGCAATACACAATGTGGTGTTGCTTTAATTGAGATCACTTAAGAAGGGAAGAAAAAATAAAATAAAAAATAAAAAGATAAAAAAATAAAAAAGGAAAAAATAGAGAATGTCTTAGAAGAATATCTCGCACGATTTTCACAATATTGTTGCTACTAGGCGAAACAACAAAAAAATTAGTCCCAAATGCACTCAAATGAAACAGTAATAATGATCGAAAATACACCTTCTCGACGGGCGGCACAACTATGAAACAGTCAAAACTCCGTTCCCAAGTTACCATTCCAATCCACTGATGGTATTGACATTCCAGATCTATTCAATCAAAAGGAAAGGCGACACAAATGTCCGTTTGTAATGCATGCGGTCGTGCTAGCCTTATTTCCAGGGCTGACTCGCTCCCTTTCGAGATGGACACACAACGAGGCAATTTAATAACGATCCCGCAGAAACTCCCCCTTTAAGAAAAAGCTCCCTAAATAGTAGACATGAACTATTTATCTATAATACAGCTTCTAAAAGTTTAGTTTCTATTTTAAATATTATTCTTTATAAAAATTAATTATCCAACAGAAAATATATTTTATTTAATTTACTGCCGAGAGCTACTCTGTTTGTTGTTATTTAATATATATATGCATGTAAATATATATATATATATACATATATATATATATATTTATATATATATATATATATATATATATATATATGCATGTAAATATATATATATATATATATATATGTCTATATATGCATGTAAATATGTTTATGCATGTATGTAAATATATATATGCATGTATATATATATATATGTAAATATATATATATATATATACGTATGCATATATATGTATGTAAATATATATATATATATATATATATACGTATGTATCTATATGTATGTAAATATATATGTATGTAAATATGTATATATATACGTCTCTATCTATCCATCTATCTACCTATATATATACAATATATATGTGTGTATATATATGTATGTGTATACATATATATATGTAAATATATATATACGTATCTATATATATATGTATATATATATGTATGTGTATATATATATGTAAATATATATATGTGTATATATATACGTATCGATATATATATGTATATATGTATGTATATATATGTAAATATATATATATACGTATCTCTCTATATATATATGTAAATATATATATACGTATCTCTCTCTCTCTATATATATATATATATATATATATGTAAATATATATATATGTATGTATATATAGGTAAATATATATTTATACGTATCTATATATATATGTATATATATGTAAATATATATATATGTATATATGTATATATATACATATATATGTATATATATGTAAATGTATATACATATATATATTTATATATATATATAAATATATATATATAAATATATATATATATATATATATATATATGTGTGTGTGTGTGTGTGTGTGTGTAAATATATACTCAATACTGCTAATCTTTCCTTCCCGGCTATTTATTTCTTTATCCCCAACCTTTCTAGTTTTATACTTCAATTTTTCAAAGTGAAATGGAACAGGTAATATTTATTTATTATAAATACCACATTACCAAATGTTATCCTCTGACGAGAAGAGTGTTATCTTTGAAAAACCATGGTTTAAGGATTAACATAACTACTTGCATCTGAACTTTCGATGTAATAAAATTTGTATTATATTATGTAATTTTATGCAATTTTTTACTTTCATTATCCTTTCTTTAAAATGTAAATATATATATACATATATATATATATATATATATATATATATATATATATATATACGTATCTATATATATGTATATATATATGTATATATATGTATGTATATATATGTAAATATATATACGTATATATATATATATATATACGTATATATATATATATGTATATATATGTATATATATATGTATATATATGTATGTATATATATGTAAATATATATATATATAAATATGTATGTATATATATATATGTATATATATATATACGTATATATATATGTATGTAAATATCTATATATATCTATATATCAAATATAACAGTGAACTCTTATAAATATGACCCCCCCCCCTTACAATTTATTTTCGAAAATAAATCAACCAATCGTTAGCTTTCCTCGATATCCGGCTCATAAGAACCGCTAATAAATCTCATGATCAAGCCTAAGAACATTCCGGATATGCACTCATTGACATCGAGAAGAAGAATTTAAAAACATAGAACACACTTTTATCTATAAAGCCACCATCCGCTCGTGCATGCAGTATTGCTGCCACGTCTGGGCTGCTGCACCATCCACAAGCATCTTCATCTTTTACAGGTCGCAAAAAGAATTTCTGACCTAATAGATTCTGCACTGTCTGCCAAACTGCAGCCCTGCAGTGTTGCACCCCTGTGTTAGTTTTTTCATTGCTTTACTACCGATGCATAAAACTGAAAGTTAAAGAAATTCAAAAACTCTTTATATATACGGTGTCGTCTTGTCCTTCGGGGCTTGATTTACCCCTGTGTATGAGTCTGTCCTGTGCAGTTCTAGGAGGTCCACCCTCCCGACGGGGCTGCCCAGGCAATTTTTAATGGCCAGAGTGCTCACCTTCTCGGGCGCTGGCTTTTCAAGCCCCACTTTCCCGACCCGCCGTTGGGTCACATCTTACCTTGTGGGAGTAAGATAAAACTGGCCTTGTGTCTAATCTCCTGGAGAGGAGGTAAATAAATATACTCTTATATATTCACAAGTTTCTGTAATATATTGTTGATGTTATTATTATTTACTCACTAGGAGGTTAGCATCTGAGTTACAACAAGTCTCCCTAGATTACCAACATTCACCGCCCTTTTCAATAACCACCGCAAATTATTTTCCATTATCGCAATAGCCATTTACCATTTATTTCTCTCTGCAAACGATCGTTGGTATTCTCAGGAATTTGAGTAGAAATAAGCCTTCAAAAGGTTCAAGTATTCTCCGCACCGTTCCAGTGGAGGTCTGGTTGGTGCTATTCCTTTCGGTCTTTCCATCCTCCTCGATCCTTCACAACCGTTTTGTGTGGTGCCAACCTAGGGTGGTGTCACCTCGTGTGTGTATGTGTGTGTGTGTGTGTTTTCAGATATTTGGGGAGGGGGGTAGTTTATATGAATTTGTGACAGTTTCGGTTCCATTGGGTTCGTGTGATGTTTTTCTTTACTTTAGATGTTCTAGTCTAATAGCTTCATTCCTCAAACCGCCTACCTTAGGTATTCCCTCATGACACTTTGTTTCCACGACCGTGCCAACATGCAGAAATTTGAATGTAATGTGAACAAACATCTTGCTGCTCACATCTCCACCCGGGTTTCCCCTGATAAATCTGGCCCCTATCACAGTCGCCCCTTACAGTTCAGTGGCAATATGCTTTGTTTGGGGTGAACAAAGGTAAAACGGATCATGTAAATGAAATTTCATAATCATAGGTTGCTACTTTAGAGCGTTTGCAATCCGTACAATACCTCACAATACCGTAGGCCATTTTAAATATTTATATAATGTATATTTATAAAGCTCTAACTTGTATTGGGCTCGATTTTTTTCTAGACTCGTAGACGTGCGCTAGCACACAAAACGCAGGTTAATTTCGTAGGCTGTTTAAATGTTCATACAAATTATATATATATATATATATATATATATATATATATATATATATATATATATATATATATATATATATACAAACACTCTCGACAACAATGACGCTTGCCCCCACCTTTCGGGTAAGTTTACGTTAATTTCAATTACTGTTTGTGGCGATTTCTTTCGTCCCCGTCGGAATAGACGTTAGGCTCGTGATTCTAAACTGAATCTATGAACTGCGTTCGATCCCATGCGACCACCTGCAACCGAAACAATATCGTCTGTAGGTACAAAAACATTTTAATATTTAAAAATAGTCATAGTATATATATATATATATATATATATATATATATATATATATATATATATATATATATAGGTATTTAAATATTTAATATTTATTTATTAAAATATTATTGTTTATCAGCCCCCCTCCCCACAAGGGCTGGGCACTTTCGAGTGGCTTTAATAACAAGCAGTACTAATAGCTATATGCGCGATCCGAACACCGTTTCGTAAGATCACTCTAGCTGCCTGGTAAAATGGCGGCCACGTGTCGCTATTTACATTTAAAGTTACTCTATATTTACTAACTACTTGACGATAAGATCACTACGAATCAGTGGCGATTTGTGTTCGGGGTTCGCGCCCACCGACCGTCGGGAATTAGTTCCTAGACTGAAGATTGCGTTAGCATGAAACATCGATGTCTCTAGGTATTTAAATATTTAATATTTATTTATTAAAATATTATTGTATATATATATATATATATATATATATATATATATATATATATATATATATATATATATATATATATATATATTATATAAGTCCGTTCATATTATATTCCAATAACCATGGTTTTATTTTATTATTTTTATTTTTTCACATTTCCAAAAAACATAACATTTCTGTGAGATATATTTTTACGGTCCGTTTCATTTGTCTTGTGCCAAACAGCGTTTTTATGTCAATATCGTCTCTGCAACATTACAAAATCATCAGAAAAATTCACAAAGAGTAAAAAGTTCTTGGATTAAAGTGTCTTGAAAAAACCTACACTATACAGTGGTACAGTGGTATATATATATATATATATATATATATATATATATATATATATATATATTAGCTTAACTAGAGATATGTTATATTTGAAGTACATGTCCCTAAATGTCCCACTCCTCAAGCAACCATATCGTTATACACCGTTTGAATTCACTAGTTCAACGGGATTGGAGAGCAAGTGGTTGGTGTACCGATGTGGGGTATGGAGCTTATGGGCTCTGACATTCTTTGACAATTTGCATTTCATTTAAGAATGTCAGTGTATAAACCTGCTTGATTGGTCGTCTCTTCGTTTTTGTCTGCGGATTACATGTCACTTACTTCCTTAAGTCCGTGTCAGCCGTTTTATAGATCTGGGGAAATTAAACGGTGTCAGATTGCCGGCGGTTTCGGGTGTCTCAGATGTCCTTGGAATATAATTAAACACCTGTGGAACGCTAAAGAAAAAGGTACGGGAGCGGGGCCAGGGGCGGGATTTCAACTAGGGTCTGCTGATGCTGCACTTAGTCCTATGACGACAGACCCCATCAACAATAGCCACAAGAATCCTAACCTACCCTTCTACGCCCCTGACACATTTCAGGTTGAGGTGTTTTGGAAAGAAGGATGAATAATTGGTACGTGTGTGGGGGTGGCGTTGTAATTGTCTTTTTAATGGAGGTGGGGGCATCTATTACATGGACGAGTTTTAGACGAACAAGGTTTGGCATGAAACGGGTGATAGGACAAAAAAGACGTCCCTTGGGGATGATGACACAGGTACTGTAATTCGATCAGAGAACAAGTAACCTTGCAACAGTACCCAGTAGGGGAAACATTAACAGCGACAGATCAGTTAAAGTGATCAGGGAGAATTATATATATATATATATATATATATATATATATATATATATATATATATATATATATATATATATATATATATTTATATATATATATATATATATATATATATATATATATATATTTAGATTTTTCACTTATAAATTAGATCATTCAGTGAAGACCGGGGTTGTTCCAATACAAACAAGCTCGATGATACTCGATTACAGAGTACAGAGCATTTATATGCGATTTTATGAAGGCTTACCAAAGCATTCCTTTCAGGACACCAATGATCACCATTAAAGATTTTTACTTACAAATATTATTTATTCAAATTAAATGTTTTTTCCTACACGTGTTTCACTACCAAGCAGGTACTTGCTTGGCAGATTATCAGGGAAATTAAATGTCTGGAATAAGGGTTTAAACTGCCTACAATACACAATGTGGCGTTGCAATAGGTGAGGTCACTTAAGAAGAGAAGAGGAAGAAAAATAAAAATGAAAGTTAAACATCAAAAACAAGAAAGAACAACGATAAAAAAAAGAAAGTCCTAGAAAATGTCTTAGAAAAGTAGCTCGTGGATTCTTTCTGCCACCAAGCCAACAAGCAAATAATCGGTCCCAAATGCATAAAAAAAAACGAAAAAAAAACGTAACAATGTGCGATAATACACTTTCACGTCGGGCGGCACAATGATGAAAAAATCCCCCCCCCCCAATAAAAAAACCAAACCATTCAAGACCGCTCACAAGTTACCATTCCAATCCAATGATAGTATGGGAATTCTAAATCTAATTCATCACAAGGAAAAGCAACATAAATGTTCGTCCGGAATGCCAGCAGTCAGACGAACCTTATTTCAAGGGCTGACTTGTTCCCCTTCGAAATAAACACACGACGAGTTTAACGTCAATCTCGCAGAAACTCTCCTTTATTTTAAGGAAAAATCTTAATTAGTAGATAGAAACTATTTATTCAAAATACTGTTTTTAAAAAATTCTATTATTAAAATTATTCTTTATAGAAATTAATTATCTAGTGTCTGGGACGTCATTTGACATTTTGGGAAAATATCCTTCATTTAATTAACTGCCGATTATTTTCGTGTTGTTGTTTAACGAAGCGAAAAAAACCTATCCCGCAGAAATTATTTTTTTTAAATTATTCATATATCAAAAATAAAATGTCATTATAAAAAAGTTTTCTACAAAAATCTAGTTATTATTTTAAATAATTAAAAATATTTCCTTAACGGCTGTGTCTGTTTGCAACTCTCTGGGGAGAATATTATTCTATATTCCATAAATAAATATTACTACGGAATATCGTTATCAGAAATCTATTTTCTACTTAAAAAAAAACTTTTTTTAATGGACGGGGTTATTTTTTGCCACTTTACGGGAAAATATTACTCTAACTCGTTAAATTAAATTAAATTAGGTTTTAATTATATTAAATTAAATAAAACAATGATTGGCAGGAATGGAGGAAAAATAATTAAGGAAAAAATAATTTTAAAAAAATGCATGCCGACACGGACTTAATTTCTAAAAATAGAAACAATTGGATTTTTATAAAAAGTATTTTGTACAGGGTTTTTATATTAGTAATAACAAAGTCTCCCGTCATTTAATGAGTTATATGCATATATATGTATACATATGTATATATATGTATATATATGTATATATGTATGTATATATATGTGTGTATATATGTATGTATGTATATATATATATGTGTGTGTATTTATATATATATATATATATATATATATATATATATATGTCTCTCTATATATGTGTATATATATATATGTCGATATATTTATATGCTTGGATGAGGATCACTATGTTCTTTTTTCTTCATGCTCATAACATCATATTACTGTCTTTGTTTTTGCTGCTCCCTCTTTTCGTTTCATCCTTTAATATAGTCAGAAGAAGCCGAAATGTGAGAAAAATCTCAGAATTAGTGGCTAATATTGCACTCCAGAAAAACATTCGACTCTGAGTCAGCGTGCCGCTATTCCGAACTCACTAAAGCAAGCCGCAATCAATAGACTATCCTTTCGGTCATCATTTTTAAAAAGTCAATTCTGACTCAATTCAAACTTTTCCTTCTCCTAGATGCGTGCATTAACGAAGGCTGAAGAGGACATCTCTCAGTGGTTTTACCGCGCCCCTAGACACGGACCTGAGCATTTTTATATCCTGACATTAATATGTATATATAAATATACACTCATACAGGCACACAAACATACAGGTTCCGATGTCAAGTCAGCCCTCTATCCCAACGATTATAGTCCAAATTACTACCTCCGCACATGACAGATACATACTTGGTCACAGATGTTGTATTAGAGTTTTCCTTCTTCTAGTTGCTTTACCAAAGTTGACTCTATTATTTCGTTGATAGTGGTGAGTGGCGGCTAAGAATACATTCATACCTTTCTCAATAGTACTAGTGAAAATGATTGAATAGTCCAATTGAAATTTGAGCAAGGCATGCCAAACTCATATACTATATATTATACCATTTCCACTGCCGCCCTACCAAATTTCAATGTATAAAAACTACAATTAGCTGACTGTCTGTCTGTGTACAGGGTGTTGTAGCAAAATCCGACATTTGACAAAAAGTAAACGAAATACCAGGAGGAACGTGGTGAAGATCTGAATAGACTCCCCTCCTGCACACAAGGTTAAGACGACCAAGGCGTGACTGCTCAACAATGTTTCTCACCATTGGTGGCCTCTTAAAGCCTCCATCTTCACCCGACTTCTAACCCTAACCTTCTGGGGCGTGATTGAAGGCAAGACCAACAAACATACCGACAATACAGTCGACTCGCTGAAGGCAGCCATCGTAGAGGCGTTCACCGCTATAGACAAGGACATGATCGCCAAAGCGTGTGATTCATTTCGCGCTCGTCTTCAGATGGTCGTTTCCGGTGGTAATTACAATGAAAAATAATGTAGTATGTAACTCTAACTTTTGCTAAATAAACTGCATATCCAATTTTTATTTTTATTGCCTATTTCGTTTTCTTTTTGTCAAGTGTTGGATTTTGCTGCAACATTATATATATATATATATATATATATATATATATATATATATATATATATATATATATATATATATATAAAATGAAGTAATAAAATAAGGTGTCAATCAAATTTTATTAGAATTCAAAGTTCAAGCAAAGTATCTTAAAGTCCTTAGCTCATGAGTTTTCAAAGATAATTCTTCTCTTCAGAGGACAATTACCGCAGTTATACTACTACAGGTAATAAAATTAAGCTTTGAAAATATATAAAAATATATACAAAAATGCATAAAAATATATAACATCAAATATATCAACCCAAAAACATACTTTTTTGTTAAATCTATACAATCCATCCAAGTCATACAATTTGAAAAACATAATCAGGAAAGACATCCAGGGGGTAGACTGAAGATTAATCCAGGTGATGAAGTACCAGTCCAAATACGAGAAATTGAAAGAGCTGACAAAGTTATCCAGTCGCGAAATGCGTCAATAATCGATGAAGTGAAAAGTATCCAATGTTTATGTTAATTATTACAACGATAAATAAATCAAATCAAATAATATAGAAAGTTCAATAAACTCACTTAAAATTCCAAATCTTGATCTGGGCAACCCAAATCAAATCAAAGTTCGTTTGTTAATTAGAGAATCCGTTAAATCCGAATTGAACAAAAATAAGATTAAATTGAGTCATCAAACCCGGTCATATCTTCCAACCTGAGCGAAAAAATAATCAAACTTCGTTCTTCCGCGATTCAGCCAAATATATATATAACTTTGTAAGATCAGTTGGGAGAATCAAGCAGAGTGCTCTATTATTAAGAAAAATTCAAAAGTAAGAGCGTAGTATTTATTTATATTTATTACATCAGATCAGAACGACATTAGTACTGTCGGTTTCAACTCAACAACGGCTTAAGAGAGTCATCAAGGTGCTGGATTTTGCTGTAACACCTTGTGTAACATCATATTTACAATCAGCATGTTCCTGTGAATGTTTTTAACTATTTTACATCAGATTCTGTACGACCCCGAGTTAGTTATGGTAAAAAAAAATACTGTACTATTTATTACCTTGGGCTTAGCAGGGACCAAATTTGTGAAGGGAGAGAAGGGGTTGTATTAGAGTTATGTACTATCCTCTATATATACTCTATGATAAAGACCTCTATTTCTATAATTATATGATACGTTTCTTTTTTATTTATTTCTTTTTTCTAGTTTCTTTTTTTTCTTTTTTTTTCTTTCTTTTTTTTTCTTTTTTTCTTTTTTTTCTTTTTTTTTCTTTTTACTTTTTATTTTCTTCTTTTTTCTTTCTTTTTCTTTTGTTTTCCTTTTTCTTATTTTCTTCTTTTTTCGTTTGTTTTCTTTTTTCTTTCATTTTTCTTTCTTTTTTTTACTTCTTTTTTATTTTCTTTTTTTCTGTTTTCTTTTTTGTTCTTTTTCCTTTGTTTTTCTTTCTTTTTTTCTTTTTTCTTTTTTCTTTTTTCTTTCTTTTCTTTCTTTTTTCTTTTTTTGTCTTTCTTTTTTCTTTCTTTTCTTTCTTTTTTTTTTCTTTTCTTTTTCTTTAAACTTTCCAATTTGAGACGTTTATTTTTTTTTCTTATTTCTTTTTGTTTTACGTCAACAATTCAGACTTTATTTTTTATGAATACGAATATCAGTGCGAACACTAGTGAAGCGTAACTTTTTGTCATCATTTTTTTACAACGGGTGTACACTCGTCTATTATATAAAAGAATGTAGCATTTTCATGTGTGTGTGTGGCTAAAAAGTTAAACTACCAAAAATACATTCACAAACCTTACATTATAAGATTTTGTATCACTCCGAGCTGGTTATGGTAATAACATTTTTTTTTTAAATACTATAATATTTATTCTCTTGGAGTTAGCAAATACCAAATTTGTGCAGGGGGGGGGGGGGTAAATAAATAGTTTTTTTCTCCGTTTTTACTGGTAGTTGTTTTAAAAACGATACTGAAACTAGGTCAACCTGTTAATCACCTCCTGCTGATTTTTTATTTTTTCTTTCTTGCTTTCTTTCTTTCTTTCTTCCTTTTTTCCTCAATCAATTGCCAAATAGAGAGAGAGAAAGAGAGAGAGAAAGAGAGAGAGAGAGAGAGAGAGAGAGAAAGAAAGAGAAGATGGAGTTAGTCGTCGGGGTGAGGTATGTTCAAAAACTAATATGACTAAAGATTTATAAGGGCATCCTAAGAGGCAGCAATATACAACAGATGAATCATACAACTGTGGAATTACCATGGGTCCCGTGAGTTAAGGTTATTTCCCAATACAAGAAGTTTCCTTGCCTCTTTCCCCGTTTTCCATCAGCTCTGACTTTTCTCCCTCCCTCTGCGCTCTCTTTTGTTTGAAATGTTGTGGAAACATATATATATATATATATATATATATATATATATATATATATATATATATATATATATATACATATATACATACATATATACACATAGATATATACATATATGTATACATATATATATGCATATATACATATATATACATATATATATACATATATATACATATATATACATATATATACATACATATATGTATATATATACATATATATATATATACATACATACATATATATATATATATATATATATATATATATATATATATATATATATATATATATATATATATATATGCAAACATTGTTAAAAATAACAGAAATCGCCTGTTTTATTATACCTTTTTTATTTGTTCAATTTTTTCTGATGGCCTTTTTTGTACTAAAATCAAAAAAAATTAATAAATGTTTCATAGGTTTCACAGGTTTCACGAACGTTTTCGATTTTTCGTCGAATCAACCTTCAGGTGTCAAAAGCAAATGAACAAAAAAAGCTGGAGAAAAAAGAGAATTTTAAAAAGACGGCGGAGAAACGAGCATAGAACGTTTTCCACATTGTTCCAGGAAGTCGTTGACGATTTTAAATTCAGCAACGCTGGATGGCATCACAAAACAAAATCGCATTACGTTAAGAATTTTAAAATGTAATTCGATTTTCTTAGCCTGACGGCTCCCTGTGTGGATGAAACGTTAATGCCTCTGTGTAGTTTAATTGCATAAATATATTTTCATACTCCTACTACTAAGCTCTACTCTCGTGTTGAGCACTGTTGAAGTAAATACTGAAAATCTATACACAATATATAATATCACCTTATAATATTATAAGCGAATGGCTTGAATAGCCACCTACTTTTCTCCGATTTGTTTCGATACGCTTTCCTTTTCACTTCCAATAGCAAGTGAGTTTTCAGAGGAACGTGTTAACTCAATATTTTTCAACCAATGAAAATCGTTTCAAGCCCAAAATCTTACAAGTCTATGTCAAATTAACAAGCCGATGCGAACTGAGAAACCCCTATAAAAGTCTATGTCACATTAACAAAACTTATAAAACAGTGACCTGGTCAACAAAATCAGAGTTCGCCACAGACCCTAACCCTAACCCTAACCCTAACCCAACCCGACGCATTCGAAAAGTTCCAAAAACGTATACCCTCCTCCGCGCGTTTGGCCGAAGAAGGCGAGAAGAAAAGAACACTTCAAAGCTCACGTACAGACTCCATCCTTTCGCGCACATCTACACACGCACTAGCAGACAAGGTAAACCTACGCATTCTTACACAGTGCAACATTGTCTAATCCTCACATACGCATATTCACACTAACAAATATATAGAGACATTCACATCCGTGTCTTCTTATTTACTTAACATTTCCCTACCAAAAACACGAGCTGTATGGACTTTATTACATTAACATTCACTGACTAATTATGTTTTGTTATTTAATAATATTTTCCTTGATTTTTCATTAACAAAGCTCTATTTATGTTAAGTTAGAACTTGCTAGCTGGTGACCCTAATATTCTCTCAATATTTAATTCCTTTCCATTTAATATGCATGCACGCCTCTATATCTCCCCATTTCCTTTCTTTGGTCATAAAATAGCAAACGTATTTATAAGATTTAAATGTCAACATTTCGTAAGCTTTCCGATAAATTCTCTTGCAAAATCGTTTTATTTTTGTTGTTGTTGTTGTTTTAAACCACATATTCTTCGATTGAATCATCTTTCCAAAAATATAAGTATTTTCGTACAAGAAATTAATTAAGAGTAATGATAAAAAGGCGGGTGGGGGAAGGCAATGAATGAAATAAAAGTGAACATTAAGAGACTCTCGGGCAACGCCGGTTCGGGACAACTAGTATATTATACTTCTACGATACATCTATTAATTTAAACATATGCACACACTGACCGACATGCGCATTCCGGGTTATTAAAAAAAAGTTTTATTAAAATTTAACAGATCATATCGACGACATAAATATGGGAAGTTACGTAATCTCTAAAATTAAATAATGGAGCTCCGTGGAAGTTGTAGCACCTGTGGTTCGATGTATTTGTTCAAAGATATTATGTAGGTAAAAATGAGAATGCAAAGTGATCTCCTTACAATAAGGAAGGTATATTAATTGAAATTGGAGCACAACTCAGATGAGAAGGATCCCCTTTCCCGTCCGACAGCGCCCTTCTAACTCTGCAACAAAACCAAACCAGTTAGTAACTTGAGACGACAAAGAGAATGTAGATCGTATCAAAAAGAAACATAGACCGGACTTCAAAAGATATTCCAGTGTTGTTTTTTTTCCTTATTTATTTTTTTTTTTTTTAACTATACAGGGTGATTCATAAGTCACTTAGCTATTTATTTTTGAAATTCTAAAGTTAAAAAATACGGTAATACAAAACAGAAAGTGTATTCATCAAATTCATTTATGGGAGTTTAAAATTACAGCAAATTTTCAAAATTTCCACCTTCGTTCTGCATGCAAAGATCCCTTCTTTTTTGCAAGGAATTTACGACTCTTTGTAGCATATTTGATTGATTATGGTGTTGTGCGAAGGAGTCTTTCTGTTCACATCACGTTTCCATTGCCTAACAAATAGCAGTAATTAGAGAGTAAGACAACAATTATCAAAAGTTCATAGTATGTGTGTGCTTCATATGGTAATCATTTTAAATAGCTAAGTGAAGTGACTTATGAATCACCCTGTAGAATGAGATATTATGCGTACAAAGCATATCCATCCATCCATAACATATATTACAACTAGGAAAAAATATATGTGACGCCTCGAGGCTGGACCCCAAATGTGTTGCACCTCTTCCGCTGTAATTCGGATATCTCTACCTACTGACAACCATGGTGACCCCTTGGTATCGCCGGCAGAGGACGTAGGATACATCTGCTCACCTGTTCTCTAGTGAGCCCCTTTATGTCCCTGTATGTGTGGATGAATATGTATATGTAGGTGTATAAATGCTTGTGTATGCATGTTGTGTGTGTGTTCTTCCTATTTACTTGCCTCCCCACGCGGGCAAACTTAGACACAAGATCGATTTTTAATGTGGGGAAAATTCAGCTCCCCAAGAAGGGGCACTATGGATTGGAACAAAAATTAAAATTGTCTCAGTCTAGAACGACTCATTCACTGACCGAAGAGAGGATCGTCAAAGTGTACCATCAGAACAGATACTACATTTGTTCCTAGCCAACAAGCCGACATTAGACTCCAAATCAACTGTATCCTCTTCTATACTCATAATGACAGTTTTAACTAGACAGAAAACGGCAAGGGGCACGGCTGGGGAGACAAGGAGAAACCTAACCCCTTTCTGGCCGGAATTCTGGTCATTGGCAAAAATGTGATGCCTCTAGACTGGACTCCGAATGTGTTGTGTTTCTGCCGGAGATCTCTACCTACTGACCATCTTAGTAACCCCTTTGTATTGCTAGCAGGGGACACTTGGCGAATCTGCCCACCTGTTCTCTGCGAGAAAATGAAATAAATCTGTCATCATTTAAAAGTACGTGTCAGTGTTGGCTTAAGACGAATGAGGACCTTTGTGCACTTCTGCTCCACGCCTTGACCCCTTTATTTCAACACAAGGAAAAGAACCATCTACTGTGGTCATAGTCTACCCCACCCGGCCTCACAGATCCGGGGTCGTGCATTCTCGAGGCCATGATGGCCTCGGCATTCTCTCCAGGCCATACAGAAACCACAAACCCACTACGATTAGCTCCCCACTCCTAATTTCATTCATACCTTTATTCCTATGTAATTTCCTCATGCGTGTTGGCTCCCCTTCCACTATAATCGTTTTAAGATATGTTCCACCTGTCAGTAGAACACTTTTGTTTATGTCCTTCCTCTCCCTAATTTCATTTTCAGCCAGACTTGACTGTGGTGGCTAAGTGTTTAACTATGCGGACTGAGGACCTGGGCGTGCCGGGTTCGAATCCAGTTTTTTTCCACAGAAACACTTTCATCAAAACCCACACCTGACCTTGTGTCTAACCTCCTGGAGAGGAGGTAAATAAAATACATTACATTCACCCTGCGATAAAATTTGATTTAATACTTCGTTCAAAATTGAAACTAGTGATTGTAAGGTAACTTTTTTCACACTTTCTTTCTTTCTCTTTCTCTTTCTCTTTCTCTTTCTCTTTCTCTCTCTCTCTCTCTCGCTCTCTGTCTCTCTCTCTGTCTCTCTCTCCATATATATATATATATATATATATATATATATATATATATATATATATATATATATATATATATATGAAGAGTTCGAATGCAAAACGCGATAAACGCCAGTTTTAAAATCACGAAACTGTCCCTACAAAAAGTGTTACATTTCAACACTCGACGACACCGGAACATTATTTTTTACATAATATGATACCTAAATAGTTTTTTCTATTATTTAAATGTAAGGCAGCTTTCATTTGAAGTCTAGATTTAATATATTCGTGTCTTTATAGTTTATGGTCTCAATTTAAACGGATTGGATTTATCGCGTTTTGCGTTCGAACTCTTCATATATATATATATATATATATATATATATATATATATATATATATAAATTTATAAATAACTAACTGCATGATATTGTATGGGTTTCATTTGGAAACTGACTCTGAAGACGTGATATTCGTGTAGCAACTTGATTTTGTTCAAGGATGCTCTGAATTTTTCCAGAAACGCGTGTAAGTATTCTTTACTCCGGAAATAAGCTTAGATTATGAGACAATATTATTCTGATCTATAATTTTATTTATTTTAGCAAATCTATTGCAATTTTTTAAATAACTATTTTACGTTTTAAATACTGAATATTGAGAGTCATTTGTTTTGGAAAGTGATTCTCATAAGAATCGATCTGAACAATATAAAAGAAACATATATATATATATATATATATATATATATATATATATATATATATATATATATATAATTGTTTCTGAACAATATAAAAGAAACATATATATATATATATATATATATATATATATATATATATATATAAAATTGTTTCTGAAAAATATAAAAGAAACATATATATATATATACATATATATACTTACATATATATGTATATATATATATAATTGTTTCTGAACAATATAAAATAAACAATTATATATATATATATATATATATATATATATATATATATATATATATATATATATATATATATATATACCGTATTTCTTAATTGGGAGAGTTTCCCAGCAGAGTGCTCAATTATTAATGCAAAAGTAAAATTAACTAGATAATTAATAAGAGCATGATATTTATTAATATTAAATAAAGTGTTACAACAACATCCGGACCAAGGTTTCAGATCCGAGAAAAACGGACCTTCATCAGCGGAGTCGTATAGCTTAATGAGTGAGAACAACCGCCAGGAATTTCAAAATATTGCCCGTTGGAAAGATGGAACACTTTCAGATTTAAAATTGTCATGTGCGTGGAATATACGTGGTCAGTTATGAAAAAGTTTCAGATCAAAACAACAGCGACGCTGTACATCGAAAATACAAGAAATTAAATGGGAATAACGTTAACTGTTGGACAGATGGGAACCTAGCAGGTTTAAATTGTCACGTGCGTGGAAACGTAGCCCGTTATGGAAAGTATTCAAATTTAACTAATAGAGACGCTATATATGTTATCGAAAGTAAATGGAGATAACGTTAAAAATAAAAATAAAAATAAATTTATATTAAGTTAAAAATTATTTTGAAATAATATGTTAAAGTGATAATATATTACTAAAATATTAAATAATAAATCATTAAAAATAAAACTTATAATTAAATAAATTGTAGTCACACCATTTATAAATTTATGAGGTCGTAAGGGTACTAATCATAAAAAATTAAGGTACTAATAATAAAAGGGGGGAGAATAAATAAAGATGAAAAAGAATAATGAAGAAAAATAAATATAGAAAAATAATGAAGAAAAATAAAGAAAAATAAAGAAAAATGAGGAAAATAAAGATGAAATAAATACACTGTTAGATAAAATAAAGGATAACAAAATTGTGTAAATATACAAATAAAAGTTAAAGGCAAGAGAAGGAAAAATGGGGATATGGGGTACTCCACATTAGAAATTTTAAATTAGATTTTAAAATTTAAAAACAGTTATATACATAAATATAAAAAACAATCCATAATTAAAACATGCAATAATAGAAATCAAGTTTAGGGCAACAGTCGGGATACCATACAGTTCAATCCGAAATTCGGAAGCCGAATCCATCATCGTCAAATCCAAAATCCTAAAAGTCTGTATTCTGGGTACTCTGCGGTTATGACCTATGTATTTTGTTCTGCCCAATTTATCAGAAGTGCCTTTCTCCTGTGAATACAGTCCTTATGTATCTCCCCTTTTTTGTTTAGGCATATAATGTTAGGGTCATTGATGGTTCACAAAATGTTATATTTTTCAGCATCGCAAAGTGCACAGCGGCCTGATATTGGGGAATATGGTTTTCGCCTTTCAATTAATTTCCAACTTATGGTAAAAGGTGTTCCCTCATCCTTTAGTTCTCATATACGAGCCCCTAAGGCTGTATTTACTTTATCTCTATATTTGAAGGTATGCCTGTGGGCATATAGTCTTTGTTTAAACATGCCCTTTGTCATCACAATGTATATCTCCTTCTTGTCCGTTGGTTGTCTGGAAATGCTCGCCTCGTATACTATTGATGTTACTTTGCAATTCCCATCCAAGGGGCATTGATCTCTGGTTGTACAGGAGCAGGCTGTATCCTCTATTTGTTTAGGTTCGGCTGTTATAATTTTCTTCATAGATGGGAAGCATGAGTAACTCGTTTTTATAGAGTTCCTGTTAAAAAATTTGTGGAATTTGTGCTGTGGTGGGAAGTGTCTATCTAATAATTTGAGGAAGGTTTGGCCTACCTTAGTGTTGCAGTTTAGAGAAAAAGGAGGGGAGAACCAGATAATATTCCGATTTCTGTTGCGGTTCCTAGTGTTACCGTGTTGGGTGGGCATATATGACATCTTATCTTTGAATCCGCTCTTAAGGAGTGCCTCATTATAGTATGGCGCCGCCTGTTCAAAAATTTCTCGGTTGGATGAGAGATCAGAAATTTTTCTACTGATGTTAGGGACCATGTTCCTGAAAATTGAGGGGGGGTGACAGGAGCCCTTATTAATATAATGGAGCGTTTCGTTCGGTTTATGGAATGGTCTGTGTGTATCAGCTGCCAGGTTTAGTGTAGTCTAGGAAATGTACTGTATTGATGTTTGTGTCAATGGTGATTTTTAAACCTAAACTAAGAAAAAAATTTATAATGTCCTTCCTGAGTCTGTCTAGTGTGTTACCATTGCTGTCTCTTGAGAGGAACAGTCCGTCGTCTCTGTATAATCCGAAAGAATGGTTGGGAAATTTGCATCCGAGTGAGTTTAAAATGAACAGACCGACTAAATCGCACGCAGACATCCGCACTATCATAGGCACCCATCGCCACGTCAAAAGGGTCCTCGGGGTTGGATTTTTTCACCCAGCTTTTTCCTTTGGAAAACAATAAGGTTTGTCTGGCATGCATAATTGTTTCTAATTCAAGCTCGCTGATATTTTTGTAAGTGGATGCAAAATTTAGTGCTTTATCTAGTAATTTTTAGTGATGGAGGGGTAGAAATCCACTATATCAAATTGGGTAAATTTGCATCTTTATTTGTTTGGGATGTATTTGAACCAGTGTAGAACGGTGTTAGTATTGTCCCAGAGCCTGAGAATGGAATTAGCTTTAATTGTTTTAACAATATTTTTAATTATTATTTTGCTAGGCATGCCGATTTCGCTCTTTGCCGGGTTTATTAGTCTACAAGTTGGTCTATTGGTAAAGTTGTCCTTATGGTCCTTCAAAGTGATAAAGGCTTTCCTCTCAGCTAAGAGGTTGATCCTATATTCAATACCCAATTTCGTAGCCAGATTCGTAGCTTCTCGGTTGATATTTTGGTAGGTCCCTCGGTTAGCTATAAACATAGATCCCATGTAACCACAAGAATTGAACATGACAACTGTCTGTGTACGATCGTTTCAGAGACCATATGTTTTATATATATATATATATATATATATATATATATATATATATATAACCAAAACTGAAATTGGTATTTACTTCACTTTGCTTCGAAAATCGTCCAATAAATTCGGCTCGTTTATTTGTTTATTTTTTTCTCGTTTTTTTATTCACTATTATTTTTCTCTTGCGCGCTTATGATTTTCTGTTGACTCATTACACCTATAGACACATACACACACACACATATATATATATATATATATATATATATATATATATATATATATTTATATGTGTGTGTATGTGTGTTTTATATATATATGTGTGTGTGTGTTATATATATAAGTGTTATATATATATATATATATATATATATATATATATATATATATATATATATATATGTGTGTGTGTTATTTATATGTGTGTGTGTTAAATATAAGTGTTATATATATATATATATATATATATATATATATATATATATATGTATGTATGTGTGTGTGTGTTATGTATACATGTGTGTGTGTTATATATATATATATATATATATATATGTATGTATATATGTGTGTTTTTATATATGTATACAACACACGTGTGTGTGTTATATATATATTTTTATATTTTATTTTTCTTATCTTTCTGTTTTTGCTGGAGATGGGGTATCCTACCAGATGCCAGACATTCACCGGCTATTTCAGACACTCAAGCCTAGAGATCGTTTTAAGATTCTAACCGTCCCTTTAAGTGCAGTTGTTTGTATTTCTCTTGCACTCGGTTCACCGGGTATACTCGCCAGATAGCCCTTGGTTCTTCTTCATTAGTCCTGTTGCTCTTACAACCACTGGTATGATGGAGATTTTCCTAAGATTCCAGTTTCTTTTCATGTCGTACATAAGACCTTGGTATTTCGTAATCTTTTCCTTTTCTGCTCTGTTCAATCCCGCATCGTTAGGAACACTGACTTCAACTAGGGTTGCTACTTTCTCTCTTTTGTCCCATATTACGATGTCAAAGCTTTCTTTACATTGTATATATATATATATATATGTATATATATGCATATATATATATATATATATGTATATATATGCATATATATATATATATATGTATATATGTATATATATATGCATAAGAATAAATGTTAGTGTGTGTGTGAGTGTGCGTGTCTGTGTGTGATATTGCCCTGTTTATCTGCATGTAAACCAATATCGCTCAAGATAAAATTGTGCACATTCCAAAAATATTTTGATATGTGTATGATATATGTGTGTGTCTTTATAAGTACATAATTCGTATTTTAGGTATAATGCACACATTTTACAGTCAAGCGTATCAACTTTCCTTTCTTCTGCTGATTGTATTAAAATAATTAGGCATACTAAAAATTGAACATGAATGAAACATAAGTAGGCCATGAATATGGCATACCAAACATAATAACCAGCATTGAAAACTAAATCAATATATATATATATATATATATATATATATATATATATATATATATATATATATATATATATTATATTGATTTCAAGATTTCAGAGGTTGTTTTAGGTTTGAGGATATCTAGACACACCGACCTGGTTTCTTGAGATATATTGAATACCTTCCCTGCCTCTTTATAATTTCCCCCCCCCTCTCTATCTATATATATGACCCTTTCTTCCCTCTCTATATCGTCTTCCGTCATAAATCATGTAATACCCCCTCTAAAATTATAGATTAAATATGCTTAAAATTCCCCCCTCTCTCCAAATATGTATTAGATATGTACTCTCTCTCTCCCCCCTCTCTCTCTCTCTCTCTCTCTCTATATATATATATATATATATATATATATATATATATATATATATATATATATATATATATATATATTAATTGTCGAGTGTAAATTTCTCTTTTCTCATTTTCAAAAATGTAATCATCTCAAGGTTGAAATAAATTATTGCATCCATTATTATGTAATTTCGTGTTACTATATTCTATTTTATATATATATATATATAATATATATATATAATGTATATATATAATGTATATATATAATGTAAATATATATAATGTATATATATAATGTAAATATATATAATGTATATATATATAATGTATATATATAATGTATATATATAATGTATATATATATGATGTATATATAATGTATATATATAGATTATGTATCTATATATATAATGTATATATATATACATACATATATATATATACATATATATATACATATATATATATATATATATATATACATACATATATATATACATATATATATACATATATATATATATATATACATATATATATACATATATATATATATATATACATACATATATATATATATATATATATATATATATATATATATATATATATATATATATATATATATATATATATGAAGCAATCCAACAAAAGATATAAGCGTCAACTAATATCTTATAATTAGTGAAACATCCGGATAAAAAACTGAAGCTCAATATACTGGATAGAGCATTAATATTATAATATAAAATGAAGTAATAAAATAAGGTGTAAATCAAATTTTATTAGAATTCAAATTTCATGCAAAGCATCCTTAAGTCCTTAGCTCATGAGTTTTCAAAGATAATTCTTCTCTTCAGAGGACCATTACCGCAGTTATACTACTACAGGCAATAAAATTACGCTTTGAAAATATATAAAATTATATACACAAATACACAAAAATACATAACATCAAACATATCAATCCAAAAACATACTTTTGTTGAATCCATACAGTCCATCCAGGTCATACAAGTTGTATAACTGTAGTAGTATAACTGCGGTAATGGTCCTCTGAAGAGAAGAATTATCTTTGAAAACTCATGAGCTAAGGACTTAAGGATGCTTTGCATGAACTTTGAATTCTAATAAAATTTGATTGACACCTTATTTTATTACTTCATTTTATATTATAATATTATATATATATATATATATATATATATATATATATATATATATATATATATATATATATATATATATATATATATAATGAATAGATGAAAGGATAAAATAATCCGACGTTATGAAATAAATTAAAATTGAATAAGCGGAAGACCTAAAAAGCTCAACGTTTCGCCCAAATGTTATATGTCTAACTTTAAATGAATACTAGAAGAATACCCGTCCGAGGACAGGCAAAATTAATTCCCCAAACAGAACAGTTTTGTAATAGTTTTATGCCTTCTTAAGAAGGTAAAAATCAAGATATAATGATACTAAACCTTATGTCTAGAATCCTTACTCTAATGTTGATGAATTACATGATTTTGATTTAAGACAAGCGTAGGAAGAAATTACAATCTTTAGAAGAAATTGAAATCTAGCTAAATTGGTGTCTAATGACTATGGATCAAATTTAATGCAAATCTGAAATATTTCGATTTTCACATGGGAGGTCCTGGCCATATTATACCTTTTTATAAAAACCCTTTGAAATGATTTTTAAAAATATCTGAAATTTGGGGAATATTTAATAATTGACATTTAATACCAGTGTTAAAATTTCACAAAATTCAGAGGTACTGAATATTCATGAAGGGATTCCACCCTCTCTTTTCGCCATTTGCATAAAATTAAATTTAATTAAATATAGCTCACAGTTAGACACCTTACGCCTAGCAGCTGCGTTCCAAAATTCATAATAATCGATTAATTAGTTTAAGAGTGAATCCTATACATAGAAACACATAAACATGTAACATACCTAATTTTATATGTATATATATATATATATATATATATATATATATGTGTGTGTGTGTGTGTGTGTGTATCATGTACATTTCAACTTTACAGACGCTTTTTCAAGTTATAAACTACTTGCCGTTATAATTCAAAAATGAGCACAACAGTAAAGTCATAATTTGTAAAGACACTAAAACTAATACCGCCTGAAGATGATTTGACGATTCAAATCGAAAGTACTTGCAAAAAAGAAAAAAGAATGGAACAAGAAACCCATGGATCATATTTACATCAATTTGACCGAAACATTAGATGGAGAATTCGGAAAATTGAAAAAATAAAAAAAAGTCACATCAAACAAAACCACTCCGTGTTATTTAATAATGTTTGCCTAAATGAAAATATGCTGCCTAAATACACACACAATATATATATATATATATATATATATATATATATATATATATATATATATATATATATATATATATATATATATATATATGAAGAGAGTGTAGATCAACAACATTAGAACATTATCTATATAAGTTCCAATAAATCAAACACAACGATTATTTGGTGTACGATCGTTTCCAAGACAATTTTGATTTTTTTTTTGATTTTGTATTATATTTTATATGACTCCAAACCGTCTTCCTCAGCGCCCTCTAAAACATCACATACAAAAGTCATTTAAGAAAAAATCATCAGCTTTCAGTATTATTTCAAAAACATATATTCAGACAATATTGGAGACATAACCTCCCATTATGCAACCATATATTACTCCATCAGTCAGTTGAAAAATGATAATAGAAATGGAAATACATTAGAAACAGAAAACTAAATGTTGAAAATATAGAATGAACTAGGAATAATAATAATAATAATAATAATAATAATAATAATAATAATAATAATAATAATAATAATAATAATAATAATAATAATAATAATAATAATAATAATAATAATAATAATAATATAAAAACTATATAAAAATAAATATATATATATATATAAAAATAAATTTTAAAAAAAATAATAAAATTAAATTATAATTAAGATTAATAAATGAAAGGGTAAAAAATGTAATTTTTAATAATTCTAGAGAATAAAATATAATAAATATTGTAAAACATATATATAAAAATCTATATAAATAATAAATATATATAAAAATCGAATTAAGAAAAAAAA
>OY744517.1:41392901-41400401 GCA_963556195.1 Sepiola atlantica
CTACTCTGATAGTTTCTTTCCTCGGACCACTTGCCTTTTGAATTCCCTCCCTGTTACTTGTTTCCATGACCGTACAAACATATAGAAATGTAAATGTAAACATCTTACTACCCAGCGTCCCACCAAGGTTACCCCACCCCTCCAAAAAAATAATAGCCCCTTACACTTCACTGGCAATACACCTTGTTTGGAGTGAATAAAAAAAATGTTTAAAAATACATTTATTGTTTAATTAATAGCTCAACTTATTTTACTACCCAGCGTCCCATCAAGGCTACCCCCCTCCCACCCCCCACCCCCCCCCCCCCAAAAAAAATAACCTGACTCCTATCAGAGTAGCCCCTTCTGCCTTGTTTGGGGTAAATAAAGGTTTTTAAAAAAAAGATACATATTTTTGCTTAATTAATGGCTCAACTTATTTTTGTGCTCTATTTATTAAACTAATAACACTGAAGAAAATATTATCCTACTTTTCGTCTGTTTCCTTATTTCGCCTCTTTCCGGGTTCTTTGGTCACATCTGTTCTTTTTCTAATCGTCCGAGCAAGCACTGACCCGTATTTAACGATTCCACTTTTGCAGAACTCATGTCTCAAATGGTTTTTCTTCCTTTATTTACAGAATGAGAAAGAGATGGAAGATCACAGCAAGAAGACGCCGACAGAAATATTGGTAAGTTGTTATTTATCTCCTGTCGGAAATGGAACCGCAGACTTTAGATCCGTACGATCCATGAATGACGGTGGCCTGATTTGTCAGTTTCAAAACAGTTTTTATGAGTAGAAAGATTCAACACTAGTTGATAAGAATTCCATATGAAAATTATGATGCTTGTATAATGAAAAGCCGAAAAAAAAGTTTTTTTTGTCTTTTAGTGTTGGATGGTAAATAAGGGGCAGGTAACTGTTACAACGAATTTTAAGCAAGATTTTCCAGTAATCAAAACTGATGGCTTTAATTGGCGTTGCACATGTGGCTACTATGCAAGGAGAACGTCGATTAGACATAAAAGAGTTAGGGTTAGGGTTAGGGTTGGGTTTAGGGTTAGGGTTGGGTTTAGGGTTAGGGTTTATGGTTTAGGGTTTAGGGTTAGGGTTAAGGTTAGGGTTTGGTTGGGTTTAGGGTTAGGGTTTAGGGTTAGGGTTAGGGTTTAGGGTTAGAGTTTATGGTTAGGGTTTAGGGTTAGGGTTGGGTTTAGGGTTAGGGTTAGGGTTAGGGTTAGAAAAATATTGTTCGAAAGCTAGAGCTGTTGTGAAGAGTTACCTGCCCCTTATTTACCTCTCCAACACTAAAAGACAAAAAAAACTTTTTTTTCGTTTTTTTATTATACAAGCACCAAAATTATTTGTATTTGGGTTGTCTGTCTCAGGCATATCAGCCGTTTGGGGGTTATTTAATGTAGAAGCACAATAAAGGGCTTGGATAGTCCTTATTTATTTGCATCCCCACAAGGACGGAGTTAGACACAAGGTCGGTTTTTAATGGGGGAAAAAATCTAACTTCTGCAAAAAGAGCACTCTGGATTGGGACAAAAATAAAAACGACCTCAGTCTAGAACGACCTCTCCTTCACTGACTGAGGACAGAACAGATGAAATGTAATATCAGAACAAATAAAATGTAATATCAGAACAGATGAAATGGAATATCAGAACAGATGAAATGTAAAATCAGAACAGATGAAATGTAATATCAGAACAGATGAAATGTAATATCAGAACAGATGAAATGGAATATCAGAACAGATGAAATGTAAAATCAGAACAGATGAAATGTAAAATCAGAACAGATGAAATGTAATATCAGAACAGATGAAATGGAATATGGAATAAAAAGAACGAACGATGATAGTCACAAAGGCAAAGGATGCCTATTGACCATAGTCTTGAAAAAGAAAAAGAAGGCTCTAGGTAGTAGGAAAACAGTCAGCAGGAAGAGAGTTCCACAAGTTCTTGGAAAGAAACTACTGGAATAGGAAGCTGTATTATAACGAGGTATCAAAACAGCGAATTGATGAAGACCACTAGACCGATGAGTCAAACGAGCTGCCACAAAGGAAGCAGAGAATTGTGCAGACAATTTCGAATAACACATGCCATAATAATACTTATAGAAAAGACTGAGACTAGCAATATCATGTTAATGAGAGAAAAGGTAGAGAGAATAAGAAAGGGTATGGCCAACCAAATTACAGATATGCTTCTGAACCTTATCAACAACCCTCAAATGGGACAGAGATTCAATAGCACAAATATGACAACGGTACTCCATAGAAAGTCTGATTGTGGATTTGTTGAGATAGAGAATAACCATCAGGTGTGAGAAAGTGTTTGGAGCGATAGAGAGAACCGACTTTACGAGAAGCAGAAAGAGCAATGAATCTCATGTATGAAAAAAATTCGATGAGAAAAAAACAAAAGACCAATAATTTTTCCTCCCATTGTAAAGGATTCATTGATTAGGTCGGTGTGTTTGTTTTATGACGTAACAACTGTTTTGTTTGTTTTTAGTAAAAACTTTTGTTAAATACCCATTCGTTTGGTTAAAAAAGACAAATCAGTGTCTATCAAGCGTTAGTTTAATAGCTAGTAAAAATGAAGGTTTGCTATCGATGTGTTAGAAGCCGAAGTTATACTATTTATTGTACTAATGTACTATTGTATCCTATAAAAATCCTATGAAGTCCTATGAAAATGAAACTATACTATTTTACTATCTTTTAATGCTTGATTCACTTTACTATTCCAGACTAATGTACTATCTCTCTTACGTTTACAAAAATTCTTGCCGACGGACAGACAGACAGACAGACAGATAGACAGACAGAGAACCTGTTCGTTATATTATATATTGCACAATGTGTTATTTGAGAGTAAGTGCTGCCATTAGACATGGAGGATGCGACACGGACAGTGGTTAGGGGTTAGGGATCTAAAGTTTAAAATCATCTAATATCTTCCACTTTCATTGGCCAGGAATCACTGCCATAAAGGAGGATCGTTCGCACCAGTGTTTGGTAGAGTTTTACTTTGATGCCGCAGCTTATCTCAGATCTTGACCATAACCAGGAATTGAGTCGGTGCAAGCTATGCCTTCTTCATAGAGTCTCAAACTCCACTGATTTTTCTGGATATCTAAATTCTACATTTCTTAATTAGGTGTTTTTCTGTTTTTTTTATTTCTGTTGTTCGAAGACACAGCAGCAGTTTATGTTTTTATTACTTATTGACTCTTGATTAGACAAAAGCTCAAATCAGTAGTTTTCTTTCAACCAGTCATAGTGCAAAAGATATTCACTCCGAATTCCAGCGTGTATTATAAAAACCCAAATGCAGCAAATTTCTCTCTTTTGTTTCCTTTATTTCGGACATAAACAGACGTGCATATGATACATTCTGGCAAGGCTCCTAACCGTAGCCCTAACCCCAAACTGCTCTCAACAACTAACCCCTAACCCTAACCCTAACCCCAAACGGCTCTCAACAACTAACCCCTAACCCTAACCCCAAACGGCTCTCAACAACTAACCCCTAACCCTAACCCTAACCCTAACCCCAAACAGCTCTCAACAACTAACCCCTAACCCTAACCCTAACCCTAACCGGCTCTCAACAACTAACCCCTAACCCTAACCCTAACCCTAACACTAACCCCAAACAGCTCTCAACAACTAACCCCTAACCCTAACCCTAACCCTAACCGGCTCTCAACAACTAACCCCTAATCCTAACCCTAACCTTAACCCCAAACGGCTCTAAACAACTAACCCCTAACCCTAACCGGCTCTCAACAACTAACCCCTAATCCTAACCCTAACCTTAACCCCAAACGGCTCTCAACAACTAACCCCTAACCCTAACCCTTACCCCAAACGGCTCTCAACAACTAACCCCTAACCATAACCGGGTTAGGGGTAGGGTTCTCAACAAATAGTGCACACATGATGAAAGATTTTCACAAACTACTGTATGGCCAGTGTAGCACACACACAACACTCAACAAAACACACATGTTCACAAGTTCACATACTCTCTCAATGACAAAGCAAATATACACACATATCTCTATGCCTATTCTATTTATACATGTGTAAACGCACACGGCGCTAGTCGAAACGAACATGTGTACTTAATTTCTCCAAAACGTTCTCGGACTCTTTGAAGTCTCATTCTTTACATACACTTTATTTTGTCGTAATTGAGTTGTCAACAAAAGATTAATGATTTTGTATAGATAGACTTTGTCATTCTTTCATTTGATAATGTCTACGTTGACTTCTTCTTATATCTTTATCGTTTTTTGCAGCCGTCAAGTTATCGTCGTTCACCATCGGCCTCGCTCTCCCTCATACAGAATCTGCCACATTCGCCACAGACCGAAGACCAAAACACAACTATCACTGTATTTATTATTTCATTTATTTATCATTTCATTTATTTATTTATTTATTTATTAATTTATTTATTAATTTATTTATCATTTCATTTATTTATTTATTTATTTATTTATTAATTTATTATTTCATTTATTTATTTATTTATTTATTAATTTATTTATTCATTTATTTATTAATTTATTTATTTATCATTTATTTATTTATTTATTTATTAATGTATTATTTCATTTATTTATTTATTTATTTATCATTTCATTTATTTATTTATTTATTTATTAATGTATTATTTCATTTATTTATTTATTTATTTATCATTTCATTTATTTATTTATTTATTTATTAATGTATTATTTCATTTATTTATTTATTTATTTATCATTTCATTTATTTATTTATTTATTTATTAATGTATTATTTCATTTATTTATTTATTTATTTATCATTTCATTTATTTATTTATTAATTTATTATTTCATTTATTTATTTATTTATTAATTTATTTATTCATTTATTTATCATTTCATTTATTTATTATTTCATTTATTTATTTATTTAGTTTTGTTCACCGCAAACGAGGCATATTGCCATTGGAGCATAAGAGGCTCCTGTGATAGGGGCCAGATTTATAGGGGCAACCTGGGTGGGGAGTTGAGCATCAAAATGTTTATTGACATTACATCTAAATTTCTGGGTGTGGGTACTGTCTGGAAAATAGGGAACACGGAGAGAATTCCAAAGGCAAGTATTCCGAGGAAAGAAGCTAGTCGAATAGAAAATATTTCAGTATCTTTTTACTTCTACAATGAAGGGGTGGGATTTTGCCGCTAGTCGGGGTGGGTTAGGATATCTACGCCGAGGGGTTATAAGTGAAGTAAGTTCATAAGAGTTCATTTGGTTGAAGTACTTGGAAAACAACACCAGGGATGCAACAATGCAGCGATGGGACAGGGGTTTCAGCTTGGCAGACAGTGCGAGACCCATTAGGTTAGAAATTACTTTCTCTTATTTTGCTGTTTTCTACATTGCTCATTCCTCGATATCCCTTTCAATTTTTTTTTTTATGGAAATCGCTCCAGACAAGGCATGAAGCCACTGGATGAAAAAAGCTAAAACAAATACCACTTCAAGATCAAAACCTAGCCAACGATAAGTGAACCAGAAAATAGCAAATAAATATCTTTTAAAGACTTTATTTTGGGGGTAAAACATTACCAAAATCCATATATATATATGCAAATACTTCAGTGGATTATGCTCCAATGAATTGGCTACTCTGGTGCCCCCTCTACGTAAATTCACTAGACCAACCCGACAATCTGCCAAATCCCATTCATTCACTGTGGAGGTTCCCAGATGCCGGAGAGCTTTCTACTCCAATAGCTTCTTTCCTCGTGCTGCTGGCCTCTGGAACTCCCTCCCTGCCCTCTGTTTTCCCGACGGTACTGACATGCAGAAATTTAAAACTAATGTAAACAGACATCTCGCTGCGCAGATCCCAATTTAGGTTACCCCCCTCCCCCCAAAAAAACTTTCTCCCTTTTTTTCTAAGTGGCCCCTTACGTCTACAGTGGTGGCCTGCCTTGTATGGGGTAAACTATGTTAAAAAAATTTTAAAAAACAAAAAACATTGTTAAAAATAACAGAATTCGTCTGTTTAATTATACCTTTTTTATTTCAATTTTTCTGATGGTATTTTTTGTATCAAAATCAAACAAATTAATAAATGTTCCATACGTTTCACAATTTTCACGAATACATAAATAATATTTTTGGTTTTCCTTTTTCAATTTCCATTACGTCGGAACACTTTTTCCATTCTTTATCATATATATATATATATATATATATATATAAGATCTAATTATATATATTTAAGATTTGTATTGCTCTTTAAAACCTAATGTGTGACAAATTAGCAGACCTATCTCTGATTCATTCAGATTAATCTTTGGTTTCTCGCTTTCAGTGTATCAATTTCATGCCCACTCCTATTTGTTGTTTATCCTGGCAGTTCCTCTGTCTTCTTCCCTCTTATCGCCTCTTACCCCCTCCCCCCACCGCCTCTCCCATACTAGCTCAGTAGGTGTGAAAGTGAAAAAGAAAAGGAAAATAAATAAAAATATAAAAAGAAGAATACGAAACAAAGAAGAATGTGTCACCCACTTGTCATATTTCAACATCACTTAAAGTCTTCTCATATGGTCCAATCAGATCATCCTTTCCTCATCCCATGTGTGTGCCTTCAAAATAAAATTATTTCCAAATCTTCACTTTTTCTGAAAACGTTCGCCAACACGAAGGAAACCGGTCAAATCTCTTGTTTTTGTTTTTCTCCTGCATGTTAACCTGCTTTCTTTTTCACGAATTATCGTGTACCTTACCCCATATATATATATATATATATATATATATATATATATATATATATATATATATATATATGCTGTTTGGTAATGTTTTACCCTAAAAGCAAAGTCTTTAAAAGATATTTATTTTCCCCTTAACATGCGTTTAAGGTTACACAATTCGGTAATTGAGAGAACTTCATTTAAAATAAAAAGATTACCACAGCTGTTGTCATTCTTCAGGCTGAAACCTACTTAATGAACGAGTAATATTATTTTGTAAGAGTTTCTATTTTTTATCTTAAATTGTAGACAAATGTGCTTGAAAGTTAGTATGGATGAAAGCAAAAACCGAAAAATAGAAGTCAAAATGTATGCGACTCAGCAGAGTTATTAGTCTAGGAATCAGATGGACGAACATCGTTATCTTTGTTGTTGCTATCTGTAACTAAAACAAATACACTAGAACAACCCGCCAATCAGCTAAAGCCTTCTGCTTCAGCAGCTTCTTTTCTCGTGCTGCCGGCCTCTGGAACTGCCTCCCTGCTCCCTGTTTCCTCGACAGTACCGACATGCAGAGCTTTAGAACTAATGTAAACAGACATCTCGCTGCACAGCTCCCAACTTAAGATGACCTCCTTAACTTACACCCTAATTCTAACTAGCCCCCTTACGTCTTGTTTGGGGTGAAATATCTTTTTTTAAAAATCGGTGAGCAAAAAGAAAACAGTGAGCAGAAAGAGAGTTCCACAAGCGTGCAG
>OY744517.1:41405401-41477901 GCA_963556195.1 Sepiola atlantica
TGTTCTGAACTAGGTAAAATTCAGAAAAATACAGAAAAATACGGAAAAACAATTCCTCTCATCAAAAAAATCTGGTGAACCTTTTGTTAAATATACAGTTCGTTAGTAACGAATAAAGAAAAACAAAATATATAAAGTTTTTGTAATTCACAAAGTGAAGATCTTTTATATATGTTGTAAGTGACTTTGGCACCAGATGTATTCAAGTTAAGGCCAAGTAAAGAGAGCGAGAATTAACTTCTCTGTGTACCTAAAACTAAATGGAACTTCCAGTAGCAGAGTTTCTTTCCAGGAATGGAACACCATACCATGGAGCTGCTTCCCAACTGACTACAACATAGTCGTTTTGAAGTCCACCGTTAACAAATTCTGTCCAGTTTCAACCATCATGTCCAATCCTCAAGGTGTTTGTCTTACCGTCCACCTGACAAACTTATTCGTCCTTATCCTCGAGTGGCCTTTGGGCCCTGATAAGCGATGACTTATTAGTACAAAAATAGCATGGGTGTGTTGTGTGCATAAACATAAGAAAGGTAGAAAAAAATAAAAACATGTGAAAGTTTCTGTTATTCACAAAGTGAAGTTCTTTTGTATATGTTGCAAACGACTTTGTCACCAGACGTATTCAAGTTAAGGCCAAGTAAAGAGACTAAATAAGTTAAAATCACAAGTGTGGGCGTGTCGTGTGCATAAACACAGGAAATAAGAGGAAGGAAGCCAGAATGCGATGAGACAGAACGAGATTGTGACTTTAACATAATTCACATACCAGCCTATCAAACTTGTGATGTTAACTTCCATATGTTACATGTCTTGGCTAATAAAATAGGGTTAGGGTTAGGCTTAGGGTTGCCCCAACTTAAGAATATCATTTTAAAAAGTTTAAGTCTAGAACTATGCATCTATATAAATAGACTCGTTTTGTTTTTAATGGTTTTGATCCTGAACAGGCATTGGGGTCAAAACGTTGGCATGCTGATATCAGCCAAACAACTTATAAATATACCAGATCTACTAATAACTAGTTCAGTATCAAGCAGGACCTAGTGATAACTCTAACTTTATCTTATACTAGAAAAAAATGTAACTCGTTGGGCTCAGGTTAAATTGTTTGAATCAGGAAAAAAAGTCAGTTTGTAAATCCCGTTAAATATAAGAATAATAAAAAGCCAAAATTACAAAATTGGTCTCTCTCGGAGAATTTATTATGAAAAACGTTTTCGTTTTTTTATAAAATCGCTCCACCGGCAATTGGACAGAGGCTGGAGCTTGGTAGACAGTGCGGGACCTCGTTTCTTCTGCTAGACATGCTGAAGAAATAATTCTGCAGTGCCAAAAGATGCGTTGTAATAATTGGTAAATATCCTAATACCATCCACTTGTAATCGAATTTCTTTAACAGTCCTTCTGGTCCAATTGTTACTTGTCTTCGGAACCCATCCAACATGGCTACCAAGCTCTTATAGATCCTAGCCCTGGTGGGCATTCCTTAAACCAAGGGCAGTAACCCATATGACATTAACAACCTCCCCTATTCTTCTTTCCTACTTCTCACACTTCTGTTGGGTTGTGATCATTAATTTTCAAGGGAGGTGATTTGAATGAAAACTAAAGATATATTCCATGAAAAATGCCAGTATACTGAAATCATATACCCTTAATGAATTCATATACACTCAATGTACAAAAGCAAGGAAATTCCCAAATTTTTACACTTTTATTGTCATTAAGGGTATGCGAGCACAACAGGGCTATGTATTTTAGTGGTATGAATTTTTCTTGAGCGCACCTCACACACTTCATCCACTCATGCATAGAGATTTATACTGTAGTGATGTGATAATGAAATGGTTGATATATAGTCATACCCTTAATGACAATAAAAGTGTAAAAATTTGGGAATTTCTTTGCTTTTGTACATTTAGTGTATATGAATTTTCATCTTAACCCTATTAAGGGCATATGATTTCAGTATACTGTCATTTTTCATGGAATGTCACTACTTTTGTAAAAGCTATGCCTTAATACAATGGTCATTTTTAAGGTTTTTTTGAATTTTCTGGTAAACTAAGGTATATGGTAAACTGAAATTAAAATGCCATCAACTAGACCCTAGAACCTCTATCTCTGCCAAAAATCAGCTGAATCCATCAAATAGTTGATGAGATACAGGGTGGCACATACACAGATAACACGATTTCATGACTGAACTTTCTGGATCTCTGGGTTGCCTTGACTAATGATGCTGAAATTCTACACACTTATAGAACATATCAAATAAAAATTTTGTGCAAAGTTTTAACTAATTTGATTGATCAGAGAAATGAGATTTCCAGCATAGGCCATTCGTGAAGTCTATTAAGGGATAGAGCGCTCTCGCGCCTTCCTTGATAAAGTAAGTTATTCATTCTAAAAGAATACTTAGAGCTAGATTAAAACCCACCGGATGGCAGGTAGCTTTTTTTTGCTTGTATATATATACAATATAGTTATGTCTATAGGCAGTATATAGAGAGATTATTCAAACAAGAGGAACCCATTGTTTGATAGTCACAATCGTTAAATATCCTAATACCATCCACTGATAATCCACTTTCTTCAATAATCCTTCTGGTCCAATTGTTACATAAATTCTGAACCCATCCAACATGGCTACCAGACTTTTATAGATCCTAACCCTGGTAGCCATTCCTAAACTAAGGGCAGTAACCATACAACATTAGCAATAATAACTTTGCTTTCCTTCTGAAAACCATCATCTTTGAATCTCAGACTTCAAGGCGCCACATTTTTACCAAAAGCAATATGGAACGAAACATCTTTGTTGAATTGTTTCATTTAGGATAAAACTGCCAAAATAACAAAAAAATCTAACCCTAACCCTAACCCCATCAACCGAAGAAATACAGCCCTTTCTCTTACTACATACATAAATTAAAAGAATGAAATCCTTAAAAAGGGGGTATATAAAAGACTTAAAATATAGTAATTACCAAATTATGAGTCATAGTACACAGACTGGTCCGTTTGGCTTGGTCGTCAACAGTATAAATATTTCCCTTATTTTTTTTCTTTCAGAGGTACCCCCTTTTTTTTGTTTGCTTTTGGTGTTTTTAGGAACTTTCCTCTTGATTTGTAATAGCAAAGTGTACCATCCACATGGCTTCTATTCTCAATGGATAAGCAAACCAGGCATTAACAACGAATGATGAAGTTGGTTTAAATAAATATTCTGTAGGGGGTGGGGAATCCCCCCTTCCATTTCATTGAAATATAAGCCAGTTATCATGTGTTGACCATCTGTGGAATATCAAATTCTTGAATCCTGAGAAGGAACTGTTCAAATTCCTCAAACGGTTTTTTTTTTCATAATCATGCTTTTAGTAGACATTAGAATCGCTTCCAAATTGAAACTCTTTTAGTTTAATCTGATCTTTTTTTGAGGGGGTCTGGGTTCTTCGCACTTTTATTTATTTTTATTTGTTGTTTTCATTTTCTATTTAAATTTATTTCCGCATCTCGACTAGATGCTTTGTCTGTCGATCTTTCATTTGGTCGGTTGGTGTGTCTGTCAACTTTTGAAATAGCATTTTCTTTGGTCTGTCACTATTAAATTTGAAAAAGCATTTCCGCCAGTCCCTCATGCTTAAGTTTGAAATAGCATTTTCGTTAGTCTGTTAGATTTATGTTCGAAATAGCATTTTCGTTGGTCTGTTAATTAAAAATCGACATTGTAGGAAAAATCATTTATTTATTTACAGCTTGCGACGGTCAACCGGATAAAATCAGTGTACACCTGAATGCGTTCCTCTTGTCTTTGCATTTTTCTGGGGTCCTTAAAACCTAATTGAGCCTATTTATATTTGAAATATAATTTTCGTCAGTCTGTTAGACTTATATTTGAAATAGCATTTTCGTTAATCCATTAGACTTATGTTTAAAATAACATTTCCGTCAGTCTGTTAGACTTATATTTGAAATAGCATTTTCGTTAATCCATTAGACTTATGTTTAAAATAGCATTTTCGTCAGTCTGTTAAAATTATATTTGAAATAGCATTTTTGTTAATCCATTAGACTTATGTTTAAAATAGCATTTTCGTCAGTCTGTTAGACTTATATCTGAAATAGCATTTTTGTTAATCCATTAGACTTATGTTTAAAATAGCATTTTCGTCAGTCTGTTAGACTTATATCTGAAATAGCATTTTCGTTAATCCATTAGACGTATGTTTAAAATAACATTTCCGTCAGTCTGTTAGACTTATATCTGAAATAACATTTTCGTCGCTAAACATGCACGGTTGTAATGGACGCATCTTAAGATTACCCTTCTTTTTTTTCTTTTTTTTCTCATTTTATATAGTTCATAAATTTTTAAGAGATGTATTTTAATTGTTTTTTTTATACTTTCTTATGTTTATTCCTGCAGATTGACCATTATATATTATTTGTTAGGAAAGAAAAAGATAGAGACAGTAGATGTCTTGATAATGATACGGGAAGACATGTTATTTATTTTAATTAAATGCAGACAACAAAGCGTACCAGAGACTGTGTTTTGCGATTCTGCTGGTGGAAGAGGGCCTCTACGGATGCTAATCATTCTCAAAAGACCTTCTTCCTTCTTCTAAGTGATTTCGTTTCGTTGTTGTCTATTATCAACACTTGGCAAAAGTGTAATATAGTTAACAAGGAAAGGGGGGAGAAACAAATAACTGTTACTAAACGATAGGAAATTTAATTTTCTATCGATCTGCATAGTTTTAAACTTTTGAAACTGTAAGTTTTGATGTTTAAAAATGTGGGTGCTTCTTAGCCATCTTTAATTTAGAAGAGTCGGTTTAAAGGGGAGATAATTCAAACTGTTTTCTAAATTCGGATTTCTCCAAAATTGGATCAGCTCCATTATTTTTAATGTAAATCAAATAATTATTTTCTGTTTAGATTATTAAATCGGTTTTTTGATTTTTTTTTTCTGTTTTTTTTTTTCTGTTTTTTTTTCTGTTTTTTTTTCTGCTTTGTTGTTGGAACAAGAACCTATAAGACAAAATCCAGAGACTTAGTAAGAAAATAAAATTTTAAAAAAAGGTACTTATGCAGTTTACAGACCGGGCTGAAATAATAAAGTCATAATTTAGAAAGCCATTCTTAACATGGGAAGATGAGGGGTTGATTAACTAATCTGTACTTTCGCATAAACAATTTAATAAACAAAAGATAGTGTAAAAATTGAATTTAACTTGAAAACAATTTGAATTATCTCCCCTTTCAGCTTACTCTTCTAAAATAAAAGTGAAAATTTCATCTGGCCTCAATAATACAGTCAAGATTGGATAGTAGAGTTCAACAGCACATTCCGAGTAAGATCAGGAATGGAACCTTCCGGTCAACGGACGTTCAAAATAACACATACGAGTCTTCCATTACAGACCATTTACTTAAAAACCCGCCGTGCGCTAGGAATTTTAGCATGGACTCCTTCACCATTCTCAGTCATGCTCACTCATTATACCATCTAAAAATCTTGGAGACGATCCACGTTCGTCTTAAACGTTTCTCCCTTTGTAAGCAAAGGGAATATCTATTGGGACTAGATGTGATCAGTCTCCAATATTCATCCTCCATTGTACATATAATCTAACGATATTTTATTTTCTGTACTCTCTCTTTTCACCCCCTTTTTTTAAAGCCCTCGTTTTTCTTAAAATCCCTCGATACAGCCGTTGTTTTTTTTTCTTGATTAACTTTTAATCATGAACGATAGACTTCGTCTTCCTTTCATGCTTGCGATAATAAAAGTTTGTACTCCCCAAAAATCATTAAATATATATATATATATATATATATATATATATATATATATATATATATATAACAATATTGATTTTAAGTAAATAATATTAAATTATTTTTACCTACATACGCTAGCGTTTCAAGCTTTCGCTCTCATCAGTGTAGGGATGATAATCTCAGACGGTCGCACGGTTCGAACGCCTGCCACAGAATCAACCTAGACTCTGCAAGCAAAAGTGAAAGTATTTCCACTGTATATTTGAGCAACGCTGATGTTTTTTGCTTGTTATAGAAAAAAAACTTTGATTCAATCTTTCCTACATGTAAAAATAAATGTCAACATTGTATCAGCTCCATTAAAATAACCGTCTATGGTGAAAGCCCATTTCGTCATTGCTTATCAATTCTAATCAAATAAAAATTACCGAGATAGGGATCGTAAGAACCTTGTTTAAAATACCATTCTTCCTTTCTTTCTTCCTTTCTTTCTTTCTTTCTTTCTTTTTTTTTCGTTTTTAAAACAAAATGCAGGTGACTAAAATCTTGGATGCTCGCATCAGCAGGTTTTGCTAAAAGAGAGAATTCTTTCTTCCCCTACCCTACCATACCCCCTCCGGCATCAGAGATATTAGAATCCGAAAACACCTTGAATTGTTTTCAAAGTATTCAACCTTCTCTTTAAATTCCAGAAAGAAAAAGAAAACATATAAAGAAAACTAAAACAAACGTCCGAGACACAGAGATGTAGAAGAGGTGCAATTAAAACTGTATTTTTTTAAGTCGCTTTTTTGAATTCCGCGAATCATCTATACCTTTTTTTTTTTGCATCCTGTAATTCTCTAAGAAAATATTCCAAAATGTTTATATTGGCACCGTGGAGCAATTAAAAACAGAACTTGTTTTCCTAGAACCGATCCAAACCACGTTTTGCTGTTTTATCAATACAAATAAGAGAGAGAAAACACACACACACACTAACATGTCCAAGATGCAATGAGTCAATTGAACAAAACGCGCACATATTACTGCATTTACGCATCCATACAGGCATACACACATACACTGATTTCTACTGTATGTTAGATGGGCTCAAATGTACCTTCATCAAACCGTCTTACAGTTAAATACTTTCTCAAAAGTGCTCAATACAAAAAAAATAAATATACATTATATAAACATTTAGAACAGCCTACATCTCTCACGTTAAGCAACTACCACTTCCTATTTAGATTTCACAGCGTAAAAAGTTAATTTAGTCCGAAAAAGAGTCGCCAACTTAATAGGTCCGTAACTATCCAGCAAGCTCCAGCTCCTGTCCCATCGCCACAATGTTGCTTCCTTGTGCCTGTTTTACAAGTACCTCAATGGATTGTGCTCTGATGAACTTGCTGCTCTGGTGCCTCCATGACGTAAATTCACTAGACCAACCCGACAATCTGCCAAATCCCATCCATTCACTGTGGAGGTAAAGTGATTTGAGTGAGAGGAAGAAATAGGTAAAGTGAGTTGAGTGAGAGGAAGAAATTGTTAAAGTCAGTTACGTGAGAGGAAGAAATAGCTAAAGTGATTTGAGTGTGAGGAAGAAATAGGTAAAGCGATTTGAGTGAGAGGAAGAAATAGGTAAAGTGATTTGAGTGAGTGAAAAAAATAGGTAAAGTGATTTGAGTATGAGGAAGAAATAGATAAAGTTATTTGAGTGAGAGGAAGAAAATAGGTAAAGTGATTTGAGTGAGAGGTAGAAATAGTTAAAGCGATTTGAGTATGAGGAAGAAATAGATAAAGTGATTTGAGTGAGAGGAAAAAATAGTTAAAGTGAGTTGAGTGAGAGGAAGAAATAGGTAAAGTGATTTGAGTAAGAGGAAGAAATAGGTAAAGTGATTTGAATGAGAGGAAGAAATAGGTAAAGTGATTTGAATGAGAGGAAGAAATAGGTAAAGTGATTTGAATGAGAGGAAGAAATAGGTAAAGTGATTTGAGTATGAGGAAGAAATAGGTAAAGTGATTTGAATGAGAGGAAGAAATAGGTAAAGTGATTTGAGTATGAGGAAGAAATAGGTAAAGTGATTTGAATGAGAGGAAGAAATAGGTAAAGTGATTTGAATGAGAGGAAGAAATAGGTAAAGTGATTTGAATGAGAGGAAGAAATAGGTAAAGTGATTTGAGTATGAGGAAGAAATAGATAAAGTTATTTGAGTGAGAGGAAGAAAATAGGTAAAGTGATTTGAGTGAGAGGTAGAAATAGTTAAAGCGATTTGAGTATGAGGAAGAAATAGATAAAGTGATTTGAGTGAGAGGAAAAAATAGTTAAAGTGAGTTGAGTGAGAGGAAGAAATAGGTAAAGTGATTTGAGTAAGAGGAAGAAATAGGTAAAGTGATTTGAATGAGAGGAAGAAATAGGTAAAGTGATTTGAATGAGAGGAAGAAATAGGTAAAGTGATTTGAGTGAGAAGAAGGAATAGGTAAACTGATTTGAATGAGAGGAAGAAATAGGTAAAGTGATTTGAGTGAGAAGAAGAAATATTTAAAGTGAGTTGAGGTAGAGGAAGAAATAGGTAAAGTGATTTGAGTATGAGGAAGAAATAGGTAAAGTGATTTGAGTGAGAGGAAAAAATAGTTAAAGTGATTTAAGTATGAGGAAGAAATAGGTAAAGTGAGTTGAGTGAGAGGAAGAAATAGTTAAAGTGATTTGAGTAAGAGGAAGAAATAGTTAAAATGATTTGAATGAGAGGAAGAAATAGTTAAAGTTATTTGAGTAAGAGGAAGAAATGGTTAAAGTGATATGAGTAAGAGGAAGAAGTAGTTAAAGTGATTTGAGTGAGAGGAAGAAATAGGTAAAGTGATTTGAGTGAGAAGAAGAAATAGGTAAAGTGATTTGAGTATGAGGAAGAAATAGGTAAAAATGATTTGAGTGAGAGGAGATATAAGTAAAGTCTGGTGAAGTCTCCAGCTAAGTGCTGTCACTAGAAGCAACATCACTTGGAAAAGGTGCATCATTCCTCGTATAAGCCAGCGTGTAGACATACCGAGGGGACTTTATATTGGCTTTCAATACTATGTTATTTTGAATATTGGTTCAGGGTATACTTGTAGGGGGAAATATCTTCATGCCAGGTTGTTCTAACAAAACCCTTGTACAGAGAGACCTTAGACACTCAAGGACAGTGCATAGGAGAAGTATGTGTACAAACAAACAAAAACAAATAGACAAGAACTACAACGTTATATATATATATATATATATATATATATATATATATATATATATATATATATATATATATATATATATATAGAAAGAGAGAGTGAGGGAGAGGGGGGGAGTGATAAATTATTTATTTAAAAACTATACATTACATATTCCAGAGACGCATTATGGTTTCATTGACATGTGTAGATCGTTACTGTTAAGAAGATGCCCTTACAACCCATTTCAAATTTTCAGCAACTCAGGAAATGAAGACAGTTTCATAAATGGAATCCCTTTTTTGAACTCTCTTTATTTTGTGAATCGTGAATCTCCCCAAAAAATGGATTCCAGTTCGTGAGTCGCCGAAGATTTGAAATGGATTGTAAGAGCATTTTCTAAACAGTAAAGATCTACCCATGTTAATGAAACCATGGTACGTCTCTGGAATATGTAATGTATCGTTTTTAAAAAAAAACACTTCATTGATTTCTTTCAACATACCACGACACACTATATATATATATATATATATATATATATATATATATATATATATATATATATATTTGTATATATATATATAGAGAGAGAGAGAGATTGTATATTAGTGTTAGCACCGCTGTCACTCGGAATATGGAAGAGAAGAATACTTCTGTATTGTTAGCAGTGTGGGCTGTTTTGTGAATGTGTTTCTTGTGGGTGGCCTATATAAATTTGGGTTTTGGCTTGCATTGTGTTATTAATATTGCATATATACATATTGTGTTTTTTGTGTATAAGTGACTAAAAGGATTTAATATATAAATATGTGTGTGCGGTTGGAGCTGATGAGGACAGGTTATCAAACGTGCTATCAGACATGTAAAAAATAAATACTAAAACATTCTGCGATATAAGATGACCTTCAGAAAAATTAAGTGACTCTTCGGAATATTGGAAAGAAATAGTGAAAAAACATCGGGTCGGGTTTCAGATCGATTTTAACAGCTTGTGAGGTTTATGCATCCACAAGGCATGCTGTTGCAAACAATGTATTCCCCTTCCGAAGATTGTAAAATGAATGATGGGATCATGAATCTGGATAGCGCCCACAGTGTTCAGGATCCCATTACCAAGTGACTCTGTCGTGAAGAAATTCGAAGCAAGCCAAAAATATAAGACCCTGTCAAAAGCTGCTAGTGGAGCCAATTCTGACAGTACTGTCTTAATGTTATAAGCTACGTCAGTCTGTGCTATGAAAAAGGTGAGAAACCCTTTGTTTGATAGACTTGAGTATCATATTGGCCAAATGAGCTTTGAGATATAGTTAGTTCCAGATGAAGTAACAGTTTAGAAAACTTTCAAGTTGCCTATATAGTTTTATGAAGTTCAAGAAGAAATATCAGCAGTAACTATTATTTTCTGTCGAAATGATACGCAGTTAAGATCCGTTCATCCCCAAACCTTCTCTCTCTTGCAACTTTTCACTTATTTGTCTGTCCTTCGTCCACTGCCTCTGTTATATACTAATATGAGGGAGACATTTGTCTGTCTGTTTCTCTATCTGCTAACTACTTGTAGGCTGTTAGACCTAGGAACTTGAAATTTGGTAGAAATAATCTCCTAATTATGCAGATTCTTTTTTTTACTAATGGATCACCACTGATCAAGGCCCGGGGGATATTCAAGGATAAGGGTTAATGAGATTGGCAGTTAGATGATAAACAACATTATGAAAGGATTGATAACGATTGGTGGAATATGGGCAAAATTTGATTATTTAAGAGGCCGGCTCAACAAGTATTTGTTAACATTGGACTTGAAATCGACCATATTGTAGTCAGCTGGGAAGCAGCACTGTGGTATTGTGTTCTACAGATTGGATGTTCTAGGATTGTCGTATTGTGATCATATTTATCTTCTTTTTTTTTCAAATGGCATGAAACCTAACCCTAACCCTACTCCACTGAAGTCCTTTGATCTCTGATTTTAGTGTCTACCCTTTGATTTTAATGAGATTTAAACGATTGTTAAAAGAATATTTCCGATCATGTTCATCATTTTAAGTCACCTTAATGCTAAAACATGAATCTTTTCTTAGCCCATAACTTCAGTCTTGTAAGCTCTATTTTTCAACATGTTTCACCATTGTAATCTGCTCAGTGTTATGTTTTGGAATCTTTGAGATGCGGATTGATAATTTGTATCATTTGGATTATTCAGACTACTGTTCTTATCATGGATGTTCTTCTCACAACGTTTCGGTCGATGTAACCTCCGGCCTTCTTCATGTGCATCTTGTCGAACTTTCTCTTAAACACGAGAATCTGCACAAAATTTCGAATGGAACTCTTTATTTATTTAATCCGTGGGGGTAACTTGCTTTTGTTCCGTCAGCCATGACCGGGTAGAAGTCTTAAGTAATTCATAGTTGTATTTTTAGTATCGCCTATAATGAGGATTGAACCTTCAATAATCAGTTCTAAGTGACAGTCTGAATGTTGAAGGTTCAATCCTCAGTGCGGGCGATACTAAGAATACAATTACAAATTACTTGGCTGACGGAATGAGAGCAATCCACCCGCCCATGAATAAAATAAAGGGGTCCGTTCGAAATTCGTGCAGATTCTCAAGTTCGACAGAAAGATTCACAAGTTTAAAAAAAAAAGAACCTGAAGAAGGGGGAGGTTACAGTGACCGAAATGTTGTGAGAATAAGATCCAAGATGAGAACAGTAGTCCAAATAATCTACATAATACAAATTATCGATCCTCATCTCAAAAGTTTTAAAACATGTATTTTTTAGAGATTGTTCCTTGATGTAAGCGTTAGATAATTTGAATTTGTAAGTTTTAGAAACAAAAATAATGCAGATATAAATTTTTTTTTTAAATAAATATTTATTTATTTAAAATTCACTTAGTTTCGACGATATAACGTCTTCTTCAGACATAGAAATTTTTTTCTTCTTTCCTCGTGGCATGGTGTCACTAGAAAAGTAAAGTCCTTTATGGTCTTTCAATGATGATTTTTTTAATGTTAAAATTCCGAATACGTTCGTCGAACACTCTCGACTAGTCTTCTAGATACATATAGATCTTAATTTCCCTTAATTACGTGACAGTTTCCATTGGCGACTGCTTGCAGATTCTAGGCTGACTCTGGTTCGCGCCTCCCGATTGTCTGAAATTGTTACTTTCCTGCACTGATGAGAGCAATAAGCTTGAAACGCTAGCGTCTGTAGGTATTAATAATTTAATATTTATTTATAGATACTATATATATATATATATATATATATATATATATAATTTGACATTATTATTTTTTGATTTTGATTCTTAACGGTCCCAACCACGTGACTTTCTAAATTTAAATTTTAAATTTCTTTTCTTTTTTCTCCATTTCATTCTTTCCAAATATGATCTAAGGTTAAGATAGGATTTTAACTCTGCCTGATGAGATCTCAGTTTATGATAGCTGTTGATCGATAACATCGACATGCCAGTGTCGTAGATTTTGTACATGTCTGTGTAAATAAAAATAATCATATATATATATATATATATATATATGTATATATATATATGTATATATATATATATAGCAATAGATAAAGTGAAAGAGTAGAATAAGGTGCGAATCAAATTTTATTACAGTTCAATGTTCAAGTAAAGTACTTTAAAGTCCTTTTGCTTGAACATTGAATTCTAATAAAATTTGATTCGCACATTATTCTACTCTTTCACTTCATCTATTGCTATGAATGCTCTATCCAATATATTGAGCTTCAGTTTTATCCGGATGTTCACTAATTAAAGATATTAGTTGCCTCTTATATCTTTTGTTGTACTAACCTTATATATATATATATATATATATATATATATATATATATATATATATATATATATATTAGTATTTCATGTATCCACATAAAATTTTATAAGAAGATATAATTTTTTATGCATCAATTTTCAGTATTTGCTTCAACAGTGCTCGATACGTAAGTAAAGCTAGGTAGTAAGCTATGACAATATATAGCCGGAAGATTCCCCCCGGGGATGAAATGCGGGAGCCTCTGTGTAGCTTAATTGCCATAAATATATTTTCATAGCTTACTATATATATATATTCTTTCTTTTTGTTTCATTTTGCTTCAGTCAAAGTTCTCAGAAATCAAAAGGCCCCTTCCTCTCTATATGAGATACATAGATACTCGAGCGTTCCATTAAAGTTCTCCTTTACCTGTCAAACGTTGAGTTAGTTAAGAAGTTAAGAACATTAATTTCCTCTCCCCAATTGACCAGTTAACTATGTTATAGTATATCTTTCTTGTGGTCTCTTGGTCTTACCGGATTCCAGGACAAGAATTCATCTAGTCTGGTGAAATATCCAGCTAAGTGCTGTTACTTGAGGTAACATTACTTGGAAAAAGGTGCACCATTCCTCGTATGAGTCAGGGTCTAGCTGTGTCGAGGGGATCTTATTTAAGCTTCGAATACGATGTTATTTTTAATATTTGGTCGGGGTTTATTTCTAGGGGAAGTATCCTCATGTCAGGTTATCCTGAGAAACCCTTGTACAGATAGACCGAAGACACTCGATGATGGTGTTTGGTAGGTAATTCAAACTCCCCTGTAGGTAATTCAAACTCCCCTATCTGGCTTCTAAAACTTATAAAATCATGTATTTTCTTTGTTTTGCGAGTGTAAAGATTTAAATATCAAAATGTCTGCCCTGTCCTTCTTCAATTTACTTTTGCTTAGTCAACTCATCATTCCAAATTGGCCCCTCTTCAAGACTTCCTTCTAACCTGCCAACCCATTAATATTCTTCCCTGACCAAATAATTTGTGACTAAGAAACCAATTTTTCTTCCCAGCATTTGAATAGTTCTCTCTCTTCTTTTTTTCAGTTTTTTTTTTTTTTGCACAGTTGGGCTGAGCCACATTTATTAGATGTGTCATATTTTATTATTTTCATATGTAAGACTTTTTATTACTTTATTTACTCGGCAAACAATCTGTCTTTTTCTTGTTCATTCGTTTCAAACAAAAACAAAATCCCCGCAAAAAATCTTCCATTTTAATAATGCTGTACAAATATCGTGTCAGAATGAAGAAACGAAATAAAAAGTTAAAATGGCGGATACTAAACAGAATTACACAACCCCCCCCCCCCCGCGATAAAAAGAAAAGGGAAAAAAGTCAGACAAAAAGAAACTAATTAAATTAAAATTCTTTTATAAAAATTTGAAGATTTTATCTTTTTTTCTTTTGTTTGCAGTGGCCATCTTTTTTTTTTTCTTTAATAACTTTTAACTGAGTTTTATTTAGTCAACTGCTTACAAATGTCTATTCTATGATAATGAAGAGTTGATGTCTGTCTGTAACAGAAAAGAAGTCACATTTTTTTCAACAATATTGCATCATATTCTCATCATATTCTCAGAGCTTTATCAAAATCTAAAACTGAGAGAATGATTAGCCTCATAGATAGTATCTTGAAATATGAAGTCGACTATGTTTAGTTTAAATCCCATGAACATCTATGGTGGTCATTTTTTTCTCTCTTTTTTAACATAGTTCACCCCCCAAAATGCAGGCCGCCACTGTAGACGTAAGTGGCTACTGAGAAAGGGGGTGTAGGTTTTGGGTGTCATCCTAAATTGGGAGCTGTACAGCGAGTGGTCTGTTTACATTAGTTTTGAATTTCTGCATGTCAATACAATCGGGGGGGAGCAGGGAGGGAGTTCCAGAGACCGGCAGCACGAGGAAAGAAGCTATTGGAGTAGAAGGCTCTCTGGCATCTCGGGACCTCCACAGTGAATGGATGGGACTTAGCTGATTGTTGGGTTGGTCTAGTGTATTTACGTCGATGGGGCACCAGAGCAGCAAGTTCATCGGAGCACAATCCATTGACGTACTTGTAAACCATGCACAAGGGTGCAACATTTCGGCGATGGGGCAGGGGCTTGAGCTTGGTGGATAGTGAGGGACCTATTAAGTTGGTGACTCTTTTTGGGGCATTGTCTAAGAGGGAGGGACTAGTGGATGATGCACCAGCCCAGATGTGGCAACAATACTTCATGCATGGGCGGATGGTGGCTTTGTAGAGAAAATTTACAGACTAATACTGTCAGGAAAAACATCATCATCATCATCATCATCATCATCATCATCATCATCATCATCGGCATCATCATCATCATCATCACACCTGACGCAATCCTTTACTTGTATAAGAGCCAGATTCGTCCTAAGATGGACTACTGCTGCCATATCTGGAGAGGTGCCACTCGGAGCCCTCTTTCTTGTCTTGACAGACTACAAAACTGACATCGAAATCTAGTGGAAGATGATCTCTTGTCTTCCCTACAGATATGGGGATGATGCCTTCTCTTTCACACAAAAGAGCTGTTGCTAGTCTCTCTCTACTCTATCGTTATGTTCATGGTAGGTGTTCGAATTAACTCCAATATCTATCTCCCTCCTCCCCAGCAAGACATTTATAGCAAGAATACGTCTAGGTACAACCACAGCAAAAAACTTTCCTTTCTCTCTCTCTCTCTTTAGCAAAAACCAAACGAAACTTCCATGAACACGGTTTCTTTCCAAAAGCATCCCATTTGTGGAACAGTATACCACGAGACTGCTTCCCAACCAACTGCAACATAGTCGTCTTCAAGTCTAATGTAAACAAATACTTGATGAGCCGTTCTCTTGGATAATCAATTCCTCTTAAGTAATCGATTTCCCCGATCCCACCCATTGTTTCCGGTCCTCTCAGGGTGGCGATCATCGTCTTACTCACAATCTCTCTAACCCTTATCCTCGAGTGGCCACCCGGGCCTTGATAAGTGTATGCCCCATTAGTAAAAAAAAAAGCATCATTATCATCATGATCATCATCATTCATCATCATCATATTCGGTTTAACATCCGTTTTACATGCTGGCATGTGTTGGACAGCTTTTAGAAATTGACTTCCAAACTAACCTATCTCTGCCAGGTTTTTATTGATCCCTCTTTACCTCAGGTTCATTTTATCACTTCCTCCCATGTTTCTTTTGTCTTCCCCTGTGAACTGGACCTGTTACCTCAACTGTTCTACATTTACGAGCCCACTTTCCATGTGGTCATACCATCGAAATCTACTCTTCTACGCACATCTCCATATACTGTCCAGATGTAATCTTCCTTGGAGGTCATCAGAATTAAGCCTGGCTGTAAGACTCGCATTACACATCCATGATTCTCATATTTATCTCCGTGCAACACATGTCCTCAACCCTCACTGTCCAGGTGTCACTGCCATACACAATCACACTTCACACACATGCCCGATAGACTCTTCCCTTGGTCAGCAGTGGTAACGCTCTGCTGGTTAGTAATGGCAGAAATTCCCTAAACTTATTTCATCCACTCCTAACTCTTGCAATCGCACTAGCACCTGCTCCACCCTGTGCTCCAATTGTATCACGAAAGTAACAAAACTTCCCGACAACCTCAATAGCTTCACCATCCAGATATACTTTCTCCACATCTGAGTTCTCATCCGTATCCGTTGTCTTACACTCCTTGCATATAAACTGGTTATCCTCTCTCAACCTACCAGTAATTCCCTGCACTTCCAATGCTTACAAGTACCACAAATAAATTGAATTGTACCAACTCCCTTTCCACAAACTGAGCAGGGGAACTTTGCTCTTTGGGTGAGCTTTCCAAATACTACAACCAGTGATCATCACTTTGGTCTTGGTAACATTCACTCTCAGACCTTTACTTTCCATAGCATTCCTCCAAGTCTTTAACTTAACAAGTATTTTAGTTATGAATTTGGGAAAGTTCATTTTTTTTAAGTATCTTTTAAATTTTAACATAAAGATAGAGGCAAAATGCCTTCATAAGAAACCATGTGTTAGATGCAGATATTTTTTATTAAAATCAAAATAAAAAATAAAAACATTTTTTTTTTCTTCTTCATCTTGACAAGAAAAAAAAATATTTTGATTTTTGATTTTGATTTTTGAGAATTACATGACTACATAACGAAAATACAGAAACTCAAACAACAAACTAATTAGAATTATGTCATAATCCCCCTTTTACAAATTCTTATGATAATGGAGACATGGTGTCTGTCTTATTTAATAATATTAACTTCAGAACAACATGTTTATATCCCTATTTATATAAAGTTAGGTATGTTTATATGTGCAGGATTCACTCCTAAACTAATTAACCGATCATTATGAATTTTGGAACATAGCTGCGAGGCGTGAGGGTGGGTAACGTGGCTTATATTTATTTTAATTTAGTTTTATGTATAGAAGGAAATGGAAGTCCCTCATGAAAATTCAGATATCTACGATATTTGTAAAATTTTAACGATAGATATTAGACATCATTTAATAAATATTCCCCAAATTTCAGTTTCTTGTGAGTAGTTTCAAAATTTTAGGGGACATAATATGCGCAAAACCCTCCCATTTAAAAATTCAAATATTTCAGATTTGCATTAAATTTGAGCCATAGTCATTATACACACATTAAACAAAATTCCCTGAATTTTAATTTCTTCTTAAAACCCCTTAAGTTCCCTTTTTACCTCAGGTCAATTTTTATCACTTCCTCCCATGTTTCCTTTGTCTTCCCCTGTGAACTGAACCTGTTACCTCAACTGTTCTACATTTACGAGCCCATTTTCCATGTGGTCATACCATCGAAATCTACTCTTCTACACACATCTCCCTGTACTGTTCAGACATTTCCTAGAATCAAAACGATGTAATGCATTTTAATTCCAATTGGAATAAGGATTTTAGACACAAGGTTTATTAGCATTATATCTTCATGTTAATCTTCATCAGAGGACATAAAAGTGGTGCAAAACTCTTCTGTTTATGGAATTAATTTTACCCGTCCTGGGACGGGTATTCTTTTAGATATTTAATAAAGCGGTGCCCGATGTCTCCATTAAAAATGTGTTACCTCTAATTTTATTGAGATTTAATTTATAGATAAATTGATAAATTGAAGCTTACTCAACATTTGAACAGATTTCGATAACTTTAAGACTCTCTCTGAGGGCTCAACTTTACAAAATAAACATTTTTTTTTCAGCCTATAATTTCAATTATGCGAGTTCGATTTTTTCATAGGTTTTGATTGGTTTTTATTTGTCTTACGTTTTACACTTTTTAGTGGGGTCTGTGAGGGGGAATATTATCTTCACTGGAATTTTTTTACTTCCAATTTTAACATTTTCTTCTATCCTTTCTTTCTTTTATTCCTTTCCTCTCTTTCTTTACTTTCTTTTATTCCCTTTCCTTTCTTTTATCCCCCTCCTTTCTTTTAGTTTCTCCTTCCTTTTCCCCTCTCTTCCTTCATTTTTTTAATTTTTTACTTTCTTCCTTATTTTCTTCTTTTCTTTTGATTTACTTTCTTTCTCTTTGTTTCGTTGTTTCTTTATTTCTTTGTTTATTTCTCATTTTCTTTTTTCTTCCTTTTCTTTTCTTTTATTACTTTCTTTTAATTCACTTTCTATCTTTCTTTCTTTTATTTCCTCCCTTTTCTCCCTTCCTTTCTTTATATTATTCCCTTTCTTTCTAAGAAAAGAAAATGTCTTTCACTTCTGACTTTTCTCTAAAACCTTTTCTTTTTTTTCGTCATTTAGTCATCCATTTCAATCCCTTAATTCTTACCATTTTCAAGAAATATACTCCAAATTAAGAACCCTAACCCTAACCCTAAAACTCCAAAATAAGAAGAACTCTCCGACTAAACCTTCCATCTGCCAAATCAAATTCTATATTTTCCTTATGACACATAACGGTAGTGCCACACACCAAAGACATTCCAGCAGAGTCTTTTCCAGATGTCGAAATGATGATGCTGACTTGATTATTAAACGTTTCCTTAATAGGAAGAGGAGAATCGAGAGAGAAGGGGGTCCGTTGTTCGGTTCATAAAAGGAAAGAAATGGAAATTGAAGCGTTGTTATGTTTGATAACTCATCACAAACATCTGGTTTAGTCTTGATTCTCCTTAAGATATTTCGACTTGTTAAAAAACAATAGAAATAATTGTTGTCAGCCAAGCAGAAATAAAAGCAAGAAGGTGACAAGGAAGGAAAGATAAGCTGAGGCTGAGGTTAGGGTTAGGGTTAGGGTTAGGCCACAACCTCCGTTAATGAGTATATTTAGTATAATTATTTAAAACATTTACCTTTTTGGGGACAGCCTTATTACATTATTCAGTACTGCCCATAGAGACAAAGTCATAAATAACAATATTCTATTAATTAAGTTAGAGTTTTACTTTAATAAGTGAAGTTTTTGGGGACAGCCTTACTACATTATTCAGTACTGCCCATAGAGACAAAGTCATAAATAACAATATTCTATTAATTAAGTTAGAGCTTTACTTTAATAAGTGAAGTTATTAAAAATAAGTTAACAAGCAAAATAAATAATGGGGTTGCTTAGAACCTATACCCCATCTTTTAACCGAAAAATGACGTCATAAACTTTGGGGGAAGCGACTGATAACTTCTTTTTTTTAAGTTTTAGAAAGTTTTAAAAATTGCATTTTTAAAAAGAAAGGATTTATACTGAAACTGAACTTTATTCAATATTAATTAAAAAAAAATTTTTTTTTAAACAATAAGAATGAATGCAAAAAGATAAGTTAAGTTTAGTTAAGTGTTTCGTCTTTTCTTTATTTTATTAACTTTTTGATAAGCTGAGACGGAGTAAAAAGAATAGATCACCTGACTTGACGAAACTATTAACCAGTCTGTTAGCTCGTTGAAAACATAAATAATTTGCTTATTCGGTGTTTATGTTAACAAGAAAAAACAATTTGACAAAAAATAATTTAAAAACATATTGAAAAATTTTTTTAAAACGAAATCATTTGCTTAACAAATCAAACAAAATCATCTTTTGAAACTTTCCGTTGCACAAACAAAAAAACATTTTATTTAAAAACATTTGATTAACAATGGTTTTTTAGACAACAAAAAAAACAACAAAAATAAACATCTAATTAATGACAGTTGTTTAGCTATAGTTTGTTTGTTCTTTTTTTTTAGTTTGGTTTTCTTCGTTGTAATTTATCGGCTGCCAGTCTTCAATTTATCGTTTGGCAATTTTCGCCTCGTCAACTCTCTGGATCTTCCGTAACCTGCTCGAACGTTGACGACACAAAGTCACAGAGACATGGTGCGTCATCTATGGGAGTACCAATTTTCTTTGAATGATATTTAATTAATACCCTTCCTGATGCCAACCCAGTGAGTTGATGGGGACCAGTGTTTTTATCGCGACACCATCTCTAAGTGATTACCTCGCAAGGTGTGCTCCACCTGCCCTTTAAACTAAACAAAATGTTTGATATGCTGCGAAACAATCAAACCAGACAAAACGGTTAATCCTCTATTTTCTATAATCAAGACCAAAATGTTTTTATTTGTTTCTATATAAATATCCATCCCGTCACACAAAAGTTAGCAAGTAAAAAGCTGCAACGTTGGGTTTCTTTGCTAATAGCTTATAAACCAAACAAAAGGGTTGATATGCCATAACACAGACACAAAATACTAAACCAAAATGTGAAAATATTAAGGTTACTAGTAATTAAGCATTACCTCCTCCTTGTAGGGGATAGTGTAGTATCTGCTCTGTTGTCATGAGATCATCCTCCCAGGTATTACCTCCTCGTTTTGAGGGAGAGGTAGCATACGTCAACAAGAAATTGTCACAATCAGCTGTTCATTAGTAAACTCAACACTTACATTATATATATATACTAGAAAAACGCTACCCACCCCCAAAAAGGGAGGTAATGCCTTGCAGGATGGCAACAGAACGGATACTACACTACCACCCAAAGGAGGAGGTAATGTCTGGGAGGATGGTCTCTTGACAACAGAACAGATACTACACTATGCCAGCCAAAAAAAAACAAGCAGTAGGCAAATTCCTGGGAGGATGGTATCAATGCAAACGAATGTATACTACGTTATTCGCCTCCTACAATGGAAGTGGTAATGCCTGGGAGGATGGTCTCATGACAACACAACAGATACTACACTACCCTCCTCAATTGAGCATTGAAAGAAAGTACATTAGTCTGAAATAGTATAGTAAACTGTATTGAGCATTAAAAGCTAGTACAATTAATAAAAGTAATAGATGCGCCCATGTTTCATCCCTAATGATGCCCTGCGGGGATGAAACATGGACGCTTCTGTGTAGCTTACTTGACATAGATATATTTTCATACTACTACTATTAATAGACTGACACGTAGCTATAAGGCATATTCCGACAACGTTGGTAGAATCTTTAGTCAGTCTTTCTAGATATGCTGCCCTTTGCATAAATAGAACTTAAATTCCCTTCTTGAATGTGGTAATGTCCAGTAGCCTAATGGCTACAGCTTACGGAGTCTAAGTTGATTCTGTGGCAGATGTTCGAACCGTGCGACTGTCCGAGATTATGATCCCTGCACTGATGAGAGCGAAAGCTCGAAATGCTAGCGTATGTAGGTAAAAATAATTTAATATCATTTATTTAAAATTAATATTAGCATATATATATATATATATATATATATATATATATATATAAATAATGTAGAATATGTATAAACGTATATATAACACATATAATAATAGTAAATATTTTTTGAAAAAAAAACATATATATTTTTAATTTTTAAATATTTTTATTATAAAACTAAATATAATAAAATCATAAAAATACATAAAACTATAAATCAGTAGTGTAATGGATTCGTCCGAACGTTTTAAAATACAGCAACATTTTTGTAAATAACGGATACCTTTTCTTAGACACAGACGAACAACACATGTAAGGAGGACATTTTTTTAATAACTAAAAAAGTTAGCAAAACATTTATTCGGAACAAAACTTAGATCTAATATACGGAACGTTTATTCTTGTCTTTTAAGGGAAGTGGGGTCTGATCAACTCTGCTGGGAAGCCATGAAATAAAATACTGTTTTGTTTTTAAATTACCGAAACAGTTTTTCATGGTAAACAACTGATGATCCCTTAAATAATGTTAAGACTAGCATAAATTCTTGGAAGCAAACTAATATAGTGACTGCAAAAAGTAAATTGACTTACAAAAGAGTGATTTTCCACTGAACGACTTGGGACTAAAATGTTTGTTTTTTTTGGTTGAGAAACTTCCGAGACTATATATATATATATATATATAAGCTAATTTATAGATGTATTTCTGTACACACCACAAGCACGTATGTAATTTAGATAGAAAAATTATAAGTTCTTTTTTTATATAATACTACTACTACTACTACTACTACTACTACTACTACGAAGAAGAAGAAGAAGAAGAAGAAGAAGAAGAAGAAGAAGAAGAAGAAGAAGAAGAAGAAAGAAAGAAAAATAATAATGTTTTCTCTACTTAAAAGGTGCGATTAAAAACAAACATTTATCCAAAGTATGAAAAAAAATCTGGATACAATCAAATGACTGATCCCACATTGTCTCACTTGGAACTTTCCAATTCCTAAGTGATTCCATCTTTTATTTTTAGATTATAAAAGAATTCCTTATGTGGAATTGTTGCAAATTGGGTCATTTGCGGATCGGGTGGTAAGTGTAGCTATATTTAGATGCGGGTGTGTAAAAGTTAGTTTAAAATTGGAATTTTTTTATGGGAGGTTAGAATTAAGCACAGAATGGAAAATTCCATTTAGAAGTTAAAAGTTTCAAACTAGGACTACGTGGCAGGATATGACGTCACAGGAAGAAGTATGTAGCAGAAAAGTTAGAGGATTCCTGCCTCTGGGAATGTGACGTCAAAGTGATCAGACACGGATTTCGAGTCTTCTCCCACCTGTTAGAGTTTAGGTGGTGGTGGTGATGGGGGGGGGGGGGGCAGTTCATAACTTTACAAGAAAACAAACTTTTCACAACAACAAAAATATATTTCTGAATTTTTGAGATGAGGATTGATAATTTGCATAATTTTGGTTATTCGGACTACATTTCTCATCTTGAGTGTTATCATCACAACGTTTCGGCAGCTGTAACCATCCGGCCTTCCGTTCGAAATTCCGTCCAGATTCCCGAGTTCAACAGAAATATTCCCGAGTTCCCGAGTTTGAAGAGATACACCTGGAGAAAGCCGGAGGTTACAGCGGTCGAAACGTTGTGATGATAACGCTGAAGATGAGAAATGTAGTTCAAATAAGAAAAATTATGCCAAAAATATATACATTTGGAAACAATTACAAACATTGCATAAAAATCGTAAATAAAAATATTTCTGTTTTAAAACAAGAGAAAATATTGCCCTTTGGTATTTCATTGCGGAGGTGTGGTAAATTGATATAAGGCCTAAATTTTGGTTATATTGAAGTTTTTAGCTTTAAGATTAGCTGATACTGAAACAACATTATCTTAACCAAATTAGTTATAGTTTTATAACAATTTGGTTCAATTAATAATTTAATGTTCAGAACAATATCGTAATAATTATTACGGTAGTGTTTTCTTATTAATTGAACCAAATTGTTATAAAACTATACCTAATTTGGTTAAGATAATGTTGCTTCAATGGTAGCCATCTGAAGCTGAAAACTTCAATGTGACCAATTGTTTTTTCAAACTATACAATACAAGGTGGGTGAATTCATACCTTTCCCAGAGGTATTATTTCACATATAATATATATGGTATTCAATATATGAGCAAAGGAAATATATGATTTTATTTTTTTGTGGTTCTTTTTTTTTTTTTTTTTTCTTTCTACTCTACGAATCCTTTTGGCTAAGATCAAAGTGTAGTATCTGTTCCGATGGATGCTACACCCCATAAACTGGTATTGTCTTGGCCTTCGAGGCTTGATTTACGCCGGTCTATGGGTCGGTCCTGTGCAGTTCTAGGAGGTTCACCCTCCCAGGCTTCGCCTTCCCTCTTTGGGGAGGAGTAAGTTTATTGCTTACAGTCTGAGGCGCCCCTACCGGGGAATGCCGACGGGGCTGCCCAGGCAATTTTTAATGGCCAGAGTGCTCACTTCTCGTGTGCTGGCTTTTCAAACCCCACTTTATCGACCCGGCCTTGGGTCACATCTTACTTGTGGGAGTAAGATAAAAACTGGCCTTGTGCCTAACTCCTGGAGAGGAGTAAATCAATACTCTACGAATGCATTTTATGTGTTTAAGGAGTGCAACATTCTGAACACGACTAAAACTAAAAAAAATAGATTCTATAATTTGGTTTCTTTCCAAGAACAGAGGATTGACTAAGTGAAATGAGATAAAACGTGTAAAAAAAAAAAATTAAAATTAATACAAAAAAAATAGTCCACGTCTCAAGCAGCAAACATTTGCTATACACGAAATTATTATTTATTTATTTTAATTTTTTTATTATTATTTTTATTATTTTTATTATTATTATTATTATTATTTAATTATTATTATGATTATTATTTTTATTTTTTATTTTTATTATTATGATTATTATTTTTATTATTTTATTATTATTATTATAATTTCTATTATTTTTTATTATTATGATTATTATTATTATTATTATTATTATTATTATTATTATTATTATTATTATTTTTATTATTTTTTTATTTTCTGTTTTCATTAAATTTTATTTTTATTTCTTATTTTCAATTTCTTTCAACTTATAAGAAGTTTTGTAAATTTGGGTTGATTTCCAGTTAAGGTCCGCCCACCCCTCTTCCTTCTTTCTGCTCAACCCCATCCCCAGCCCCAGCCCCACCCTAACCCTGCTCATCACTGGTTTTTATTTTTTATTTTTTTTAATATTTTTTAATTCTCATTTTTTTTCTATTCGTGTGGAATTTAAAATTCCATTTGCTCTCATCACGTTCAATCGGTCTGTCTTGACTAAATAAGGTAGTATTGTTTCCCATATTCATCATTGTGGTGTGTTGAATGTCTGTTTACCTATGTCTGCGCACATGTCGACATCGGTTCACATGTGGGTGTGTCTAGGTGTACACGTGTCAGAATGTATGTGGATCATGACATAGATTGGCGGGTTAGGTATATTATGTAGATTTATGCGTGCGGTTAGGTCTGCGTACGTTCACATGTAATTGCATATGCGTCTTGTCTCAATCTATTAAATAAGAGACGTCCGTATGTATACGTATGTTCGCGTATACTCGTATATGTTTTTCTCTTCGCGGCCTTTTGGCCAAGATCAAAGTGTAGTATCTGTTCCGATGGATACTACACCCCTATAGACGGTGTCGTCTTGTCCTTCGGGACTTGATTCCACCTGTCTGTGGGTTTGTCCTGTGCGGTTCTAGGAGGTCCACCCTCCCAGGCTTCGCCTCCCCTCTTTGGGGAGGAGTAAGTTTATTGCTTACTGCCTGAGGCGCCCCTACCGGGGAATGCCGACGGGGCTGCCCAGGCAATTTTTAAATGGCCAGAGTGCTCACTTTCTCGGGCGCTGGCTTTTCAAACCCCACTTACTCGACCCAAGCTGTGGTCACATCTTACTTGTGGGAGTAAGATAAAACTGGCCTTGTGCCTAACTCCTGCAGAGGAGTAAATAAATATGTTTTTCTCTTCGCGGCCTTTTGGCCAAGATCAAAGTGTAGTATCTGTTCCGATGGATACTACACCCTATAGACTGGTGTCGTTTTGGCCTTCGGGGCTTGATTTACTCCGGTCTATGGGTCTGTCTTGTGCAGTTCTAGGAGGTCCACCCTCACAGGCTTTGCCTTCCCTCTTTGGGGAGGAGTAAGTTTATTGCTTACAGCCTGAGGCGCCCTACCGGGGAATGCCGACGGGGCTTCCCAGGCATTTTTTGTAGGCCAGAGTGCTCACCTTCTCGGGCGCTGGCTTTTCAAATCCCACTTTCCCGACCTTGTGTCACATCTTACCGCTGTGGAAGGAAGATAAATAACTTGTACATGTGTTGTTTAAATGCATACGTGTTTTAATGTATATATGTTTCCTTCTTTGTTTCATTTTACTTCAATCGAAGTTCTCAGAAATCAAGGGACCCCTACCTGGAGCTAACACTTGATCTCTATATGAAATACATAGATATTCGAATATTCTATTAAGGTTCTCCTTTATTTCTCAAACGTTTGGTTAGAAAAAAAGTTAAACATATTAATTTTCCTCTCCCCAATTGACCAGTTAACTATGTTATAGCATATCTTTCTTGTGGTCTTTTGAGCTTACCTGATTCCAGAACAAGAATTCATCTAGTCTGGTGGAGTGTCCAGCTAAGTGGTGTTACTTGAGGTAACATCACTAAGATAAGGTGCACCATTCCTTGTATGAGCAAGTGTATAGTCGTGCTGAGGGGATCTTATTTGGGCTGCGAATACTATGTTATTTTGAATATTTGGTCAGGGTTTACTTGTAGGGGTAAGTATCCTCATGTCAGGTTATCCTGACAAACTCTTGTACACAGAGACCGAAGATACTTGAGGATAGTGTCTAATAGGTAATTCATACTTCCCAGTAGGAAATTCAAACTCCCCAGTAGGTAATTCAAACTCTCCATTAGGTAATTCAAACTCCCCTGTAGGTAGTTCAAACTTCCCAGTAGGTAATTCAAATTTTGTATATGTGCTGTGAAGATGTGTGTATGCGCTTGAATCTATCTGTGCGTGTATGTTCACATCTGTATCTCTATGGGTCTTATTTAGATGCAAACGTGTGTGTGTGTATCTATGCATGTGTATATGTATGGGTTTATTTGCGTGTATGTGTTATTTGAATGTATATATGTTTTTGTATCTATGTGCATATTTTTTTACATTTTTTTTATGAAAATCGCTCCAGACAAGGCATGAAGCCACTTGATTTAAGGAGCTAACAAGAACATATATGGTTATCACAAAGACAGGAGATGGCTATTGGCCTTAGTCTTGAAAATACCAAGATTATAGGTAGGAGGAAAACAGTCAGCAGGAAGAGAGTTCCACAAACCTGCGGTTCGCAGGAAGCTGTATTATAATGAGGTATCAAAACAGCGAATTGATGGAGACCGTTTAGGCGTATATGTATGCGTATATGCATCTTATTTGAAAGTATGCGCATGTTTCGATCTATGCGCATATGTGAATGTACACATGTATTTGTATACGATCAATGTGAGTACTCCCATAGTGTTCATCAGCTTTCGACTGGCAATCATTCCTGTCTCATTTATCCTTATCTTCGAGTGGCTCTTTGCCTTGATGAGTGGCGACTCCAATGGTAAAAAATAACAAATATTTCTTATTTGGATGTATACATAGATGCGTCCCGTATTTAATGAGATTAAATAAATAGTCATAATTTCTCCAGACGATGATTAAAGTGTTTGTATTTGGGGGGACAACTATTCTCATCTTGGTTGTTCTATTCACAACGTTTTGGCCGATGTATCCTCCGACCTTCTTCAGGTGCATCTTCTCGAGCTTTGGAATCTTTTAGTCAAACTTGTGAATCTTTATAGTGCACTCTGGAACCTGTACGATATTTCAAACAAAACTCTCTCATGGTTCCATGCAAAGGGGGTAAAAAGGATTTAAAAACAATAGGTATATGACATCAATTCTCGAAATTTCAATTTCTTTAGGGTTTTAGGGGGCATAATATGGACACAACCCACCGTTTGAAAATTCAGATATATCAGATTTGCATTGAATTTGATCCATAGTCATTAGACACCAATTAAGCAAGATTCCCTGAATTTAAATTTATTCTTAAGACCCCTTAAATTTTAGACATTTTCTAGAATTAAAATAATGTAATGGATTTTGACCCAAATTGGAATAAGAATTCTAGAAATAAGATTTAATATCATTATATCTTGATGTTAATCCTCGTAAGGGTGGTGCAAAACTCTTCTGTTTGGGGAATTAATTTTACCCACCTGGAACGGGTATTCTTCTGGTATATATATATATATATATATATATATATATATATATATATATATATATATATATATATATATATATATATATATATATATAACTTTGAAAGGAAAAAAGTCTTTTGTGGTGATGAATGATTTCGTGAACAAAATGTTTAGGTAAACTTTTTTTAAAAAACATATAAATGCTCTGTACTCTGTAATCGTGTATCATCGAGCTTATTTTTATTGGCCTAATCCCGGTCTTCACTGAATCAAATATCTTCTAAGCGAAAAATCTAAATATATATATATATATATATATATAAATATATATATATATATATAATGATTTAATAAATTTTCTGAATTTGTTTTTAAAAAAGCATTTTTATTCAAACAATTGTTTCTGTCTATTTCAAAATATACATTCACGGTATTTTCAAAAAGGTTTTATCAGTGAATAATTTTACCACTACAATCAAGGCAAAAAAAAAACGAACAGAACCGTCAACATATCAAAATTGCTTATTTAGCTAATTTTCGCCGTTTTTTAAAGACCCAATGAGAATTCCTTTTAATTATATCCTTCTGGAGGCAAAAGTCAAAGCTTGTATTTTAAGACAATTATGAATCTTATTTTGTTTGAAAATGTCCGCCAAGCCATTAAAATTCTATTAATTAAAATACTACATACTATATATATATATATGTATGTATGTGTGTGTGTGTGTGCGTGCGTGTATGTGTGTGTGTGTGTGTGTGTGTGTGTGTGTGTGTGTGTGTGTGTGTGTGTGTGTGTGTGTGTGTGTGTGTGTGTGTGTGTGTGTGTGTGTGTGAAAAATGATTCAGCCTGACAGTTGAGCATGCCAGCAGAGAAGACCACATTTGGCAGACTCAAGTTGTCGTGGGAGGAAGTGATCAAACGTGATAGGAGAGTATTTAGTGTGAATTCCGGCGAGCCTCACGAAAGACAAGAATGGAGGGGAAGACTTAGATGAGACTGGGCGATCAGGGCCCCACCCCCGTCGTCGTCGTCGTTGATGATGATGATGATGATGATGATGATGATGATGATGATGATGATGATGATGATGATGATGATGATGATGATGATGATATTCGTCGTCGTCATGATGATGATGATGATGATGATGTCCAAAGATTTACGAAGTCAATTAACTCAACAAATTTTGTTAAAGTAATGTTTTTTAATCTCTAGAAAAATATTGGATGTAAATAGCTTTCAAAATTTTCAAACTTTTAATACATAAGTAGTGCAATCCCTCCTCGGTTTTTCCATCCTCCTTGACCCTTCACGACGATTTTCTGTGGAATCAGCCGAGGGCTGATGCCCCTATTTTTTTGTTGGGGGGGGGGGCACTTGATAAGCATTCTTGCAGATTCCGTTCCCTTAAGTTTACGTGGTGTTCCCTCTCTTATTTTTTTTACTTCCGTTGCAACTTCCATTTACTTCGTTGCTGTTCATAGTTTATGTGGGTTGGTTTCCGCATTCAAGGATTTTTCTTAAGGTTTCAGCTTATTATTATTGTTATTATTATTTTCATCTTTCGTCTTCGTGCCTTATGCTGAGATCAAACGTTTCCTGAATGACTTCCAACTTCTCCCGTCTGTTGCCATTTCGTTTGTGCCCCCTTCTAGGAGTAGATCGTCATCAACTGATCCCCTCGATGTCTTAAGTGGCATACTGCATGGTTTGGCGCCATCGACATCGATGTGGGACACACTTTAGAGTGTTTTAGATGACTGGCAACAGGTAACGTGGTCGTACCAGTTGCGGCATCGTTGTGCGATGCAAATTTTGACGGAAAGATATGGATGAGATATTTAAAAGCATCTGAAGTTATTGGAAAGTTTGGAAGAAGAACGAAGGACATGTTGGAAGAAACAAAAATCAAATGAAATAATTGTTTCTTAAATGTTGAAGTGGGATTGGGATATTGCTTTCTGCAAAGTGTTTTTTTTTTCGAAATGTCCATGGTGGCATAAATAAATAAACACATGTCCCAGACACTCTACTTCTCCTCTTCAGACAAAAGGGATACAAAAACTTACTTGAGATCGTCTCATGTAACGAAAAGATTAAGTGATGAGAATTCTTCTGGCCAAATTGGTGATTCTTCATGGAATGGTCTGTGATCTGGATCTTTAGTTCTTGCCAATAATGAACACAAGTCGGTTGTACTCAAAATATATGTTGTTTATTACTTATCTTATATAGATTATTCGGACAGAGAGAGAGATTAATGGTTATTTTTAAGACTACATAACATCAAGTCCATCTCGCTTCGCTTCTAAACGAATTCACCTCAAAACGACTCTAGTGGTTATTTTTCATGGAGTGATCTATAACCTAGATCGTTAGTTCTTGCCAATAATGAACACAAGTCGGTTGTACTCAAAATATATGTTGTTTATTACTTATCTTACATAGATTATTCGGACAGAGAGAGATTACTGGTTATTCTTAAGACTACATATCATCACATCTGTCTCACTTCGCTTCTAAATAAATTCTTCTCAAAATCTCCCAGTAAGCTCAATGATCACATGATTCTTTCGCCACTAGCTACCACCTACTTACACACGTACCTCATTTGAACTTTGAACTTTTTGACCACTTACATTCTGTCTTCACTCTTTTTCAAGGCCACCTCAGTATAAAACACTATTCGGACTGAACATCTTTCGCATAATGTATGTAAGGAAGCAGATAAATCTATAAAAGATTCTGATATTTCAAAAATGATTCAAATCTGGACAGATGATAAGATCTGAGTGTGAATAGCGGACATTTTAGACACAGGCTCATATTGTTTTTGCAAAGTGTGGTTTTTATATCATTTTGTCGTGTTTGATTTTGTTTTTTGTTCTTTCATCAAATCAAACCAATTTCCATAACATAAGCATAACCTTTATAATTAGGTTTAATTTGGTAATACGATATTGCTGTGAAGGAGGGGGAAAATAAAGCTAAGATAATGATTAAAAAGTTTGACAAAAAAATTGTAATAATTTTACTTTCTGCTGATAATATTCACATGTTTTTTTTTTTAGTTTTTTTTATCATGGAAATCGCTCCAGACAAGGCATGAAGCCACTTGATGTAAGGAGCTAACAAGAATAAATATGGTTATCGCAAAGACAGGAGATGCCTATTGGCCTTAGTCTTGAAAACACCAAGGTTATAGGAGGAAAACAGTCAGCAGGAAGAGAGTTCCACAAGAAATAAGCTACTGGAATAGGAAGTTATATTACAATGAGGAATCAAAACAGCGAATTGATGGAGACCACTAGACCAACGAGTCAAACGAGCTGGAACAAAAGAAGCAGGGGAATAGATCACATAATTCTGAAGAACACATGCCATAATCGTATTTATAGAAAAGACTGAGACTAGCAACATCACGTCTGTGAGAGAGAGGGTGCAGAGAAGAAGAAAGGGTTGGGTCAATCAAATTACAGATACGTTTCTGCACCTTATCAAGAACCCTCAAATGGGACAGAGATTTCTGACTGTTGGTGTTGGTGGTGGTGGTTAGTGGTGGTTAGTGGTGGTGGTGGTATATTCACATGTAGAGACAGGGTAGCTCCTTGGCCTTTTGGCTAGGAACAAAGTGTAGCATCTGTTCGGATACTACGCTTCATCTTTTCTGTCCTCGGTCAGTGAAGGAGAAATCCTGAGGCAATTTCTATTTTTCTCCCAATCCAGAGTACCTATTTTGGGGGAGCTGAATTTTCTCCACATTAAATACCGATTCTTTGTCTAACTCTGCCCTCATGGGGAGGCAAGTTAACAGGAACATTTTACACAGAATAGTCACACACACACAAACACACACACAAACACTGAAGAAAGCTGGATTTGACCCACATTAAAAACCAATCCTGTGTCTAACTCTGCCCTCGTGGGGAGGCAAGTAAATAGGAACTCTTTAGGTTAAATTTCCACTTCATATCTGGCGTCATGCTTTCGATTTTCAATTTCCAGAAGTAGTTTGACAAAGACGTAGAATTTTTAAGTCTACAATTTGGCAAAGAAAAGATGTTTTTAGTAATTCTAGTTTTGAAATTGGAGTGTGTTAGACTCCATATATTACTGTACTATATGTGGTTCCTATATACCATAGGGTGGCAAACACATGCCCACACTACTCAGACAGTGCAGATTACATTGATTGGGCCACAACCACCATATGTCAGATATCTCTTGTATGGAGAGCTGGCCTCTGGTAGGAGACCCACTGGGCAGACACAGCTGTGGTACCGTGATATCGTGAAGCACAATATGGAAGCTGTAGATATTAATTTCAAAGTGAGAAACATAACAAATACATTAGGGCACATATTAACAATTAAATAAACAATAAATAATTTCGATGCCGAGGTTGTCATTCGAACTCGCAACCTTAACGTCAAAGAGTAATTTGAACGAATTTGTACGATACGCTACCACTGGACCACGATGACAAGTTAAAAAAACGATTTTGATTTAACTACTTACGGTAGAAATATGATTTTTTTTCATTTTTTTCGAATCATCTTAAAACGAGGCTACCTATCAAAACTGGTTCTTCGATATAGTTTGGAGTCTGCGTTCGCACTCGATTTTTTTAAGGGAGGGGCGCGGTGGGTGGGGATTCCAAATGTAGAGGAACCATGAGTAAAAATCTCAAGTCAGATGTGGAGTAGGTTACACAAGTCCCCAAGAGAGGCAAAGTGTCGGTTCCAACGGACTAGGGACAGAACGCACATGCAACCATTTCTGCAGAGACTATTACAGCCACAGACGTCAATGCTTCAGCCAAACAGATAACTGGGATGCAGCTCATGGGCAACCTTGAAGGCCTACTATATAAATTCACATGGCTTAATGGATAGAGGTATTGATTAAAAATATATTCTAAAATTAATTCTTTTGTTTTTTACTTTCGTTAATCGCAAACAAGGCATATCGCCACTGAAGTGTAAGGGGATACTGTGGTAGAGGCTACGTTTATAGGGGGCAACCTGGGTGGGGAGTTTGGTAACAAGATGTTTGTTAACATTACATTTAAATTTCTGCATGTTGATACGGTGGAGGGAAACCGGGTGTAGGGAGGGAATTCTAAAGACAAGCGGTTCGAGGAAATAAGCTATGAGAAAATATTCCGGCATTTATGGACCTCTGTAATGAAGGGGCGGGATTTAGCAGCTTTGAGTTTTAAAAAATAATTTTTTAAAGTTTCTCAATATTTTATTTTGATTTTTGATTTTTATTGTTTTATGTTTTGCTGAATTTTTCATTTTTATTTTTTTTAATTATTATTTTTTATTTTATTTATTTATTTATTTATTTTGTATTATTTGGATTATTCGGACTACTGTTCCCATTTTGGGTGTTATTCTCACAACGTTTCGGCCGATGTAACCTCCGAGGAATCTTCGACAAGATAGACCTGAAAAAGATCAGAGGTTACATCGGTCATAATACAGTAGTCTGACTAATAATTTTTTAAGTTTTTCAATATTTTATTTTGATTTTTGATTTTTATTGTTTTATGTTTTGCTGAATTTTTCATATCTATTTTCTTAAATTATTATTTTTTATTTTATTTATTTTTTATTTATTTTTGTATTATTTTGTATTATTTTGGATGTTATTCTCACAACGTTTCGGCCGATGTAACCTCCGACCTTTTTCAGGTATATTTTGTCGAACTCAAGGATTCTTCGACAAGAAGGTCGGAGGTTACATCGGCAGAAACGTTGTGAGAATAACATCCAAGATGAGAACTTGAGTCTGAATAATCGAAATTATCAAAAATTCTGAAACATAATATTTATTTTTGTTCTTTCAATTTTTATTTTAGGATTATGCGGAGACAACAATGAATGAATTACTGGGAATGTACGGTTATGAGAAAGTGAGTCATCAAGACACACAAAATTTAAACCTGGAACGTTACACAGCGACATCCACTCCGGACACATCCCTTCAAGGATTTGATGATACCCATTTAGATAGTGATGATGATGACAGTTCAGATGCCCTCAGTATAGGAGGACCCGACAGAAAAAGTAAGTTCAGTCACGACTGGCAATTAAATGAGAATAGTTTTATAATCCTACAGTCTAGGGGTCTCACTCAGGCCCTTTTTTTATTTGCGGAAAGCACCCCCGCACACACATACATAGGAGGATAAAATACACGATATATCATAAAATGAAATGCTGTGGAGACAGGATGTGTGAAAAAAAACTAAAGGAAAAAGAAATTAAACACAATAATAAATCATCGAAAACAAGAGCTTTACCGGTTTCGTTCGGATCTACGTACGTCTTCAGAAAAAAAGTGAAGATTTTAAATTCATTCAAATGACTGCAAAAAAAAATAGGAAAAAAGAAGACACACAATGGGATGTTTTGGGCACGCGCGTAACTATGTTTTTGCCGTTATTTCAATGAATTTAAAATCTTCACTTTTTTTCTGAAGACGTTCGTAAATCCGAACGAAACCGGTAAAGCTCTTGTTTTTGATGATTTATTCCTGTGTTTAATTTGTTTTTCCTTTTGTCTTTTTTCACACACACACACACACACACATACACACATATATTTGAAGTTCACATTTTCTTGTTGATAATTAGGATGTGTATTTAGATTGTTTTTCTTTGGGCTATTGTCATCAACAATCAATTATACTAGGTTTCGACCGAGATGCTCTCTGGTCTTCTTCATGTGTATGGTTTAATTATGAAAAGTGGGGGGTGGGGTTTGTACCTCTTCTGCACAAGATCAGGTGAGGTTTTGAAAAGCCAGCACACTAAAAGTGCACTCTGGCCTATAAAATATTCCTGAGCAGCCCCGTCGTTAAGTTAAGGAAAAATTTGTGTATGTTAAATAAGAATTTATGGCTAAATTCTAGAAGTCTATTTGATGACGGCTTCCGGTTTTCAAATCAGAAATTGACAAGCGGTTTATTTGTTTTATCCATTTTTTTTTAATTATTAACGCATAAGAAAATAAAATTGGTTTTTATAATTGGAAATTTCTTTTTTTTTATTGCAAACAATCAAATCAAACTTTTTGTTTGGGGGAAGCGTTCTACTTTTTTAGGCGGCTACATGTTGTTTTACAACCTTGCCACTCGGACTTAGAGTTAGTTTTTTTTTTAAATATGGTTAACGCTCTTAACGAAATGTTTACAGACTAGTAAAATTAAAAATTCAACCAAAATTTAAGAAGTATAAAATTATGAGGGAGTGTTTTTGGATAAACACCACGTTTCAATTTCCGATTTGAAAACCGGAAGCCGTTATCAAGTAAACTTTTACAATTTAACCGGATTTATACTGCAAGATTTTATTTTAAAAAAAAAAACAACAATTCTTTAAATAAGGCCCATCATCGTCCATGACTTTTTGCGAATGACTTGCAAGTTTTCGCTTTAGGTCAAAGTAGCAATCCTTAGGCTTTTTGAAACCAAACCGCTGCATTGATCTGGATAAACTATAGTCAGATAGAGCTGGACAATAAGCTGAATGTGTCACAACTTTATTTAGCCAATCAAAATGAGTAAATTGCTTCAAACTCATTTGATAAACAATCCTTCTACAAAAATCATTGTTTATTGATTTTCTCCAGTTGATACTTCTGCTAATGAGAGCAAATTTGGTAATGTTCATATAGGAAGTAGTTGTAAAGAAATCCATAAATCTAAGATTCATGGCTTTCTTCATTCCTTCAGTTTCCTCCGTGTGAGGTGTGCGTACCTCGCTTCTGTGGCTGTGTATTTATTAACGTTTGTATGTGGGGGTCGGAAAGACATTAATTTTATGATGACATGGCTAGATTTGACATTTACTTTCTTTAATGTGAAGTGTGGATTGTGTGTGTTTGTGTGTGTGTCTATTCTGTGTATTTGGGCATTTATTACCCTTTGCATGTGTGAGTGTGTTTGTGTATTTGTGTGTTTTTTTTTCAATATGTGTTAGCATACATGTGTTTCAGAAAGTTCAGATCTGCTGAAAGATGTCTAAGTCTTCAAGACTCTTTTGTTTTGTTCTCCTCCCACCACCACCACCACATTTATTTCTATATTTGTGCACAGTTCTGTTTTATACAAAATGTCTTTTAAACGTTTTTTTCGCTCACACAGACGAACATTTTGCAAAAACTTTCAAAAGATAAGACCTCAGTAGATCAAAGTATCTGTTGTGTCTTATAGACTGAGGCAATTTTAATATTTGTTCCAATCTAAAATGCCTCCTTTTGGGGGCAGCTGGATTTTTCCTACATTAAAAAATGACCTTGTGTCTAATTCTGTCCTAGTGGGGAGGTAAATAAAAAGTGACCTCAGTAGAAGGGTTGGCTGAGATCTCATTTTTTTTTTTTAATATATGAACAAGAACTTAGTTATTTACAGGACTGAGGCTTTGAACTTGGACAATTTTCAACAGGATCTTAAGTGTTAAATACCTTTATTCATTATATAATACAATATTCCTTAAATACCATTAAAAATTTTCAAGAGGATGTTAAGTGTTAAATACCTTTATTCATTATATAATACAATATTCCTTAAATACCATTAAAAATTTTCAAGAGGATGTTAAGTGTTAAATACCTTTATTCATTATATAATACAATATTCCTTAAATACCATTAAAAAATCTCAAGAGGATATTTAGTGTTAAATACCTTTATTCATTATATAATACAATATTCCTTAAATACCATTAAAAATTTTCAAGAAGATGTTAAGTGTAAAATACCTTTATTCATTATATAATACAATATTCCTTAAATACCATTAAAAATTTTCAAGAGGATGTTAAGTGTTAAATACCTTTATTCATTATATAATACAATATTCCTTAAATACCATTAAAAATTTTCAAGAGGATGTTAAGTGTAAAATACCTTTATTCATTATATAATACAATATTCCTTAAATACCATTGAAAATTTTCAAGAGGATGTTAAGTGTTAAATACCTTTATTCATTATATAATACAATGCTCCTTAAATACCATTAAAATTTTTCAAGAGGATGTTAAGTGTAAAATATTTTTATTCATTATATAATACAATATTCCTTAAATACCATTAAAAATTTTCAAGAGGATGTTAAGTGTAAAATACCTTTATTCATTATATAATACAATATTCTTTAAATACCATTAAAAATTTTCAAGAGAGTGTTAAGTGTTAAATACCTTTATTCATTATATAATACAATATTCCTTAAATACCATTAAAAATTTTCAAGAGGATGGTAAGTGTAAAATACCTTTATTCATTTTATAATACAATATTCCTTAAATACCATTAAAAACTTTCAAGAGAATGTTAAGTGTTAAATACCTTTATTCATTATATAATACAATATTCCTTAAATACCATTAAAAATTTTCAAGAGGATGTTAAGTGTAAAATATTTTTATTCATTATATAATACAATATTCCTTAAATACCATTAAAAATTTTCAAGAGGATGTTAAGTGTAAAATACCTTTATTCATTATATAATACAATATTCCTTAAATACCATTAAAAATTTTCAAGAGGATGTTAAGTGTAAAATACCTTTATTCATTATATAATACAATATTCCTTAAATACCATTAAAAATTTTCAAGAGGATGTTAAGTGTTAAATACCTTTATTCATTATATAATACAATATTCCTTAAATACCATTAAAAATTTTCAAGAGGATGTTAAGTGTTAAATACCTTTATTCATTATATAATACAATATTCCTTAAATACCATTAAAAATTTTCAAGAGGATGTTAAGTGTAAAATACCTTTATTTATTATATAATACAATATTCCTTAAATACCATTAAAATTTTTCAAGAGGATGTTAAGTGTAAAATACCTTTATTCATTATATAATACAATATTCCTTAAATACCATTAAAAATTTTCAAGAGGATGTTAAGTGTTAAATACCTTTATTCATTATATAATACAATATTCCTTAAATACCATTAAAAATTTTCAAGAGGATGTTAAGTGTAAAATACCTTTATTCATTATATAATACAATATTCCTTAAATACCATTGAAAATTTTCAAGAGGATGTTAAGTGTTAAATACCTTTATTCATTATATAATACAATGCTCCTTAAATACCATTAAAATTTTTCAAGAGGATGTTAAGTGTAAAATATTTTTATTCATTATATAATACAATATTCCTTAAATACCATTAAAAATTTTCAAGAGGATGTTAAGTGTAAAATACCTTTATTCATTATATAATACAATATTCTTTAAATACCATTAAAAATTTTCAAGAGAGTGTTAAGTGTTAAATACCTTTATTCATTATATAATACAATATTCCTTAAATACCATTAAAAATTTTCAAGAGGATGGTAAGTGTAAAATACCTTTATTCATTTTATAATACAATATTCCTTAAATACCATTAAAAACTTTCAAGAGAATGTTAAGTGTTAAATACCTTTATTCATTATATAATACAATATTCCTTAAATACCATTAAAAATTTTCAAGAGGATGTTAAGTGTAAAATATTTTTATTCATTATATAATACAATATTCCTTAAATACCATTAAAAATTTTCAAGAGGATGTTAAGTGTAAAATACCTTTATTCATTATATAATACAATATTCCTTAAATACCATTAAAAATTTTCAAGAGGATGTTAAGTGTAAAATACCTTTATTCATTATATAATACAATATTCCTTAAATACCATTAAAAATTTTCAAGAGGATGTTAAGTGTTAAATACCTTTATTCATTATATAATACAATATTCCTTAAATACCATTAAAAATTTTCAAGAGGATGTTAAGTGTTAAATACCTTTATTCATTATATAATACAATATTCCTTAAATACCATTAAAAATTTTCAAGAGGATGTTAAGTGTAAAATACCTTTATTTATTATATAATACAATATTCCTTAAATACCATTAAAATTTTTCAAGAGGATGTTAAGTGTAAAATACCTTTATTCATTATATAATACAATATTCCTTAAATACCATTAAAAATTTTCAAGAGGATGTTAAGTGTTAAATACCTTTATTCATTATATAATACAATATTCCTTAAATACCATTAAAAATTTTCAAGAGGATGTTAAGTGTTAAATACCTTTATTCATTATATAATACAATATTCCTTAAATACCATTAAAAATTTTCAAGAGGATGTTAAGTGTAAAATACCTTTATTCATTATATAATACAATATTCCTTAAATACCATTAAACATTTTCAAGAGGATGTTTAGTGTAAAATATTTTTATTCATTATATAATACAATATTCCTTAAATACCATTAAAAATTTTCAAGAGGATGTTAAGTGTAAAATACCTTTATTCATTATATAATACAATATTCCTTAAATACCATTAAAAATTTTCAAGAGGATGTTAAGTGTAAAATACCTTTATTCATTATATAATACAATATTCCTTAAATACCATTAAAAATTTTCAAAAGGATGTTAAGTGTTAAATACCTTTATTCATTATATAATACAATATTCCTTAAATACCATTAAAAATTTTCAAGAGGATGTTAAGTGTTAAATACCTTTATTCATTATATAATACAATATTCCTTAAATACCATTAAAAATTTTCAAGAGGATGTTAAGTGTAAAATACCTTTATTCATTATATAATACTATATTCCTTAAATACCATTAAAATTTTTCAAGAGGATGTTAAGTGTAAAATACCTTTATTCATTATATAATACAATATTCCTTAAATACCATTAAAAATTTTCAAGAGGATGTTAAGTGTTAAATACCTTTATTCATTATATAATACAATATTCCTTAAATACCATTAAAAATTTTCAAGAGGATGTTAAGTGTCAAATACCTTTATTCATTATATAATACAATATTCCTTAAATACCATAAAAAATTTTCAAGAGGATGTTAAGTGTAAAATACCTTTATTCATTATATAATACAATATTCCTTAAATACCATTAAAAATTTTCAAGAGGATGTTTAGTGTAAAATATTTTTATTCATTATATAATACAATATTCCTTAAATACCATTAAAAATTTTCAAGAGGATGTTAAGTGTAAAATACCTTTATTCATTATATAATACAATATTCCTTAAATACCATTAAAAATTTTCAAGAGGATGTTAAGTGTAAAATACCTTTATTCATTATATAATACAATATTCCTTAAATACCATTAAAAATTTTCAAAAGGATGTTAAGTGTTAAATACCTTTATTCATTATATAATACAATATTCCTTAAATACCATTAAAAATTTTCAAGAGGATGTTAAGTGTTAAATACCTTTAATCATTATATAATACAATATTCCTTAAATACCATTAAAAATTTTCAAGAGGATGTTAAGTGTAAAATACCTTTATTCATTATATAATACTATATTCCTTAAATACCATTAAAAATTTTCAAGAGGATGTTAAGTGTTAAATACCTTTATTCATTATGTAATACAATATTCCTTAAATACCATTAAAAATTTTCAAGAGGATGTTTATTGTTAAATACCTTTATTCATTATATAATACAATATTCCTTAAATACCATTAAAAATTTTCAAGAGGATGTTAAGTGTAAAATACCTTTATTCATTATATAATACAATATTCCATTAAATACCATTAAAAATTTTCAAGAGGATGTTTAGTGTTAAATACCTTTATTCATTATATAATACAATATTCCTTAAATACCATTAAAAATTTTCAAGAGGATGTTAAGTGTAAAATACCTTTATTCATTATATAATACAATATTCCATTAAATACCATTAAAAATTTTCAAGAGGATGTTTAGTGTTAAATACCTTTATTCATTATATAATACAATATTCCTTAAATACCATTAAAAATTTTCAAGAGGATGTTTAGTGTTAAATACCTTTATTCATTATATAATACAATATTCCTTAAATACCATTAAAAATTTTCAAGAGGATGTTAAGTGTAAAATACCTTTATTCATTATATAATACAATATTCCTTAAATACCATTAAAAATTTTCAAGAGGATGTTAAGTGTAAAATACCTTTATTTATTATATAATACAATATTCCTTAAATACCATTAAAAATTTTCAAGAGGATGTTAAGTGTAAAATACCTTTATTCATTATATAATACAATATTCCTTAAATACCATTAAAAATTTCCAAGAGGATGTTAAGTGTTAAATACCTTTATTCATTATATAATACAATATTCCTTAAATACCATTAAAAATTTTTCAAGAGGATGTTAAGTGTAAAATACCTTTATTCATTATATAATACAATATTCCTTAAATACCATTAAAAATTTTCAAGAGGATGTTAAGTGTTAAATACCTTTATTCATTATATAATACAATATTCCTTAAATACCATTAAAAATTTTCAAGAGGATGTTAAGTGTAAAATATTTTTATTCATTATATAATACAATATTCCTTAAATACAATTAAAAATTTTCAAGAGGATGTTAAGTGTAAAATACCTTTATTCATTATATAATACAATATTCCTTAAATACCATTAAAAATTTTCAAGAGGATGTTTAGTGTTAAATACCTTTATTCATTATATAATACAATATTCCTTAAATACCATTAAAAATTTTCAAGAGGATGTTAAGTGTAAAATACCTTTATTCATTATATAATACAATATTCCTTAAATACCATTAAAAATTTTCAAGAGGATGTTAAGTGTAAAATACCTTTATTTATTATATAATACAATATTCCTTAAATACCATTAAAAATTTTCAAGAGGATGTTAAGTGTAAAATACCTTTATTCATTATATAATACAATATTCCTTAAATACCATTAAAAATTTCCAAGAGGATGTTAAGTGTTAAATACCTTTATTCATTATATAATACAATATTCCTTAAATACCATTAAAAAATTTTCAAGAGGATGTTAAGTGTAAAATACCTTTATTCATTATATAATACAATATTCCTTAAATACCATTAAAAATTTTCAAGAGGATGTTAAGTGTTAAATACCTTTATTCATTATATAATACAATATTCCTTAAATACCATTAAAAATTTTCAAGAGGATGTTAAGTGTAAAATATTTTTATTCATTATATAATACAATATTCCTTAAATACAATTAAAAATTTTCAAGAGGATGTTAAGTGTAAAATACCTTTATTCATTATATAATACAATATTCCTTAAATACCATTAAAAATTTTCAAGAGGATGTTAAGTGTTAAATACCTTTATTCATTATATAATACAATATTCCTTAAATACCATTACAAATTTTCAAGAGGATGTTAAGTGTTAAATACCTTTATTCATTATATAATCCAATATTCCTTAAATACCATTAAAAATTTTCAAGAGGATGTTAAGTGTAAAATACCTTTATTCATTATATAATACAATATTCCTTAAATACCATTAAAAATTTTCAAGAGGATGTTAAGTGTAAAATATTTTTATTCATTATATAATACAATATTCCTTAAATACCATTAAAAATTTTCAAGAGGATGTTAAGTGTAAAATACCTTTATTCATTATATAATACAATATTCCTTAAATACCATTAAAAATTTTCAAGAGGATGTTAAGTGTAAAATACCTTTATTCATTATATAATACAATATTCTTTAAATACCATTAAAAATTTTCAAAAGGATGTTAAGTGTTAAATACATTTATTCATTATATAATACAATATTCCTTAAATACCATTAAAAATTTTCAAGAGGATGTTAAGTGTTAAATACCTTTAATCATTATATAATACAATATTCCTTAAATACCATTAAAAAATTTTCAAGAGGATGTTAAGTGTAAAATACCTTAATTCATTATATAATACAATATTCCTTAAATACCATTAAAAATTTTCAAGAGGATGTTAAGTGTTAAATACCTTTATTCATTATATAATACAATATTCCTTAAATACCATTAAAAATTTTCAAGAGGATGTTAAGTGTTAAATACCTTTATTCATTATATAATACAATATTCCTATAATACCATTAAAAATTTTCAAGAGGATGTTAAGTGTAAAATACCTTTATTTATTATATAATACAATATTCCATTAAATACCATTAAAAATTTTCAAGAGGATGTTAAGTGTAAAATACCTTTATTCATTATATAATACAATATTCCTTAAATACCATTAAAAATTTTCAAGAGGATGTTTAGTGTTAAATACCTTTATTCATTATATAATACAATATTCCTTAAATACCATTAAAAATTTTCAAGAGGATGTTAAGTGTAAAATACCTTTATTCATTATATAATACAATATTCCTTAAATACCATTAAAAATTTTCAAGAGGATGTTAAGTGTAAAATACCTTTATTTATTATATAATACAATATTCCTTAAATACCATTAAAAATTTTCAAGAGGATGTTAAGTGTAAAATACCTTTATTCATTATATAATACAATATTCCTTAAATACCATTAAAAATTTCCAAGAGGATGTTAAGTGTTAAATACCTTTATTCATTATATAATACAATATTCCTTAAATACCATTAAAAAATTTTCAAGAGGATGTTAAGTGTAAAATACCTTTATTCATTATATAATACAATATTCCTTAAATACCATTAAAAATTTTCAAGAGGATGTTAAGTGTTAAATACCTTTATTCATTATATAATACAATATTCCTTAAATACCATTAAAAATTTTCAAGAGGATGTTAAGTGTAAAATATTTTTATTCATTATATAATACAATATTCCTTAAATACAATTAAAAATTTTCAAGAGGATGTTAAGTGTAAAATACCTTTATTCATTATATAATACAATATTCCTTAAATACCATTAAAAATTTTCAAGAGGATGTTAAGTGTTAAATACCTTTATTCATTATATAATACAATATTCCTTAAATACCATTACAAATTTTCAAGAGGATGTTAAGTGTTAAATACCTTTATTCATTATATAATCCAATATTCCTTAAATACCATTAAAAATTTTCAAGAGGATGTTAAGTGTAAAATACCTTTATTCATTATATAATACAATATTCCTTAAATACCATTAAAAATTTTCAAGAGGATGTTTAGTGTTAAATACCTTTATTCATTATATAATATAATATTCCTTAAATACCATTAAAAAAATTTCACAAAATATATACACTACCAATCAAAAGTATTTGGCCATGCTCAAAAACTTTTTTCCATGTGAGTTATTTAAAAAAGATTTCTTCCAAAATGCCTACTTTTAGCCATAACTCAAATAATTTGTTTGACGACAATATTATTTTAGGTGTAAATGACAACATTATATTAAAGTACATACTGTCTAGTGTCATTATAATCTGTTCAAAAGTAAAGGCATTATAATTATTTGAATTTAAAAATAAACTATTTAATCTTCAATGTTAATTAATTACGCAAGAAATAAGGGAATACAAAAAGCAGATATAAACAGTAAAAAGTTGTGTTTTTATATTGTTATATATTACAGATACGTGTAATGTGCCTTCACATGGTATAAAAGATGAATTTCCGGTTCAATAAAGATTACAAAAATTGTTATCCATTCTTATATATAATATAAATATATAAATCTACAAGACAAATGAAAAAAAGAAGGTATTACTAGTCATACTGTCAAGTTTTATAACAATTTATTCAAAGTTTAAGGCATTATAAACATTTTGATTGAAAAATCTTTTTAGCCATTTTTTGGTAATTCGAAGGAGAATCATTCGGATGTATAGCTTCGGATGAGATATCTCTACAGATATCTCTACATATATCTCTACAGATATCTCTACAGATATCTCACCTTCAATGTTAGTGCTGTTTGTACTTCTAAATGCCAACATCATATCAAAGAACAAAGTCTTCCCAGTCATACTGCCAAGTATCAGAACAATCTGTCCTAAACTAAAATAATTATATACGTTTCAATGTCTTGGGTCATTTTTTGGTAATTCCTTACAGAACTGGGGCTTTTGACTTAGAAAAGTGTCAATGGGATGTTAAGAGTTAAGTCAGTAAAACTTCCAGTGCTGTTCTCTGTCTCATTTTGGTGTTAAGGTCAGTAGAAACATCAAAGATTACAATCCTAACATTTATATTTGCTCTTGCGACTGATATGACCCGGCCTTAAATTACAGTTTCAATAGCTTCCTTTCTCAGAGTCATTTAATACTTCCAGAAATTCAACACTTCTTGGGCTGACCTGAAAACATATGATAAAGAGAGAAAAAAGAAAGAGACAGGGAAATAGATAGATAGATAGATAGATAGATAGATAGATAGATAGATAGATAGATAGATAGATAGATAGATAGATAGATGTGGGAAGAGAGAGAAAGTGAAGAGAAAGAGGGAGAAGATTATAAATTTAATGGGGTTGTGTTACCAAAGCCCAGTGTCCATTTAAAACATATGATAACTAGAGAGGGGAGGGGGAGGGGAGATGAAGATAGATAGAGAGATAGAGAGAGATAGGAACACCAACACAACGAGAAAGAAACAGAAAAAGAGGTGAAAGAGAGAGAGAGAGAGAGAGAGATGAAAAATAAATTTATTGGGGTCTTGTTACCAAAGCCCAGTTTCCATTTAACCTGGTTAAAAGGTCTCAAATGTGGAACAATTTTAACCCTTTTATTATGCAACTGGTTTCAGGTTTCATACATTTAATTCTAATTGCGATTCCGGAGTTATTTCTTTTTTGTCTGACATTTCTATAAAAGAAAAAAATGTATATAAATGAAAAGAGCCCCATTTTACACGAGGTCCATATACATCACTTTATATATGTACTTGCTGAAGAAGCCGTCATTATTTTTATTTTATATATATATATATTAATTTTTACTTTTATGTAAGTAAAAAAGAATTGATAATAATTATCTATATATATATATATATATATATATATACTGCGTTAATGGTCCTCTGAGGAGAAGATTTTCTTTGAAAACTCATGAGTTAAGGACTTTAAAGTACTTTGTTTGAACATTGAATTCTAATAAAATTTGATTCGCACCTTATTTTATTCTTTCACTTCATCCAGTGCTATTAATGCTCTATCCAGTATATTGAGCTTCATTTTTATCCGGATGTTCACTAATTTAAGATATTAGTTGTCTCTTATATATTTTGTTGTATTACCTTATATATATATATATATATATATATATATATATATATATATATATATATATATATATATATATATAAACTTCGTTGTAATATTGCAGGAAAAATCCCAGCAGAGTGCTCGCTTAATTGAGAATTAAAGTTAAAAATTAAGAGCATAATATTTTAACACAAATTTAATTAATGTTGTTTCTTTTAACCTCTTTAATCCTTAAACGCATTTCCTCTCCCTAATTCATTTAGCAGACACATCATTAAACCCCAAAACAGTAACGGTCAAATATACGATACTCATAATATTGACTCACGGGATTTATATATATATATATATATATATATATATATATATATATATATATATATATATATATATATATATATATATTTATATTTATATCTTATTAAATCTTTTTCTGTTTAAATATCAACTGTTACTTTTCACCCTTCCCCATTTTTTCAAAGCTTATTAAACCTTCCTTACACTAAATAACATTCTAAGCAAATAACGCATCCAAACGAGAGTGACACGTAACTTCACATTTCCGAAACAGATGACAAGAGAGCCGGATTGCTAAGTCCTTTCTGTGCTTGAAACCGACGGTACGAATGGTGTACTAATTTTTCTGTACCAAAATAAATAAATATATATATATATATATATATATATATATATATATATATATATATATATATATATATGAGAAAGGAAGGATGAGAGTAATCCGATGTAATGGGAAATGAAAAAGGAAAAACCAAGAGATAGTTTTTTTTTTATATATATTCATCAACGTTTCGTCTTTATTGTAAGACTTCCTCACGATGATAATTTGAAGAAAAATGTCATGCAAGTACATCGAAGTTTGGGGTTGCCATTGTGGAGAGATGAAGGAATGTAGTAGCCGTGGCTACTATGAGCGCCAGACGCTTGCATGACATTTTTCTTCAAATTATCATCTTGAGGAAGTCTTACAATAAAGACGAAACGTTGATGAATATATAAAAAACTATTTCATGGTTTTTCCTTTTTCATTTCCCATATATATATATATACATATATATATATATATATATATATATATATATATATATATATATATATATATATATATATATATATATATATAAAGAGACTCTCTGTCTGGCTTCTTTTGTTCTACTGTCTACCTTTTCTCTTCTTACGTTCTCGTGTCTATTGCATATATTTCATAGATGCTCTTAACTTCTAATCTTGGCTATAAGATTCAAGAAATTGGAATTGGAACTCTAGAGAAAAAAAAACCAATTGTCTAGTGCCAATTCGAACCCTGAAAGATGGCATAAAATATTAGAACTGAAGTCGAACGCTCTATCCACAAGGTAACCGATCTAACGAAAATATTTTGTCTTTTTAACCTACTTAAATCAGTTAGGTGTATGGATTTTTTTTACCTCTAAAGGATAAATGTTTTATCTTAATAAGTAAACAATACGTCAAATAAGTACAGTTATTTGACATGAAAAGTATAAGTTGTTTGGTTGGAAAACTAAAAATGTCGGAACATTTGTTTCTAATGCTATTTTTACGTACTTTTAATTTTGAATGATGAGTTTTAAAAAAAAGGTTCAAGAACTTCTGACATCGATAAAGGCATCGCGTCGAAAGGTGGTGATTTCAAATCTGCGGTCAGTTTGACTCTTAGATCAACCGTTTAACTAGGATGCCGCGACACGCATACAGACAACTTTGCATCGAAACATGATACATTAGTCTGAAATAGGACAGCAAAAAAAGGATAGTACAATAGCACAATTAATAGAAGTAATAGTTTAGCTTCGGCTTCAGACACACAAATATATAAAATAATCTCCTTTAGTAATAGAAGCACAATAGTACAATTAATAAATATAATTATTAAATGTGGACCTTGGGTTGACTTTCGGCAGCCTCGTAACTCTCGCTTCCCTTATTTTTTTCCTTTAGTACTCCCATTCCATGAACAATGTTTCTGACAAAGGGGGAAGAATTGCTGTTTTCTTGGTTGAAATCTATCCATCTAACACTTATCGTTGGCTGGTTTTTGACCTTGAAGTATTTTTTTTTTTAGTTCCTTCCATCAAGTGGCTTCATGCCTTGTCTGGAGCGATTTCCATGAAAAAAAATTTTTTTTAAATACCACTATAAGTAGATTTTGGGCTTTAAACAGACTGATACCTAATCTCATTTAGTAATAGAAGTACTATAGTACAATTAATAGAAGTAATAATATAGTTTCAGCTTTAGACAGACAGATACGAAATCTCGTTTAGTAATAGATGTGATGTCTTCATCAAAGAAGATGGAATCTGGAATTATTAATGAGAAGTTCCTATTAGATTTAGAACTCAAACATCTTTTTTTATTATTGTGGGTTAGGGTTAGGTTTAGGACATGTAGCCATGAAGATAATTGTGTAATTAAAGTAAGAATTATCTTTTTTTTATTGTGGAGCTGTGCCTGGTGTGGTGGCTATTAAAAACAGCTCAACAAGTTTGATGGATAAATCATGATATAGTCTTGGTCGAATTAATTCCAGTTAATCCTGATCTATGAAATGGAAAACTCTCCACTCAACGTAATTGATATGAATACAAGCATCACTTGAATACGCACTGATAAACGCTACTTATATCAAATCTCTTTCTCTCTATGTATATGTAATATATATATATATATATATATATATATATATATATATATATATATATATATATATATATATTGGCAGCATATTCTCTTGCAGGCAAGTTTTGTTGAATATAAGAGACAGCTCATGTCTAGATATCCTTTGGTAGATCCTTTCAATAGTCCGAATCAGGATCTTAGTTGCGAGGGGAATTGGCTGATGAATTTGCCATAGTTTGGATTTGTCTCCCAAGTACTTTCGGACACATCCGGGTCCATCTTCGGGGGAATGAGGTTAATCAGGTCTAGACCAAGTGTTTGTATTTATAGAAGGTTTTTGGCGGGAATTATGTGATGAGTACGAAACTATATTCATCAGCCAATTCTCCTCCGAAACTAAGATTCTGATTCGGACTATTGAAAAGATCTACCAAAGGATATCTAGACATGAGTTGTCTCTTATATTTAACAAATATATATATATATATATATATATATATATATATATATATATATATATATATATATATATATATATATATATATATATATATATTTGTTTTATCTACATACGTATACGTTTCATCCTTTCGGGAATCGTCAGTGTAGAGATGATTATTCACACCGGTCGCCGGACTCGAACCCCGGAATTTATTTCAAACTCAAATTCCAATGTCTCAGCCAGCAACAACCCTGTAAATTTAACGAGAGATTAAACCTATTAAAAGGCAGCTGTCAACTACTGAAAGGAACATGCATTAAAGCCACGACGACGGCTATGTTAATACTACAGAGCCTAGCCTAGATTTGGGGGCGACAAATAATTATTAATACAGGGTGGGCCAAAATAAGGGTCCTATCTTTAAATTTGAATAACTTGAATTTGAATAACTTCCACAAAATAAAAGTTAAACTCACCAAACTTTATGTATGTGTAGACTGACCCTTCCGAGATTTTTTGAAATAAACAAAACAAATTTTAGCCGAAAAACACTTCTTAAAACTTACAAAAACTAAAGTATTGTTTTTTACACTGTTTTGAGTTTTTTAAGCAAAAATAATGTTTTCTAAATGAGGGTACGTTCCTTAGGGCTAATACGGCTCATGCTTGCTTCGGAAGGGGTCCTTTACTTATTCTAAAAAAAAAATTTTTTTTAAATCAATAAATAAAAAAGTTATGAATTTTTGAAAATAGGACACTTATTTTTGCCCACCCTGTATTTGTTTTTATCTACATACATATACGTTTCATCCTTCCGGGAATCGTCAGTGTAGAGATGATTATTCATACCGGTCGCCAGACTCGAACCCCGGAACACGAGTCATGTTTTAAACTCAAATTCCAACGTCTTAGTCCACGCGGCCGCTATAAATGCGATAAATCAGTGAGAGATTAAACCTATTGAAGGCAGCCGTCGTCAAAGTGTTCGACTACTGAAAGGAAGATATATATATATATATATATATATATATATATATATATGCATGTTTGGTTAAACAGTAGCGCCAGCTTCCGTTTATTTATTTTTTGATTCGTTTTTTTCGATTCGTCGCACGACAGATTTGGTATTGTCGTCCATGTTGTATAAAAAATCGCCATATTTTCGCCAACGTTTTCGACCGAAGTCATTCATCTTCAGGCGGATGAATGAGTATGCAAAATAAAAGATTGGTGAATTTATTAAAAATACGTTTTTAAAAAACATTTCAATACCACTTCAACAACACTTCAACAAACCTTTGCCCCCCCCCCCCCTCATAACGAGCGTGGTTGATACTAGGTTTATTTACTTGAATAAACAACGCTTCCATTATGGGGAGACGAATACTGCAATATGAGATCCCAAGAATATTCTCTCTGAATTAGTGTCTTATACATATGGTTGAAATTTCATTAAAATCGGATATACGTAGTTGAACTTTTACAGGGGTTCTGTCCCAATAGGTCACGTAGAGAGCAACATAGAGATTCGGGACCACTTCCATTGTCTTCTCTGATAAATTTTACATAAGAATATACTTTTTGATTTTATGTAAATTCCCTAACCTTTCTTTCTATAAGGATCACACAAACACACAGACATTGAGTTGTATATGTATAGAAGATATACATATATAAGATGGACCCGGATGGGCTCGAAAGTACTTGGGACACCAACGATTATGGCAGATTCATCAGCCAATTTCCCACCGAAACAAAGAGTCGGATTCGGTTATTGGAAAAGAATCCACGCAAAGATACCCAGACATAAGTTATCTGCTATATTAAACGATATATAGATATTTATATATAAAGTTTAGTATGTGTATATATTTATATATCTATATATAAAGTTAAGAAAGGAAAAGAGGAAGAGATAGAGAGAGAGAGATCTATAAGCCTAATGATCTTGTGCTTGTTCTGTACGTGTGGTTTGGTTTGGTTTGGGTTAGGGTTACGGTTTGAGTTAGGGTTAGGGTTAGGGTTTGCCCAAATGTCCGACCCTTCAACTGCTGTCTACAGTTTTTTTCATGTCTCTCTGGATATGACATATTTCTCAAAAAGTCACGCCACAAAGGATCAGGACTTTCTTTTTACAACAATATTATTGTCGTTGATTTTCTTTTTGAAGAATCAATTTTATGCCATATATTCTTCTGGTTTTTATTTCATATTAGTACGGCTACCCTACGTTGGCCGGCCGGGGTTGGGGACGACAACACAATAGAAGAGTTCAAATGTGTGTGAAACATCGTTCTTTTAAAATTTCTCTCTCTCTTTCTCTCTCTCTCTCTCTCTCTCTCTCTCTCTCTCTATCTGTGTGTGTATATATATATATATATATATATATATATATATATATATATATATATATATATATATATATATATATATATATATATATATATATATGATTATTTTTATTTACACAGAGATGTACAAAATCTGCGACACTGGCATGTCGATGTTATCGATCAACAGCTATTATAAACTGAGATCTCATCAGACAGAGTTAGAATCCGATCTTAACCATAGATCATATTTGGAAATCATATTTGGTTCTTTCCAAATATGATCTAAGGTTAAGATCGGATTCTAACTCTTCCTGATGAGATCTCAGTTTATAATAGCAGTTGATCGATAACATCGACATGCCAGTGTCGAGGGTTTTGTACATGTCTGTGTGAATAAAAATAATCATATATAAAAGCTCTATTTGATATTGAGCACTTTTTATAAACCCGGTTGAAATTCTTTGGATTACTACCCTGTGGATGTTTTACCTGAATTATATATATATATATATATATATATATATATATATATATATATATATATAAAGTATAATTTTTTATTTATACAAACATTATTGGTTACATATGTGCATACATGTTTCCAATAATGTTTGTATAAATAAAAATTTATACTTATAAACAGCTCTACTTGGTATTGAGCACTTTTTATAAACACTTGAGTTTCTACGGATTTACATTTACAGAAACTAATACAATACATGTACTATATATATATATATATATAATTATTTCATGTATTCACATAAAATGTTATAAGGAGATATACTTTTTTATGTATCAATTTTCAGTATTTACTTCAACAGTGCTCGATACGTAAGTACAGCTAGGTAGTAAGCTATGAAAATATATTTATGGCAATTAAGCTACACAGAGGCTTTCGCATTTCATCCCTATCATTTTAGCCTGACGATTCCCTATGGGGACGAAACGTGGAAGCCTCTGTGCAGCTTAATTGCCATGAATATATTTTCATAACTTACTATATATATATCTATATATGATTGTTTTTATTCATACAGACAAGTACAACATCTGCAACACTGGCAAATATGATCTGAAAGAAGGATCGGATTCTAATTCTCCCTGATGAGATCTCAGTTATTAACAGCTGTTGATCGATAAGATCGACATGCCAGTGTCGCAGATTTTGTGCATGTCTGTGTAAATAAAAATAATTATATATAAAAAATCTATTTGATATTGAGCACTCTTTATAAGCCCGGTTGAAATTCTTTGGATTTTTATCCTGTGGATGTTTACTTTACCTGGATTACTATATATATATATATATATATATATATATATATATATATATATATATATATATATATATATATGGAATAATATACACTTTATTTACATATATTTAGGCCTTGTGTATGTGTATACATATATACATGTATGTATATGTGGGTGTATTCTCATGTGTGTGTATGTGTATGCAGATACATTTGTAATCCCTAAACTAAAGTTTGAAATTCAATAAAATAAAATAATGATAAAAATTTAAAATAGGAAAAAAAAGAAAGGAAAAAAAAAAGAATAAATAAATAAAAGAAATTTTAAAAAAAGAAATTATAATAATAAAAGAATAAATAAATATATGAATAAATAATAATAACAAAGGAAAATTAAAAAAATAAATAAAATTAATAAATAAATATATAGAATAAATTTATATAAATTTAGTTCTAGGAGTATTATACCCTTGAAATATCCTTAAATAAAATAAATATGTATTTAGATATTTACACTTTATATATATATATATGTGTGTATGTATTTTTATCCCTTAATTCCCTCCTCCCCCTTTCCTACGTTTCTTCTTATTCCCCCCCCCCATTCTAACGGTTTCCTCCCTACCCTCATGACATTAATTCATTCCACAATTGATTTAAATTTCTTCTCAAATTTCAAATCTCATTTCTAAACATATTTTTTTAAGTTATCCCCCTTTGTCTGCACATATAATAATAACGGCCCACACGTAAATTTAAATTTAGAATTGAATAAATAAAGAAAAATTAATAAATCATCTCTATAATGGGCAGTTGTCTGTATGTCTATCTGTCTGTATGTATGTCCAGCTACTCCTCAAAAACTACTCGGCAAACTGTCGCAAATTTGATATATTTAGGACCGGACAACAACCTGGGATCATAATATCTCAAAATTACAACAAAAAATTTTTTTACTGAGGGTCAACGGGGCCAGTTTTCGGCAGCAGGTCTGTTCTTTTCATGCTTTTTCAATGTTATTTACTACTAATTTGGAAATAAGTCAATGTAATTATGTGATAATAATATATTTTGAACCAACTTATTCTTGTGCACGTGACGTCACAGTAATAGGTATATGACGTCATCGTTATAGGTTTTCCATTTATTTTTTTTCTCTTCAAAATTTATTTTACTTCAATAACGTCTCAATAAGTAAAATTAAAGGAATAAATAATTATGCTCCGCCATTGTTTTCACTAATATTTGTAAACATATTAAATAACGTCTCAAGAAGTAAAGTAAGAAGAGAAATAATTATGCTCCACCATTGTTTTCACTAATATTTGTATACATGTTAAATAACGTTTCAATAGGTAAAGTAAGAAAAGAACTAATTATGCTCCGCCATTGTTTTCACTAATATTTGTATACATGTTAAATAACGTCTCAATAAGTAAAGTAAGAAGAGAAATAATTATGCTCCGCCACTGTTTTCACTTATATTTGTATACATATTAAATAACGTCTCAATAAGAATAATAAGAAGAGAAATAATTATGCTCCGCCATTGTTTTCACTAATATCTGTATACATATTAAATAATGTCTCAATATATATATATATATATATATATATATATATATATATATATATATATATATATATATATATATATATATATAAGTGCAGGTTAGTAGTCCGAGGCTGTAGCAATGCGATGTAGTTGCCGGAAGGTGGAAAGGGTGAACAGAAATAAATGAGAAGAGAAAACGAATCTCAAAACGATTTATTAATATTTCACGTAAAAACTTATAAGTACCAGAATAGTAAATACTGTCAGGTAAATAAAAAGTTCGGCAAAAGGTAATCTTAAATTTTCGAAAGAAAAACTTTCATTATCAAAAGACAACAATTAAAGACCGAAAGGGTCGAAAAAACGGGAAAAACCGGAATCAAAATGTTGAAACACTGCAGCAGACCATTGGGAGTAGGAACGCAGAAAATGTCAAAATTTAATTATATAATTATTCAGCTAAAGTTAACATCTTATTAACATTTGTTTATTTATATACTAATTATTATAATTTTATTATATTTTATTTTATACTAGCGGGGCTACCCGGCGTTGCTCGGGGTCATAAAAACATATAATTGCTGAAAAATCGCGTGTGTAACATCTTTATATTCAAACTTCTATTTCTCTCCCTCTCTCTATAGTCGTCTCTTTATCTTTCTACTTTTCTTTTCCCTGGTCGCCCCATTTCACCGCTACTTTATAATTGTGCCTTTTGTGAAAGCTGTTTCTTCTCCACCATTTCATCCTAAGTTTCCCAAGGCAATAGTATGACATATTTCTATAAAATATACCACCTCTGTCTGCGCCTTCTATATAGATACTTATCTTCGCCTCGGTGTTAATACTATATACCTATCTATTGCCACCCCGGTGCGCATACTATATACATACCTATCGCAACCCCGGTGCAGATACTATATAAGTACCTATCGCCGCCCGGTGCGAATGCTAAATACGTACCTATCGCTGCCCCAGTGTGCATACTGCTTAAGTACCTATCGCTGACCCAATGCAAATACTAAATATGTACCTATCGCAGCCCTGGTGTGAATGCTAAATACGTACCTATCGCCTCCCCGGTGCGAATGCTAAATACGTACCTATCGCCTCCCCGGTGCAAATGCTAAATACGACCTATTGCCGCACCGGTGCAAATGCTAAATACGTACCTTTTGCCGCCACAGTGCCTGTTCTATATACGTACCTATCACCGCCCTGGTGCGCGTGCTATATACGTACCCATTGCCGCCCTGGAGCACATTCTAAATACATACCTATCACCGGCCCGGTGCGCATGCTATATACGTACTTATTGCCGCCCATGTGCACATGCTATATACGTACCTATCGCCACCCCTGAATGCTAAATACGTACCTATCGCCGCCCCAGTGCAGATGTTAAATACGTACCTATCGCCGCCCCAGTGCAAATGCTAAATACATACCTACGCTGCCCCAGTGTGAATGCTAAATACATACCTATCGCTGCCCCGGTGCGCATGCTATATACGTACCTATCGCTGCCCCGGTGTGCGTGCTATATGCGTACTGATCACCGCCCCGGAGCGCATGCTAAATACATACCTATCACCGCCTCGGTGCGGATGCTATATACATACTTATTGCCGCCCATGTGGACATGCTATATACGTACCTATCGCCGACCCGGTGTGCATACTACATATGTACCTATCACTGCCCCAGTGTGAATACTATATTTGTACATATTGCCGCCCCGGTGCGAATGCTAAATACGTACCTATCACCACCCAGTGTGAATGCTAAATACGTACCTATCGCCACCCTTATGCACTACTATATACGTACCTATTGCCACTCCAGTGCACATACTATATAAATACCTATTGCCGGCCCGGTGCGCATACTATATTCGTACCTATCGCCGCTCTGGTGCGCATACTATATACTTACCTATCTCTGCAAGAGTGCACATACTGTATATGAACCTATCTCCAGCCCAGTTCATATACCTAAGAACTAATATTAATACACCCCTGTCGTGTCATGAAAACAAAATAGTGTTCATTCATGTATTGTCACTATATATATAAATATTTTTAGTTAAGAAAATAAAAAAATAAAATTTTTTTGCACCCCCCAAGAAAAATTTTTTTTTCATCCTCGCCCATACTTAGAAATATTTTTAATTTAAAAGTAAAAAGAAAAGAAAAATTTTTGACCCACCCCCAAAAAAATTTCCACCCCCCCCCCATACATAGAAATATTTTTAGTTCAAAAAAGGAAAAAAAAAAATTTTACCCCCCCCCAAATTTTTTTTTCATACCCCCCCGATACATAATGAAAAAGATTAAAAAAAATTTTTCTTTAAATTTTTGACCGTCCCCCCCAATTGTTTTAGTTTAAGAAAAAAAAAAAAATGTTATCCCCCCCCCCCCCAATTTTTTTTTTCAACCTACATATAAATATTTTTGATGAAAAAGAAAGAAAAAAATATTGAACACCCCCTAAAAAATTTTTTTTTACCCTCCATCATACATAGAAATATTTTTAGTTTAAAAATGGGAAAAAGAAAAAAAAAATTAACCACCCCCCCAAAAAAAAATTTTTATATAAATATTTTTGATGAAAAAAAAAAAGAAATTTTTTTTTTACCCTTCCCCATACATAGAAATATTTTCAGTTAAAGAAAGAAAAAAAATTTCCGAGGGGCCTCGGTCATATCAAAGAACCATACTGCAGAAGCCTCCGGGTCCTATATTGTAGAAGCACCCCCGGTGCTGGGTTTTATACTGTAGAAGCACCCCTGGCCCCTATACTGCAAAAACACCCAAGGTCCCTATTCTTCATAAGCCTCTGGGTCCTATATTGTAGAAGCACCCCTGGTCCCTATACTGCAGGAGCACCCCTGGTCCCTATACTGGAGAAGCACCCATTGTCTCTATTCTGCAGAAGCCTCCGGGTCCTAAATTGTAGAAGCACCCTTGGTGCTGGGTCTTATACTGTAGAAGCACCCCTGGTCCCTATACTGGAGAAGCACCCATGGTCCCTATTCTGCAGAAGCCTCTGTGCTCTATATTTTAGAAGCACCCCCGGTGCTAGGTCCTATACTGTACAAGCACCCATGGTCCTTATACTGGAGAAGTACCTATATTTATGGCGGAGCATAATTATTTCTCTTCTTACTTTACTTATATGGTTGTATATTTGTATGTATAGGATTCACTCCTAAGCTAATTAACCGATCATTATGAATTTTGGAACACAGCTATATTTAATGTAATTTCTGTTGTGAGAATTAATATTACCCGTCCTGGGACGGGTATTCTTGTAGTATGATATATATATATATATATATATATATATATATATATATATCACTCGATTTTCTTAGTTTTTAATTTATCATTCTGACGTTTCCTCTTAGAGGGTCAGACGATAAGGCCTTAAATAAAAATTTTAGCCATTTTCTTTTTTTTCCACCCGCCCGTTTCATTGATTAAAATATGCTTTCTCTAAAATTTATCTTACCATTTTGTTGTACTCGAAATCTACTTGCATATATATATATATATATATATATATATATATATATATAGTCTTGGAAGTTTTTCAACCATTAAAACTATATGGAAAAAAATTAACCAAAAAAAAAACACTTTTATTCCCAAGTCCTCCAGTGGAAAATTACTTTTCTTGTAAGTCAATTTACTTTTTACAGTCATTATATTAGTTTGGTTCCAAAAATTTACGCTAGTCTTAACATTATTTAAGGGATCATCAGTTGTTTACCATGAAAAACTGTTTCGGGAATTTAAAAACAAAACAGTATTTTATCTCATGGCTTCCCAGCAGAGTTGATCAGACCCCACTTCCTTTAAAAGACAAGAACAAAACTTTCCGTATATTAGACTTAAGTTTTGTTCCAGATTAATGTTTTGCTAACTTATGTTGTTATTAAAAAATGTCCTCCTTACCTGTGTTGTTCGTCTGTGTCTAAAAAAATGTATCCGTTATTTACAAAGATTTTCTGTATATATATATATATATATATATATATATATATATATATTCGTGTATTAATATGTTGTTTAAATGCTTCGTCTATGTAGCCGAATGCTGGCTATCCATTCATACTCTCGTGATTCCATTTCTTATAATTTCCAAAGTTATGGTAAAATGAATCCAAGACAAGCGCAGCATTTGAGTATTTTGAGTATATAAAGTGGGTTTGGAGATGAGAAGAATGTGAAAATTGGCTTTTCATGATAAAAGTGTGCGGGTCGTTACGTCAAAGGGGGGGGGGGGCAATTTGAAAATTATCCTCTGTTCCCCGGTAACCTAAACAGGATGATGGCACAAGGCAAAAGATGAGGAAGAAAAAAATAGCAAGGTAGAGATATTTAGATTGTGAAAGAAAAATCGAATAAACAGATGGGGAAAGGAAGGAAGGAAGGTTGTAGTAGTTGTGTTGGGGGGGGGGGCATCATTAAATTTGTGGGGTTCTTATTCAAGGGAATTCACTTTTTAAAACCTATACTTTCCCAAAGTAACTAACTATAACCCCAATCCTAACCCTAACCCTAACAAAATATTACTAGAGATTGTGAAAGAAAGGTGGACTAAAAAGATGGGGAAAGGAAGAAAGGAAGGACGGAGTTAGACTATAATTCGAAGGAATAATAATAATAATAATAATAATAATAATAATAATAATAATAATAATAATAATAATAATAATAATAATAAAGATTTGCAAAAACCCAAATTAGTAACGAAAACATATTATTTTTAAATTTCTGGCCATCCGAATGTCACGTGATGTGGTATTTGTTTCACGATTAAACAGGAAGTCACAAAAACATAAACATCTTTGATTTAACCAGTCAGCTCTGCCTGTAATTGAGCACAATCGTACAAATATTGGAGTTTCATTAGATTAGCATCAAGGAAACAACAACAGTACAAGTACTATATATATATACACATAAGGCCAGGGTTAGGGTTAGATATGTATATATGGTTATATATTTGTATGTCAGGGTTACGGTTAGGTATGTATATATGTTTATATAATTGTATGTCAGGGTTAGGTATGTATGTATGTTTATATATTTGTATGTCAGGGTTAGGGTAGGTATGCATATATGTTTATATATTTGTATGTCAGGGTTAGGTATGTATTTTTATATATTTGTATGTCAGGGTTAGGGTTAGGTATGTATATATGTTTATATATTTGTATGTCAGGGTTACGGTTAGGGTAGGTATGCATATATGTTTATATATTTGTATGTCAGGGTTAGGTATGTATGTATTTTTATATATTTGTATGTCAGGGTTAGGGTAGGTATGCATATATGTTTATATATTTGTATGTCAGGGTTAGGGTTAGGTATGTATATATATTTATATATTTGTATGTCAGGGTTAGGGTTAGGGTAGGTATGCATATATGTTTATATATTTGTATGTCAGGGTTAGGGTTAGGTATGTATATATATTTATATATTTGTATGTCAGGGTTAGGGTTAGGGTAGGTATGCATATATGTTTATATATTTGTATGTCAGGGTTAGGGTTAGGTATGTATATATATTTATATATTTGTATGTCAGGGTTATGGTTAGGGTAGGTATGCATATATGTTTATATATTTGTATGTCAGGGTTAGGTATGTATGTATGTATGTTTATATATTTCTATGTCAGGGTTAGGGTTAGGTATGTATATATGTTTATATATTTGTATGTCAGGGGTACGGATAGGTATGTATATATGTTTATATATTTGTATGTCAGGTTTATGGTTAGGGTAGGTATGCATATATGCTTATATATTTGTATGTCAGGGTTAGGGTTAGGTATGTATATATGTTTATATATTTGTATGTCAGGGTTAGGGTTAGGTATGTATATATGTTTATATATTTGTATGTCAGGGTTATGGTTAGAGTAGGTATGCATATATGTTTATATATTTGTATATCAGGGTTAGGTATGTATGTATGTTTATATATTTGTATGTCAGGGTTATGGTTAGGTATGTATGTATGTTTATATATTTGTATATCAGGGTTAGGTATGTATGTATGTTTATATATTTGTATATCAGGGTTAAGTATGTATGTATGTTTATATATTTGTATGTCAGGGTTAGGTATGTATGTATGTTTATATATTTGTATATCAGGGTTAAGTATGTATGTATGTTTATATATTTTTATGTCAGGGTTATGGTTAGGTATGTATATATGTTTATATATTTGTATATCAGGGTTAGGTATGTATGTATGTTTATATATTTGTATATCAGGGTTAAGTATGTATGTATGTTTATATATTTGTATGTCAGGGTTAAGTATGTATGTATGTTTATATATTTGTATGTCAGGGTTAGGGTTAGGTATGTATGTATGTTTATATATTTGTATGTCAGGGTTATGGTTAGGGTAGGTATGCATATATGTTTATATATTTGTATATCAGGGTTAGGTATGTATGTATGTTTATATATTTGTATGTCAGGGTTAGGGTTAGGCATGTATATATGTTTATATATTTGTATGTCAGGGTTAGGGTTAGGTATGTATATATGTTTATATATTTGTATGTCAGGGTTATGGTTAGAGTAGGTATGCATATATGTTTATATATTTGTATATCAGGGTTAGGTATGTATGTATGTTTATATATTTGTATGTCAGGGTTATGTATGTATATATGTTTATATATTTGTATGTCAGGGTTATGGTTAGAGTAGGTATGCATATATGTTTATATATTTGTATATCAGGGTTAGGTATGTATGTATGTTTATATATTTGTATATCAGGGTTAAGTATGTATGTATGTTTATATATTTGTATGTCAGGGTTAAGTATGTATGTATGTTTATATATTTGTATGTCAGGGTTAGGGTTAGGTATGTATGTATGTTTATATATTTGTATGTCAGGGTTATGGTTAGGGTAGGTATGCATATATGTTTATATATTTGTATATCAGGGTTAGGTATGTATATATGTTTATATATTTGTATGTCAGGGTGAAGGTTAGGTATGTATATGTGTTTATATATTTGTATGTCAGGGTTAAGGTTAGGTATGTATATATGTTTATATATTTGTATGTCAGGGTTAAGGTTAGGTATGTATGTATGTTCATATATTTGTATGTCAAGGTTAGGGTTAGGTATGTATATATGTTTATATATTTGTATGTCAGGGTTACGGTTAGGGTAGGTATGCATATATGTCTATATATTTGTATATCAGGGTTAGGTATGTATGTATGTTTATATATGTGTATGTTAGGGTTAGGTATGTATGTATGTTTATATATTTGTATGTCAGGGTTAGGTATGTATGTATGTTTATATATTTGTATGTCAGGGTTAAGGTTAGGTATGTATGTATGTTCATATATTTGTATGTCAGGGTTAGGTATGTATGTATGTTTATATATTTGTATGTTAGGGTTAGGTATGTATGTATGTTTATATATTTGTATATCAGGGTTAGGTATGTATGTATGTTTATATATTTGTATATCAGGGTTAGGTATGTATATATGTTTATATATTTGTATGTCAGGGTTAAGGTTAGGTATGTATGTATGTTTATATATTTGTATATCAGGGTTAGGTATGTATGTATGTTTATATATTTGTATGTCAGGGTTAGGTATGTATATATGTTTATATATTTGTATGTCAGGGTTAAGGTTAGGTATGTATGTATGTTCATATATTTGTATGTCAAGGTTAGGGTTAGGTATGTATATATGTTTATATATTTGTATGTCAGGGTTAGGGTTAGGTATGTATATATGTTTATATATTTGTATGTCCGGTTTAGGGTTAGGTATGTATATATGTTTATATATTTGTATGTCAGGGTTAGGGTTAAGTATGTATATATGTTTATATATTTGTATGTCAGGGTTAAGGTTAGGTATGTATATATGTTTATATATTTGTATGTCAGGGTTAAGGTTAGGTATGTATATATGTTTATATATTTGTATGTCAGGGTTAAGGTTAGGTATGTATATATGTTTATATATTTGTATGTCAGGGTTACGGTTAGGTATGTATATATGTTTATATATTTGTATGTCAGGGTTAGGGTTAGGTATGTATATATGTTTATATATTTGTATGTCAGGGTTAAGGTTAGGTATGTATATATGTTTATATATTTGTATGTCAGGGTTAAGGTTAGGTATGTATGTATATTCATATATTTGTATGTCAAGGTTAGGGTTAGGTATGTATATATGTTTATATATTTGTATGTCAGGGTTAAGGTTAGGTATGTATATATGTTTATATATTTGTATGTCAGGGTTAGGTATATATGTATGTTCATATATTTGTATGTCAAGGTTAGGGTTAGGTATGTATATATGTTTATATATTTGTATGTCAAGGTTAGTGTTAGGTATGTATATATGTTTATATATTTGTATGTCAGGGTGAAGGTTAGGTATGTATATATGTCTATATATTTGTATATCAGGGTTAGGTATGTATGTATGTTTATATATTTGTATGTCAGGGTTAGGGTAGGTATGTATATATGTTTATATATTTGTATGTCAAGGTTAGGGTTAGGTATGTATATATGTTTATATATTTGTATGTCAGGGTTAAGGTTAGGTATGTATATATGTTTATATATTTGTATGTCAAGGTTAGGTATGTATGTATGTTTATATATTTGTATGTCAGGGTTAGGGTTAGGTATGTATATATGTTTATATATTTGTATGTCAGGGTTAGTGTTAGGTATGTATATATGTTTATATATTTGTATGTCAGGGTTACAGTTAGGTATGTATATATGTTTATATATGTGTATGTCAGGGATTCACTTGTAAAGTAATTAATAAATCATTATGAATTTTGGAACACATCTGATTGGCATCCAAATGTCGACTATATTTAGTTTCATTTATTTGTATGCAATAAGGGTAAAAAGGGGGTGGAACCTCTTCATGAAAATGAAGATATCTCCAAGCTTTGTGAAATTTGAACAATAGATATTAGACATCAGTTAATTAATATTCCCCAAATTTTAGTTTCTTCGGAGTATTTTAAAGTGATCTTAGGTGGGGCATAATATGGACACAACCTTCCATTTGAAAATTCAAATATTTCAGATTTGCATTAAATTTCATCCGTACTCATTAGACAGCAATTAAGCAAGATTTCTTGAATTTTAATTTCTTCTTAAGACCCCTTAAATTTAAGACATTTTCTAGAATCGAAATCATGTAATGAATTTTGATCAAAATTGAAATAAGGATTCTAGACACAAGGTTTAGTAGTATAATATTTTGATTTTAATCTTCGTATGGGGACATAAAAGTGGTGCAAAACTGATCTGTTGGGGGAATTAATTTTACCTGTCCTGGGACGGGTATTCCTCTAGTTATTATTTTGTTTCAGATTCCTTTGATAGGAATAAAAGTTTGAAAACATTTGAAATCTAAGTAAAGAAATCCCTATTTATTTTTAAGACCTTTAAATAGTCGGTTTTGGTAGCAATAGCGCATGTTGTATTTTCTTCTCCCAATTCCTTCCTTCCTCCCTCTCTATATCTATCTATCTATCTATCTATCTATCTATCTATCTATCAATCTACCTCCTCTCTCTATATATATCTATCAATCTACCTCCTCTCTATCTATCTATCTATCTATCTATCAATATTCCTCCTCTCTCCATATCTATCTATCTATCAATCTACCTCCCCTCTCTATATCTATCTATCTATCAATCTACCTCCTCTCTATATATCTATCTATCAATCTACTTCCTCTCTCTATATCTATCTATCAATCTTCCTTCTCTCTATATATCTATCTATCAATTTACCTCCTCTCTCTATGTCTATCTATCACCATTCTTCCTCTCTCTATATCTATCTATCTATCTATCTATCTATCAATCTACCTCCTCTCTCTATATCTATCTATCTATCAATCTACCTCCTCTCTATATCTATTTATCTATCAATCTATTTCCCCTCTATATATCTATCTACCACCAGTCTTCCTCCCTCTATATCTATCTATCAATCTTCCTCCTCTCTATCTATCTATCTATCTATCTATCTATCTATCTATCTACCTCCTCTCTCTATATCTATCTATCTATAAATCTACCTCCTCTCTATATATCGATCAATCTATCAATCTTCTCCCATCTCTATGTCAATCTATCACCATTCTTCCTCTCTCTATATCTATCTATCTATCTATCTATCTATCTATCTATCAATCTACCTCCTCTCTCTATATATATATATCTATCAATCTACCTCCCCTCTCTATATCTATCTATCAATCTTCTTCTTCTCTCTATATCTATCTATCAATCTACCTCCCCTCTCTATATCTATCTATGTATGAATCTTTCTCAGATCGCTCTCATCCCATCTTTTCCCATCTCCCTGTTACTTTCCTAATAGATAAGGACTCATAACCCTTTGCCAGACTGCTGCTTGAGCCTTGAATTTTAAACATTTTCGAGAATCAAAATCATATAATGACTTTTGATCAAAATTGGAATAAAGATTCTAGACATAAAGTTTAGTAGCATTGCATGGTTATTTTAATCTTTGTAAACGGGGCATAAAAGTGGTACAATGTTTAGGAAGTTATTTTGCCCGCCATGGGACAGGTATTCTGATAGTATATATATATATATATATATATATATATATATATATATATATATATACACACACACACACACACACACACACACACACACACACATATATATATATATATATATATATATATATATATATATTTATTTTGGTACAGAAAAATTAGTACAACATTCGTACCGTCGGTTTCAAGCACAGAAGGACTAAGCAATCCGGCTCTCTTCAGCTTCTGTTGTCATGTCATCATCAGATGACAACAGAAGCTGAAGAGGGCCGGATGGCTAAGTTCTTCTGTTCTTGAAACCGACGGTACGAATGTTGTACTAATTTTTCTATACCAAAATAAACAAATATTACGCTCTTAATTTTTAATTTTTAATTTTAATTCTCAATTAATCGGGCACTTTGCTGGGATTCTTCCTGCTATATTACAAAGAAGTATATATATATATATATATATATATATATATATATATATATATATATATATATATATATATATATATATATATATATTCGAGAGTTGAAAAAAAGACGATCTTAAAGTTTCTAGTTCTCTGCATCTCGAATTGCTTGTTAATGTATCCGAGTTATTCTAAAATATCAGCCTATATAAATGTTGCATATATATTTATATATATATATATATATATATATTCAGTACATATGTGGTAGAATTTGTGCATGCTACATGATTCGACTCGGGTCGTGTTACGTTTAATGCCTGCTGCACTGTGTAACATCAAACTTCCTTTAGCCCCCCCCCCCGCCCGCCATTTCTATCCACCCGGGTAAGATTTCAGTGTGTAACGTGCCGAGGTTATCCCTCTATACTCTTCATTGCCTTTAGACACCCGCATGTCTACCCCAGGTATATACATATATATATCACCACAAACACACACCACACACTCACCACACGCGCCACACGCGCACACAAATTTAGGGGAAAAGCGGATTGAACTCTTGCTTGAAATTCTAGAGCTGCGTTGACTGCATTAGTGTTGTGTTGCACACTTACGTTTCACATAAACTGTGCAATATAAGCACAGTGCACAGATATATTTGAATACAATAATATATATATATATATATATATTATTTCATGTATCCACATAAAATGCTATGAGATATAATATCAATTTTCAGTATTAATTTTATTTACTGCAATAGTGCGCAATACGTGAGTAGAGCTAGGTAATAAGTTATGAAAATATATTTATGGCAATTAAGCTACACAGAGGCTTCCGCGTTTCATCCCCGTAGGAAATCGTCAGGCTAAAATGTCTTGTAGCCTGAAAATTCCCTATGGGGATGTGAGCATGAAAGCCTCTGTATAGCTTAATTGCCATAAATATATTTTCATAACTTTATATATATATATATATATATATATATATATATATATATATATATATATATATTATTCACTTTTTTTTGTTTCGTTTTACTTCAGAAATCAAGGGGCCCCTTTCCTGGGGCTAACACTTGATCTCTATATGAGATACATAGATATTCGAATATTCCTTTAAAGTTCTCCTTTTTTTAAATATATATATATATATATATATATATATATATATATATATGTAAAAATAAAAAATTTTATTTTTACATTCTGTCCGAAACATTGTTTCTTTTTCCTCATATATATATATATATATATATATACACTCTCCCACAGCGGAAAGTGGGATGGAAAGCCAGTGCCCTAAAAGATGGGCACCATTCTTTACCTGTCAAACGTTATTTCATTTTACTTCACTCAAAGTTCTCAGAAATCAAGGAGTTTCTTCCTGGGGCTAACACTTAATTTCTATATGAAATACATAGATATTCGAATGTTCTATTAAAGTTCTCCTTTACCTGTCAAACGTTGAGTTAGTAAAGAAGTTAAAAACATTAATTTTCCTTTCCCCAATCTACCCGTTAACTATGTTATAGTATATCCTTATTGTGGTCTCTTGGTCTTACCGGATTCCAGGACAACAATTCATCTAGTCTGGTGGAGTATCCAGCTAAGTGCTGTTAATTGAGATAACATGACTTGGAGAAGGTGCACTATTTCACTATTTCTCGTAGGAGCCAGTTATAGCCGTGTCGAAGGGACTTTATTTAGGCTTTGAATACTATGTTATTTTGAATATTTAGTCAGGGTTTACTTGTAGAAGGAAGTATCCTCGTGTCAGGTGGTTCTAACCAACCTATGTACAGAGAGACCTTAGACAGTGTCTAGTAGGCATTCAAGTCCTCCCCATGTTTAATTGTGTGGGTGCCTTTGTGTGTATGCGTGTCCATGTCTTTTTGTATATGTACATGTTTGTATTTATAAAGTGTTAGCCTAGTATTTAGAACAATTTAAACGTTGGGTTAGTAAAGAAGTTAAGAACATTCATTTTCCTCTCTCCCAATTGACCCGTTGAGTATGTTATAGTATATCGTTCGTTTTTATTTTTGTTTTATTATTTGCTATCTTTCTTGAAAATAAAACTGAAAAAAATACGGTGCAACAATGTATCAAAGTTATCATCTGCCACCATTCGCCACGCCATCTCTGTTTACATAACATGCCGAATACTGCTGATGCGAAGTTCATGGAAACTGGTTCATATTCGATAACCCTAACCACTGATTTATACATACTAACTTACCCAACCCTAACACTAACTTACCCAACCCTAACCCTAACTTACCAAACCCTAACCCTAACCCAACCCTAACCCTAACCCAACCCTAACCCTAACTTACCCAACCCTAACCCTAACTTATCCAACCCTAACCCTAACCCTAACCCCATACTTACCCAACCCTAACCCTACCTTACCTAACCCTAACCCTAACCCCATACTAACTTACCCAACCCTAACCCTAACTTACGCAACCCTAACCCTAACACTAACCCCATACTAACTTACCTAACCCTAACCCTAACTTACCTAACCCTAACCCTAAACCCATACTAACTTACCCAACCCTAACCCTAACCCCATACTAACTTACCCAACCCTAACCCTAACCCCATACTAACTTACCCAACCCTAACCCTAACCCCATACTAACTTACCCAACCCTAACCCTAACTTACCTAACCCTAACCCTAACTCCATACTAACTTACCCAACCCTAACCCTAACCAACCCTAACCCAACCCTAACCCTAACTTACCCAACCCTAACCCTAACCCAACCCTAACTTACCCAACCCTAACCCTAACCCCATACTAACTTACCCAACCCTAACCCTAACTTATCCAACCCTAACCCTAACCCCATACTTACCCAACCCTAACCCTAACTTACCTAACCCTAACCCTAACCCCATACTAACTTACCCAACCCTAACCCTAACTTACCCAACCCTAACCCTAACCCTAACCCTAACCCCATACTTACTTACCCAACCCTAACCCTAACTTACCCAACCCTAACCCCATACTAACTTACCCAACCCTAATCCTAACCCTATACTAACTTACCAAACCCTAACCCTAACTTACCCAACCCTAACCCTAACCCTAACCACATACTAACTCACCTAACCCTAATCCTAACCCTAACCAATACTAACTTACCCAACCCTAACCCTGAATTACCCAACTGACTATATTTCACTTTGTCACCATTCCATACACATTTTTAAAATGAGATTGCTCGATCACCAAAGATGAAATAAATTGAGAAATATCTGGTGTCGCTGTGTTAAAAAATTTTAACATTTCTTATTTTTAAGTCAAATTGTTCCAAAATTGAATATGATGTTATAAATATAATTCTGTTGGGATAAAATATTATTGGTACTACCTGTACCACTAAAAATAGAATCAAAGTCTATTTTTATTAACCATGGAATTTTCTGCTAGTATATTTGTAAGACAATGGAGATGGATGATAACTCAGATGTGGAGAAAGTATATTTGGATGACGAAACTGTTGAGGTTGTCGAGAAGTTTTGTTATCTTGGTGATCCCATTGGTTTACATGAAGCAGGTTATTATCACCGTTCGTTAGTAGTACCATTGGTTTTACATGAAGCAGGTTATTATCACCGTCCATTGGTAATACCATTGGTTTTACATGAAGCAGGTTATTATCACTGTCCGTTGGTAATACCATTGGTTTTACATGAAGCAGGTTATTATCACTGTCCGTTGGTAATACCATTGGTTTTACATGAAGCAGGTTATTATCACCGTTCGTTAGTAATATCATTGGTTTTACATGAAGCAGGTTATTATCACCGTCCGTTGGTAATACCATTGGTTTTACATGAAGCAGGTTATTATCACCGTCCGTTGGTAATACCATTGGTTTTACATGAAGCAGGTTATTATCACCGTCCGTTGGTAATACCATTGGTTTTACATGAAGCAGGTTATTATCACCGTCCGTAGGTAATACCATTGGTTTTATATGAAGCAGGTTATTATCACACTCCGTTGGTAATACCATTGGTTTTACATGAAGCAGGTTATTATCACTGTCCGTTGGTAATACCATTGGTTTTACATGAAGCAGGTTATTATCACCGTTCGTTAGTAATATCATTGGTTTTACATGAAGCAGGTTATTATCACCGTCCGTTGGTAATACCATTGGTTTTACATGAAGCAGGTTATTATCACCGTCCGTTTGTGTTTCATTGTCTGTTACGCATTATACTTTGTCCATTACTTGGTCCGTTTATCACCACTGTGTATCTCCATAGTCCATTACTGCACTGGTTATACATTCTTTTTTGACTTCGCAATCTAGTGGGAATGATCTCTTTATCACAGAAGACTAATCTTATTGCATAGTCTTTTAATTTCTCGTACCTTTTCTTCTTCGTCGTGGAGGGGTGTCGTCTCGATGTCGTCTAGTGGTTGAGTTCTTTCTTTCGTTTCTGTACTGCCGTGAACATCGCCGTCCGCTGTGTCTGCAACAAAAAACCTTCCTAACACGATTCAGGAGGCGAACAATCTTTTAAATTTTGATTAGTTTTATTCAGGCGTCAGTTTTCTGTCGCTCTTGGAGATGTTTTATTAAACGTTAAGGAAGACACCAAATTATTACTTTATCGTTTTTAATTCCTAGCTTAAGTCCTTAGCCATTCGAGGGGGGGGGGAAGAAGGAATCTCATGCCAGTATTCTCTTAGGGAAATACATCCCCCTAATCATTTGAAGACTACATAGAGAAATCGTCTGTTCGGCTTGCTTCCAAAAACCAGACTAAAAATACACAGTTTCCCACACAAAAGCCCGTGACATCACAGAACCCCTATGCGCAAGTGCACCTTGACCCTTGACCTGAGGTCTCGTCAACGTGGTAGCCCTGTCAGCGTTTGTGAGCTCCGACTGTGAGAACAGCTTTATTTTGCACTCAGTTGTATGGGTTCACCCACACTAAATCGTGCAAGCCAAACCAAACGATCACCCACACATACGTCCACTCAACATGCGTACGGCCTCACAGGGACATTATCCAACACAATTATCCGACAGTCTTTCTCTACACTATCGTTAGCACAGGGTAAAGCAGATGTTAGTGTCATTGTTAGTGTCATTGCAAGAGTTAGGAGTGGATGGATTAAGTTCAGGAAATCTCAGTCATTACTAACCAGCAGAGTGTTACCAAGGGAAGAGCCTATCAGGCATGTGTACACAGTTTGATGATGTATGGAAGTGAAAGTTGGCCAGGGAGGTTTGAGGATATGCGTTGCATTGGAGAGAAATTAGATGAGAATGATACAATAGATATGTAATGTGAGTCTTAAATACAGGTTTAGATCTGATGACCTCGGAGGAAGATTAAATCTGTATAGTATAGGGAGATGTGTGCAGAAGAGTAGACTTCATTGATTTGATCACGTTGAAAGAATGGATGAGAGTTCTTGGGTTAGTAGATGTAGAACAGTTGGGGCAGCAGGTTCAGTTCACAGGGGAAGGCAAAAGAAAAACAAGGGAGGAAGTGATAAGAATGAACTTGAAGAGAAAAGGGGTAAACAAAGACCGGTCCTGAGATAGGTCTAAGAGCCATCCAACGTTTGGCAGCATGTAAAACGGACGTTAAACTACTACTACTACTGCTGCTGCTGCTGCTGCTGCTGCTGATGATGATGATGATGATGATGATGATGATGATGATGATGATGATGGTGGTGGTGGTGGTGGTGGTGATGATGATGATGATGATGATGATGATGATGATGATGATGATGATGATGATGATGATGATGATGATGATGATGATGATGATGATTGATTGATTTTTTTTTTCAGCCAATAGCCTTAGAAACAAAGAAACTCTCTTTTACGTTTCAAATGTGGTATTGTTGTAATATAATACGCAGATTTAAAATAAAGAAAATAGCATCCACCAAAGTTTGTTATCTTCGGAATGATAATGAGTGACTTGAATGGAAGCAGACAACAAAATAAATGATTGGAGTCACATTTCGGCAAAGAAGAGAAAACAAAAAACAAAATATTGAGTTGTGTGAAAATAAAGAGACGTAGTCGAGAGTTCCAGGTCTCGAGTTTCTCCAAGAAAATTGCACGAATTTTAGTTTAAAATCAGTTTTAATGTTATGCAATGAATACACCAGATAAAGTCACAGAGTACACAAGCAAAAAAACAAAAAGATCAAAACACAGTCGAAGTGCATGCAATAAAAAAAAGAAGAGAGAGAAGAAATTAGAATCGGCCTCTGTAACAATTATAACAGGACAGTGTACACCTTGGATCCAATCTCTGGTTCCTCTTTGTACGACATTCACAGCAATAATTCTCTACCATAACTGAAAAAAACTTAACTTTCCTTTCTCTCGCCCTGCGCCTAAAAAAAAAATTATATATATATATATATATATATATATATATATATTAGCGGAGGCATAGAAATACCTGGTATAGTACCCAGGTGCGATGCTACCCTACTCGGCAAGATGGATTCGTAGATTTTGTTATATCATCCATCTAGGAGACAGAAACTTCGATATAAAACCTGCGATCTACATCATCTCTCAGTTATTCTACTTCGGCTTGTCACTGAAACCAGGCTTTGAAGAAAGAGAGCGTGCTCTGCGTGTCATACAAACGCACAGCATGGCCATCTACATGTACAGATCTCCCTACAAGGCCCACGGCGACGAAGACCTGTAATAATAAACCGTGCCTGCTGAACAATATGCGCGACCACAATCGGTCATTGCAATTTTTGTAGGGATTTTTTTCTTCTGTAAAGAAATGGCAATCATCATGTATGTATGTATGTATGTATGTATGTATGTATGTATGTATGTATGTATGTATGTAAAACTCAAAAACGACAAAAAAAACACCCAGAAATTTTGTATTTTTTGATTCTCCGTTATCCCGGAAACAATAACGAAAATTTAGAAAAAATTATTCATTCTTTGACCCTAAACTGGCGCATATTTCGTCAGGGGCGGGGGTGTCTGTTTTCCAGCCATTAACTAAAGGGAACTAATTCTAATTTTTTTTCCAATGAGTTAATTCCCTTATGTCAACTCATTTCTTTAAATAATCTATATTAGGGAGTGTGTGTGTGTATGCCAGAGAGAGGAACGGGCTGGG
>OY744517.1:41482901-41517901 GCA_963556195.1 Sepiola atlantica
ACACATATATATATATATATATATATATATATATATATATATATATATATATATATATATATATTATATTTATATATATTTATATATATATATTTATATATATATATATATATATTTATATATATATATATATATATTATAAATAGTTTATATTTTTTAGATATTAAAGTGTTTTCCACCTACAGACGACGTCGTTGGTTAAGGCTCTCGTATCCTCATCAGTGTAGGAGTGGCAGTTGCAGGCGGTCACATGGGCTCGAACGCAGTTCATAGATTCAGGCTAGAATTACGAGACAAACTCTAAGGACCATGCGGCCATAAAAAATCGACACAGACAGTAATTGAAATTAAGATACACTTATCCGGGGGGGGGGGGGCGGCGGAAGTGTCATTGTTGTCTACAGTGTTTAACGCTCGCACAGAACTAGATTATCGCAGATGACAACAAACTTTCCAAATTTAACCAGTGCTCAACTTTTAAGACTATTACATCTTTAAAGGGACTTTTAACTATAAATATTTTTTAAATATTTTCTGTTTAATAAATTTGATTAAATATTCTAAAAAAAATTCAGCTTTAGTACAATAATAGACAGATACAAAGTTCAGTATGAAAACGTCTAGGAAAGTGTCATACTCGACTCAAATGAGAAATTTCGAAGAGCACATCTCTCTCTCTCTCTCTCTCGATCGCTCTCTTTCTCTCTCTCGCTCGCTCTCTCTCTCTCTATCTATCTCTTTCTCTCTCTCTCTCTTTCTCTCGCTCGCTCTCTCTACCATTCCTCCCCCTTTTGATGAAGTATTTACGAATTACTGATAATATTCCTTCGACCCCAAATTCACTCCAACATTATTCTCTTATACAACTATTTTATGTTTTAGAATATTTTTTTTATTTCAGATTAGAATTTATAATTTGTATTATTTGAATTATTCACACTACTGTTCTCATCTTGGATGCTATTCTCACAACGTTTCGGCCGATGTAACCTCCGACCTTCCTCAGATGCATCGGAAATCTTTATGTTGAATTCAGGAATCTGCATGTAATTTCGAACTAAACCCTTTACTTAATCCACAGGGGTAGATTGTTCTCTTTCTGACAGCCATGAAGTATTAAATAATTCTCTTAGTATCGCCTGTACTCAGGATTGAACCTTCACCCTCCAGAAGACTGTCACTTAGAACTGATTATTACTTAGAACGTGTCTCTGACTACATTGTTTCGCATCCTGATTACTCTGGAAGTCAGGGAATTATGTCTTAACGCCATCTTCTTGGTGATTTGCCTTTTTTACTGTGCCCTTACCACCCCCATACCTTCTAGACATACGTTACTCTCTTCGACTATTGATCTCTTTATGTGTCCGTATTGTCCTAACACTTTCCATTTAACTGCAGACGATATGAGCACAGGTTTCGTCTCGACTAAAAGATCGTTTATTCTAATGCGATCCATTAATTTCCCCCTGTACATTTCTCTCTTTCTGATCCTTTGAAAGACAGTGATTGTTTCCACAGTTTTGTCTGTCTGTTTGACACGATAACGACCATATAGCACTACTGGCAGTATATTTATATATATATATATATATATATATATATATATATATATATATATATATATATATATATATATATATATATATATATATGTTGATAATCGCAGCTTTCATCCGATATGATATGCGGTTTGAAATTGAGAACTGGCCTGTTTTGTTGAAAGCTGTCCATCTGAGGCCTATGCGATGTTGTAATGTTTCCTTCGGGTCGTTCGTAGCAGAAATCACATGTCCTAAGTAGTTAAATACATCAATCTGCGAGATAACTTCTTTATCGTTCGTTTAGAGTTCCGTTGGTTTTTGCCTCTAGTCATGTATTTGGTCTTCAAGCAGTTTATGTTCGAACGTGTTTTGACTTGGCCTTTTGGCTAAGATCAAAGTGTAGTATCTGTTCCGATGGATACTACACCCCATAAACTGGTATTGTCTTGGCCTTCGGGGCTTGATTTACGCCGGTCTATGGGTCGGTCCTGTGCAGTTCTAGGAGGTCCACCCTCCCAGGCTTCGCCTCCCCTCTTTGGGGAGGAGTAAGTTTATTGCTTACTGCCTGAGGCGACCCTACCGGGGAATGCCGACGGGGCTGCCCAGGCAATTTTTAATGGCCAGAGTGCTCACTTCTCGGGCGCTGTCTTTTCAAACCCCGCTTTCCCGACCCGACCTTGGGTCACATCTTACCTTGTGGGAGTAAGATAAAACTGGCCTTGTGCCTAACCTCCTGGAGAGGAGGCAAATAAATACTTACACCGACTTGGCCTTTTCGCTTGGAGCAAAGTGTAGTATCAGTTCTTATACTACACTTAATATTTTCTGTCCTCTATCGGTGAAGGAGAGATCATTCTAGACTGAGGAAACTTTTATTTTTGTCCCAATCCAGAGTGCCTGGTTTTTGGGAGCTAGATTTTTAAAAACGAATGGGAATTCGAGTAAGAGAGCTAAATGTACTTGTTAACAGAACATGAATAAATTTAAAGGAAATAAACTAAACACACATTAGAGCTGTTCACATTATAAATTATTTCGACCTAAATGGGTCTCATCAGACGCGTACACAGCTCCGAAATGTGGCTGTGTACGCGTCTGATGAGACCCATCTAGGTCGGAATAATCTATAATGCAGACAGTCTTAATGTGTGTTTCGTTTATTTCCTTTATATATATATATATATATATATATATATATATATATATATATATATATATATATATATATATATATATCTTCCCCCCTCTCTCTCTATATATAGATGTATTTCTCTCTTTCCCCCTCACTATATTGCTTTCCGTTATAAATCGTGAAATCTCCCCCTCTCTCTATATATATATATTAAATATGTTGTCACTCTCTTTCCCCCTCAATATACGTCTTAAATAGTTCATTCCCCCCTCTCTCAATATATATATTAAATATGTTTTCAATCTCTTTCCCCCTCAATATACGTCTTAAATAGTTCATTTCCCCCTCTATCCATATATGTATTAAATATGTTGTTGCTCTCTCTATATGTGTATTGAATAGTGAGTGTGAGTTTCTCTTTTTTCATTTTCAAAAATGTAATCGCTTCGCTTCGATGCTTGAATAAGGCCGGAGGGTCGAAATAAATTATTGCACCGGTGATTACGTGATTCCGTGTTACTTTACTTTATTTTATTCTTGCTCTGTTTATTATATTGAGCTCTCATACTCGAATTCAATTCAGGAATTTATTTCACTCTAACACTATATATATATATATATATATATATATATATATATATATATATATATATATATATAAATATATATATATAAATATATATATATATATATATATATATATATATATATATAAATATATATATATAAATATATATATATATATATATATATATATATGCAGTTTATGATTGCACAATTGGTATGCATCATGCTAGTCAACTTTTCAGAGAATGGCAAAAAACTAATCTCAAGTGAAACCTAAACGTCTTCCCGGGTTTTATGTTCACCCTTGCAGCAAAAGTGAAATGAAATCGCACACATTTTACCTACGTCTTCTGGAAAGGAGATAAAATGCATTATGTTACGGACATTTGATACTTACTTAAGAGTCAAGCCTGTAGGAGAGGAGAGAGAATGCGAATGAGACAGAAGAGAATAGTGGTTCTGTCAGTGGCTGAGATTAGACGGGGGGGGGGAGGGAAGAGGAGGGGGGCGCGCAGCTATTGGTATGGAGTTTCACAGGACAAGATAAAGCAGAAAACGAAATGACCATTTGACCCTCATCCATCCCCCCTTCACTCGCCACCTCATCCCATTCAAACGTTTCTCTCTTAAAGTCTCATTTTCAAAGACTGACCTCGCTTCCCTCTCCGCTTCAGGATCAACTCCCCTCCCCCCCCCCCGATTCATTTATCTGTGATTTTTTTTTTCTGTTACTGTAGCAATTAATTATTTGGCTTCGTTTTTACCTCTTCCAAGAAGGGGAGTCATGGTTAGGACTAAGGCTAACCCTCTCCCAAGAAGGGGAGGTGCTTGTTATTTTCTAAGTAGGTTTGCTCATTTGGGAATTGTGTAATGATGTGTCGCTCGGACATGATAATCATTTTCGCTAATTCTCTTCGGAAAAGGACGGATCTATCTCTACTACTCCAGCTATGGTTGAAATACTCACGGAGAGTAGAAAGTTAACCTTGCTCGCTTCCCCTTTTTTGTCCTTTAGTCCTCACATTCCATGAGCGATGTTTCTGACAAAGGGAGAGAATTGCTGTTTACTGGGTCGGAATCTATCCATCTAACACTTATCGTTGGCTAGTTTTTTATCTTAAAGTAGTATGTTTTGCTTAGCTCCTTACATCAAGTGGCTTCATACCTTGTCTGGAGCGATTTCCATTAAAAAAGAAAATACTGGAGTATTTATTTACCTCCTCTCCAGGAGGTTAGGCACAAGGCCAGTTTTATCTTACTCCCACAAGTAAGATGTGACCCAAGGTCGGGTCGGTAAAGTGGGGTTTGAAAAGCCAGCGCCCGAGAAAGTGAGCACTCTGGCCATTAAAAATTGCCTGGGCAGTCCCGTCGGCATTCCCCGGTAGGGGCGCCTCAGGCAGTAAGCAATAAACTTACTCCTCCCCAAAGAGGGGAGGCAAAGCCTGGGAGGGTGGACCTCCTAGAACTGCACATGACACTAAAGTAGATTAAACTAGACTCAACACTTTCTTTTACTTTTATTCTTATTACAAAATCATCAGATTCTATTACAAAATCTTATTTATTACAAAAAATTTATTACAAAAAAATTTATTAAAAAAAAATTAAAATTAAAAATTTAAAAAAATTATTAAAAAAAATTTATTAAAAAAAAATTTATTACATAAATCTTATTTATTACAAACTCTTATTACAAAATCATCAGAAAAATTCACAAAGAGTAAAAAGTTATTGGATTAAAGTGTCTTGAAAACACCTACATTATACAGTAGTTCATTTTTGGGTGAAACCAAACAAAAAACAAGGAAAAGAGCAAACTCACACGTGGGCGAACCCACTAATACGCCATTTTGAATTTTTACTCTTTGTGAATTTGTATAATGATTTTGTAATGTTGCAGAGACGATATTGACATAAAAATGTTGTTTGGCACAAGACTAATGAAACGGACCGTAAAAATATATATCTCACAGAAATGTTATGTTTTGGGGAAATGTGAAAAAGTAAAAAATCAAAATAATAGAATAAAAACATGGTTATTGGAATATAATATGAATCTGACTTATATATATATATATATATATATATATATGTATACATATATATATGTATATATATATATATATATATATGTATATATATATATATATATATATATATGTATATATATATATATATATATGTATATATATATATATATATATATATATATATATATATATATACATATATATATATATATGTATATATATATATATATATATATATATATATATATATATATATATATATTTAGGCAAACATTATTAAATAACACGGAGTGGTTTGGCTTGATGCGACTTTTTTTTATTTTTTCAATTTTCCGAATTGTCCATCTAATGTTTCGGTCAAATTGATGTAAATATGATCCATGGGTTTCTTGTTCCATTCTTTTTTCTTTTTTTGCCGTTATAATTCAAAAATGAGCACAACAGTAAGGTCATAATTTGTAAAGACACTAAAACTAATACCGCCTGAAGATGATTTGACGATTCAAATCGAAAGTACTTGCAAAAAAGAAAAAAGAATGGAACAAGAAACCCATGGATCATATTTACATCAATTTGACCGAAACATTAGATGGACAATTCGGAAAATTGAAAAAATAAAAAAAGTCGCATCAAACAAAACCACTCCGTGTTATTTAATAATGTTTGCCTAAATGAAAATATGCTACCTAAATACACACAATATATATATATATATATATATTTTAATCCTGATGAGCCCAAAGGAGGGCGAAGCTCGAGTCTAGGACTTCCGGTTTGTTTCTTTTCATAGGTTGTGGGCTGCGGTGTTGTCTGATTGTGGAAATAATTATATATATCATCTCACATTCAAGAAATCTAATATATATATATATATATTTATTTATAATGGTGTTACAGAAGATAGTTCACACCGGTTATCCTCAGTCATGGTTGAAACCTTCTCATGACTGAGGATAACCGGTGAGATTGGAACCCTCACTGACTTGAAACCGACGGTATCGTATTGATTTGACTCCTGTAACACCTTTAAATAAATGTTATCCTCTTAATTTTAATTTTTTAATCTTTTGAAAAGTTTTGAATGATTTTAAATAATTGAGCACTCTGTTGGATTTCTTTCTACCAATCTTTTGAACATATATATATTATTTTTTGCAGTCAAACCTTCAGAGTGTAAGCTCAATAGATATTAATTTATAACTCCAGAGCATTTTGAAATAGACAATAGAAAAGCAGATTCCAGCGATTATATTTTTATTTTCCAGTGTTTTCTGATATAAGTTTTTTCGGGGGGAGCGGGTGGGGGAGGTGCTTTCCGGTCTTTTTACTGACAAATCATTGTTCTAGAAAATTCAAGATATGCCTGAAAGCCTTAATTGTTTGGATAAATGAAGGAACGACCGTAAAAGAGGATTCACATTGCTGGAAAATAAAGGTATAGTCGCTGGAATCTGCTTGGAAATGTTTCAAACACTGGATCATCATTAGAACAGAATTTTCGTAGGTACCGAACAAAAGAAAACACAAATCAACAACAATATTCAAAAAAGTTCAGTTTCCACGAAAAACAAAGCAAAAGCCAGATTAATTGTCAAACACACACACACACATACACACACACACACATATATATATATATATATATATATATATATATAACTTAAAGAAAGAGGCAAAATGCCTTCAAAATACCATGTGTTTGATGCAGATATTTTTTATTAAAATCAAAATACTATTTTTTTTCCATCTTGACTTTTTTCTAATAATTTAAGTTTTAAATTTTAAAGATGCTTAAAACCAAAAATGAACTTTCCCAAATTTGTACCTACCAGCGACCATGCGAGATTTAAGTTCAAATTTAAAAGAGACATTTACTCCGTTAAGTCCACACAACATTGGACGTCACTTCTAGAAGACCAGGAAGGATGGTTACGAAAAAATGAGGTTAATACCTTTTATTTGTCTAAATCTCTGATGAAGCTTGTGATACCGAGCGAAATTATTAGAAAAAAAGTCAAGATGAAAAAAAAGATAGTATTTTGATTTTAATAAAAAAATCTGCATTTAACACATGGCTTTTTGAAGGCATTTTGCCTCTTTCTTTAAGTTTTAAATTTTAAAGATGCTTAAAAAAATGAACTTTCCCAAATGTATATATATATATATATATATGTGTGTGTGTGTGTGTAAAATAAAAATATCTGCATTTAACACATGGCTTTTTGAAGGCATTTTGCCTCTTTCTTTAAGTTTTAAATTTTAAAGATGCTTAAAAAAAATGAACTTTCTCAAATTTATATATATATATATATATATATATATATATATATGTGTGTGTGTAAAATAAAAATGGAATAAAGGATAAGCAAATCAACAACTAGCAAAAATATAAACTGAAAAACACATGTCCAAATTGTGTTCTTTGTACAAATTTGAAACTTTTCTGTTTTTAATTAAAGTTCTGCTGCCAACCGATGATGATTGTCCTAACAATTGAAATATTTTGGTAGAACTTTTCAATATGTGTTTTTGAGTTAATATTTTTGCTAGTTGTTGATTTGCTTATCCTTTATTCCATTTTTATTTTACATTTTGTCTGAAACATTGTTTCTTTTATTCCTCATATGTATATATATATAATGTGTAAATTTGTTTGTTATTCCACGTATGCTTCTAGAGAAGCGTTTTAAGGATGATTGGTGATGTATGAAGCGTAAAAACGAGGTTGCTGTTTTTCTAAATATTATATTTTATTCTGATATTTCGAGCAGACCTCCGCTCTTTGTCAAAAAATGATACGAAATGAGGAACATGAAGAAAATTGAAAAATGAAACTGTTGAGAAAACTGGAATTTTCAAAAGCGTGCAGCGTTCATTCTTTTTTTCAACGTTCAATTCAGTTCACATAAAATGTCTCTGCCGATAGGATGAGAGATCCGTTGTCGTTTTAAAATATATATATATATATATATATATATATATATATATATATATATATATATATATATATATATATATATATATATATGATCAAGGAGAACACCTCTCTGTCTGTGCATGTCTGCCTCTAAAAACGAAGACATACTAGGAAGTGTACTTTCAATATAATTGTATTCACATGCACAATTTGCATGTGAACATAATGGAAGTATTTTTGCATCTCTGGCTGCCCCTTAAAGAAGCTAATGACAATTTTCAAACCTGTTACACAATATAAATTAATCTATTTATTAACGTTAGTTTAAGAGTATTAACAAATATCTGAATAGCTCGGTGAGTAAGGTATCTAGCTGACAGCATCAAGGTTGCTGTTAAAGTAAACTCTCCCTACCATGATGTTGCATATGATGCTATCCCACACTCTAATCTGGGCAACACCGGGTAGCTCTGTGTTATGGTAACTTACCTATGTACAACATGGACTCTTCCTCTTTGCTCAATAAATGCCAACGGCAATTAACTCTCGCCGGAATCCAGTAAGATAGTGGAACTCTACTTACCAGGCACATATTTTCTTCCCTCTGTACTCTATTTTCTTAATACACTTGTTTCTACTTTGTACCGTGTTCGTGTCTTCATTTCGGTCCCTTTTAACAGGGCCACAACACTCTGCTAGCTAGCTAGCTAGCTAGATAGATAGATAGATAGATATAGATGTGTGTGTGTGTGTGTGTGTGTGTGTGTGTGTGGTCATACAGAAACCAATCAAGAAGCAAAAGTGTTGCTCTTTATTCTTGATTATAAAAAAAGAAAATTTGAAAACCATTTTCATTTTTTGGGGGTTTGGATGACGGATATCCCGTTATATGTTGATCTTAGCTCATTGTGAATTCATAGCCAGTAATCCGATGCTTTGACAGAAAGGTCACACCAGTGAAGTGGGGGTTATACACCAACAAACCCCCACCGTAACTGTAGATGGGGCGGCTAGCTTATCTGCCGGCAGAAACATGTCCTTTTAGATTCAATGTCTACTTTTAGGAAGCATATTCCGCAAGTTTTGGAATTTCTCCAGATTTCGTTCGTCTTGCAAAAGATTCTTTTCATACCGACCGAACTACCTCTTAAGCATGGGACAATCTTTCAACATATATATATATATATATATATATATATATATATATATATATATATATATATATATTTATTTATTTATTTTGGTACAGAAAAATTAGTACAACATTCGTACCGTCGGTTTCAAGCACAGAAGGACTTAGCACTCTGGCTCTCTTCAGCTTCTGTTGTCATCTGTTTCGGAAATGTGAAGTCACGTGTCGCTCTCGTTTGGACGCGTTATTTGCTTAGAGTGTTGTGTATGTTTGTTTAAATTTAGTGTAAGAAAGGTTTAATAAGGGTTGAAACAAAAGGGGGGGGGTAACAGTTGAAATTTAAACCGGAGAAGATTTAAAGATATATAAAAAATAAAAATAAAAATAAAAAATAAAAGTACAAAAATATTTCTATAATATATATATATATACTAGAAGAATACCAATCACAAGATGGGTAACATTAATTCCCTGAACAAAACAGTTTTGCACAACTTTTATGTCCCCTCTCGAAGATAAAAATAATGATATAAGTACACTAAACCTTACGTCTAGAATTCTTATTCTAATTTTGATCAGAATCCATTACATAATTTTGATTCTAAAAAATGTCTAAAAGTTAAGGCTTAAGGCGTCTAAGGAAGAAATTGAAATTCAGGGAATCTTGCTTAATTGGTATTTAATGACTAGTATCAAATTTAATGGAAATCTGAAATATTTGAATTTTCAAATGGGAGGTTGTTCTCATATTATGACCCCTAAAATCCTTTAAAATAAACCAAAGAAACTGAAATTTGGGGCGTATTTATTAATTGATGTTTAATACCTATGGTTAAAATATCACAAAAAAGGGAGTCATCTGAATTTTCGTGAAGGCTTCTACTCCGTCTTTGCCTCCTTTACATGAAACTAAATGAAAGTAAATATAGCCCACATTATCCATCCTAGAAGCTGTGTTCCAAAATTCATAATGATCGGTCAATTTGTTTAGGAGTGAATCCTATACATAGAAATATGTAAACATAAAAATACCTGTATGGCCTTGTGTCATACATGCACCATGGCCTCCGTTCAGTTTTGAGAGACAATGGATACTCCATGTAAGGGGCTGGCTGCGTGTGTAATTGTGAAGCAAGGGTTGCGCAATCCCCAACAACATCTCTACTGAGTCGGTACTGCTTTATTCCAGGACGACTGGAAGCAATGCCGAGATAAGCGGAGAACACATACAGCACCTGGTATTCCCAAATGGTCACCCATTTTAGTACTGACCAGGCTCAACGTCACTCAACTTAGGTGATCTAACGGGACCCGGTGTGTCAACATGATTATTCCATATTCATGGCCTCTGTTCAATATCGAGGTACAATGGATACCCCTTGTAAGAGTGCCTGCGTATGTAATCGTCGAGCAAGGGTTGTGCAATCTCCAACCAAACCTCTCGCGAATCGACCCTGCTTGAATCCAGAGGCAAAGAGAAGTCCAGGACGACTGGAAACAATGACGAGATAAGCGGAGAGCACATACAGCACTTGGTATTCCTAAATGGTCACCCATTTTATTGTTGACCAGGGTCAACGTCGCTTAACTTAATATAAGTAGAGATAAGTCAATAATTCTCAACTAGTTGAAAGTATGTAAATTACACACTATTTGCAATGAGCGCAAGCTTTAACAAATAAATAAAGATAAATGATAATAAGATGTAACTAGCTTAAGAGTCTGCTGCAGTTTCACGGTATCACCGATGTTCAGAAATGTCTCCAAGTAGGAATAAATCAGTTTTTCGATTGATCCCTGTTGGAGACTCTTTTGGTGAGCTAATTACATTTTATTATCATTTCTGGTATATGTAGGTAAAAATAATCAAATATTATTAACTTAAAATCAATATTGTCATAAGCCCCTTTAATAAGATTAAAGTTGAGCCCTGTTCGGGGAAGTTAAAAATAGACTGATACATAGCTATAAGGCATATTCCGACAACGTTCGTTAAATACTTTAGTCAGTCTTTCTATATGTGCCCCCCTTCGCATAAATAGAACTTAAATTCCCTTCTTGACGTGGTGATGTCTTGTGGTTGTATAGTTATGACGCTTGCTTGCGGAATCTAGGTTGATTCTGTAGCAGGGGTTCGAACCTTGCGACCGTCTGAGATTATCATGTCCTACACTGATGAGAGCGAAAGCTTGAAACGCTAGTGTATGTAGGTAAAAATAATTTAATATTATTTACTTAAAATGAATATTGTTATTGTTATATATATATATATATATATATATACATATATATACATATACATACATATACATATATATATACATATACATATATATATATATGCATACATATACATACATATATACATATACATATACATATATATATATATATGCATACATATACATATACATATATATACATATATATATATACACACATATATAGATATATACATATATATATACATATACATATATATACATACATGTATATACATACACATACATATACATACATATATATATATATACATATATATATATATATATATATACATATATATATATATATATATATACATATATATACATATACATACATATATATACCTATACACATATATATATGCATACATATACATATATATATATATATATATACATATACATATATATATACACACATATATATACATATATATATATACATATATATACATACATGTATATACATACATATACATATACATACATATATATATATACATACATATATATATATATATATATATATATATATATATATATATATATATATATATATATATATATATTCGAAAGGAGAATAGATACATTACGTTTCAAAAACCAATGGAATGATATGTATTTAAACATTATTTTATAGAGAGCACTTGGAAACTTCAACATTTCAATCGGCTGGGGTTGTCTGACGTGTTATTTGTTTTTTTCGCGTCACCACTTGAAATAATTTCGTCCAGAGGCTAAAAAAGGGCACATGTTTTACTCACTAACATTTATGTGATGGGACGGATATATTATATGTATTCATATAAAAATAACCTACACCTTCGTCTTTATTATACAGTGAAGGATTATGTTTCTCTTATAAGTATGACTACCAGCCCCCTCTCACTTTTCCCTGGGATGAATGAGGACCATTGTGTATATCTGATCCCACCCCTGAACCCCATATTACCAATTTTATTCTTAGTTTTTAATTTCTATAATTTTCAATTTAAAATAAAATAAAGCGTTTTATCTGCTGTTTATGGATGTTTGGTGCAAATAAGGACCCCTCGATATTACTGAAAATACCTATATACAAAATTAATACAACCATTTAATTCCTCGTAAATTTTACTTGGGAAAAGCTGAATTTGCTATTGGTATAGGACTTTGTTTTCAATTGCTTCCCGAGACAAAGAGACAGACAGAAAGAAAAACAGAGGCATCACGTATATATTGTAAATTAAAGTCTAGCCATTGAATCAAAAAGTGATGGAGAGAAATGTACGCTTTTTTGAAGCATTCAACAAATAGGTAACATTTTTTACATTATGAATCAGCTTAAAGTGAAGATCAGATGCGATTGGAGGAGATTACATCGCATGGAGTTCGAAAGGAGGTGGGTGGGTGACATTAGTTTGTGTATCCGTCAAAGAGCTGGGTACAAGTTCGTTTTCCCTGCATAGGCATGGCACACACAGTCTTGGGTTCTGCGGAAACCGCCCCTCAAATTTAAAAGACTCTTAGTTAGATGAATAAATTAGTCCTGACCCTGTTGTTTTGTTTGTTTTTGGTGTTAGAGATCTCCCAAAGATGCCCACTCCCCACATTTATTTTGCCCACGGTCACCCGCTAAACTGTTGTATAATATTTGAAGGACACGATCCATTCCAATATTCCACCCCGATCTGTTTTATTTTTTACATCCTACTTAGTCCCCACTCCCACCTAGAGACCGACCTGCTCGTTTTCAGAGCACCCGGAAAACAGTGGGTGGCCTAACACTTAGCAGAGGTTTCGGAGGGCCCTACTAATGTACATTCTTTCTTTCTTTTTTTTGAACATTTGTAAATGTTGTCCCACTCCCCACGATTAATTTTTTGTAAATAATTTTTTTTAAAAAACAAATGGGCATCATCTAAGTAAGATTAAGCCACAGAGTGAATGTGGTATTTTGGTGAGAATATCTAGCGTAGGATAAGTCCAAAAGTTTTTGACAAAATTGGATGACCATTGCCCCCCTCCCCAAAAAACAATTCGGGCTTCATGCCTAATACAAAGGATTAACTTTATGATTATTGTTTTTGTTTAAAAAAAACAAAAACCTTGTTGTAAATGTATATTTTTTGCTTAAAATAACTAGAGGAATACCTATTGTAAAAATTTCCCAAATTTCAAAGGTATTTGAATTTTCATGAAGGGCTTTTTACCCCCTTTGTATAATTTAAATTTAACAAGGAAAATTTTTGCAAGCTTAGATTAAAATCAATTTATTTATTTAAAAAAAAACACATCGTTATGGTTTTCTAAAAAAAAATAATACTCTTACGAAACAATGTTTTAAAAAATGTGTCTACACTTCTACTGATTCAAACTAACGTAGCCTCACTAATAGACATAACCAGATGAAAAGTCAAAAGAAAAAACATTTTGCTTTGACAAGGAAAATTTTAATTTTCGAAAAAAAATTTTAGTTATTAAAAAAAACACATCGTTATGGTTTTCTAAAAAAAATAATAGCTTTTTGGGTTATTTAATGCGGAAATGCATCTTATAAATTTAGAAAGAAGCTGTGTGATAATTTCAGTCATTCCTTTTCTTTTAGTTTTTCTTATTCAATAGGAGAGGGCGTGATTGACTGTCCTCCTTTTGTTGAGAGAAACAATGGATAACCCCTGAAAGCTTTCCTGTGCGATGTGGATTTTATAGTCAAACAAGGGTTGCGCAATTAGTCAACAACTTCTGATCCGACAAAGATAAATCCAAGATGACTACATTATCACCCGTTTACGCCTAACAGCTCTGTTCCAAAATTCATAATGATTAGTTAATTAGTTTAAAAGTGGATTCCGTACATACAAATATATAAACATATACACATACCTAACTTTATATAAATAGAGATGAAATTATTTATATTCAAACAATGGACTATTTACATCACTTGTTTCTGCTTGGATATTGTTCAGTGAAATGTATTTTTAAATGTGACTGAAGAGAAAATGAGAATGTACCACCCTGTAGCAGGATTGAACTCACAACCTTCACTTTTGTATTTAATGCATCTCTCTCCCTATTCCGTTCCTCCCAACATTTCTCGTCTTATTCGCCCTTCACTGTCACCTGTTACACCATGTCTAGTAGTGATCGTATGCATTGGACGACTTTAAAAAAATGACTTCCGAAGTAACCTATCTCTGGCCAGGTTGTTATTTCTCCCTCTTTAGGTTAATTTTAATAACTTCCTCCCATGCTTTCCTTGGCCTTGCCCTGTGAACTGAACCTGCTACCTCAACTATTCTACAATATATTAACCCAAGAACTCGCATCCATACTTTCAACGTGGCCATACAATAGAAGTCTACTCTTCTGCACACATCTACCTATACTGTCTCTAAGGTCATCAGAACTAAGCCTGTCTTTAAGACTCACATTACATTTCCATCATATCATTCTCGTATTATTTCTTTCCCTGCAACGCATACCCTCAACCCTCACTAGTCAATTTTCACTTACATACATCAGTGTTTAGTGAAATGTATTTTTAGGTGTGGCTGAAGAAAAAATGAAAATGTACCACCCTGTAGCAGGATTGAACTCACCACCTTCAGATTATGAGATTTTTATATGTAATGCACCCCTCTCTCCTATTCTGCTCCTCCCATCACTTCTCGTTTCATTCGCTCTTCATTGTCATCTGTTAAACCATGTCCGGTAGTAATCAGACAAAAAAACGCAAACACACACACATTTTGTCATTACTGTTATAGATTGCACATATGGTTGTAATTGTTGCCTAAATCAAGAATCTTTTTACGAAAAGAACACTTTTATACACACCGTTTTTTTTAACGGGTCGCAATCGTCGTCCATCTTGTTTTTTGTTTTTTTTCTTTTCTCATTGCACAGAATTAAGGCTCTTAACAACAGCTTACAAGTGATTGGTAATTGCTGTAATTTTGGCCCAAAAACGCTCTGTTTTCAGTTGATTCTAATAAGGAACCGACACTTTGCTGTTCGCCATGGAGATGCATGAAATTCTACTCATTTATTAAGTAATTGCCCTATTTAAACAATTTGGAGGTGTCAGTTTTTCAGCAATTATAGAAACTAATACCATGCAGACGATATTGAAATTCTTGCAATGTCTGCTGACAAAGTAACCGTTTGTATAATGTTAACAAGGAAATGGCCAATCTGGGGCCACGATTCCTTGGTTGAGGAGTGCGCTTCAGTATCAGTTCCCACCAGTTAATAAGAACTGGATCTGAGAATTTAGGTCGTTTCTTTGTTTTACGGCATATCAACCCTTTATGAATATTTTAATGGCCAAACAAAGAAAAGAGCTGGTCCTGTCTGTTTTACGGCATATCAACCCTTTGGGGATTTTTTAAAGGCAAAACAAAGAAAAGGGCTGGTCCTGTCTGTTTTACGGCATATCAACCCTTTGGGGATGTTTTAAAGGCAAAACAAAGAAAAGGGCTGGTCCTGTCTGTTTTACGGCATATCAACCCTTTGGGGATTTTTTAAAGGCAAAACAAAGAAAAGGGCTGGTCCTGTCTGTTTTACGGCATATCAACCATTTCTGGTTAATTTAATTCTAAAATACAAAATACTTATAAACTAGCAGGTTTCGCCCACTCGCTATCGCTTTGCAATTTAATTCCTATTCACTACATGAAATCATTGAAACGAAACTAATCAATAAAATAGAAGAAAAAACTCTCTCTCTCTTTCTCTTCCTATCTCTCTTTCTTTCTCTCTCTCTCTCTCTCTCTTTCTCTTTCTCTCTCTCTATCTCTCTCTATCTCTCTCTCACTCTCTTTCTCTCTCTCTCTCTTTCTTTCTTTCTCTCACTCTCTCTCTCTTTCTCTCTCTTTCTCTCTCACTTTCTCTCTCTCTCTCTTTCTCTCTACCTATCTATCTATAAAAAAAGAATACAGAACTAAAAGATTTTTGAGATGAGGATTGATTATTTGGATTATTCAGACTACTGTTCTCATCTTGAATGATATTCTCACAACATTTCGACCGATGTAACCTCCGACCTTCTTCAGGCGCATCTTGTCGAACTCGGGAATCTGTATGAAATTTTGAACGGAAACCATTTATTTAATCCACGGGGGGGGGGGTTAACTTGCTCTCATTTGGTCAACAATGGCCATCTAGAAGACTTAAGTAATTCTTAACTGTATTCTTAGTATCACCCGTTTCATCCTCACATGACCAACCCAAGTGTTTTCTCTTCCATTTTGATCACACATACATTGAAGTCTTTTCACAGCGAATACTATTAAGTACATGTCCTACTATAGACAGGTACACATATGGCCTGCTATAGACATATAACATTCACCATACTCAACCTTAATAACATATCGTAACGATTTCAATTCAGAACACTGTCCTACTTTCTTTCATGAATGTTGTATTTTTAAATGTATATGAAACCTTTGTATTAAGTTTTTTTTTTATTCATCCCAAACAAGGCATATTGTCACTAAGACGGAAGTTGTGCAGCAAGATGTTTGTTCACATTACATTTAAATTTCTGTGTGTTGCTACGGTCGGGGAAACAGGGAGAGAATTCCAAAGACAAGAGGTTTGAGGAAAGAAGCTATTAGAGTAGGAAGTTTTCCGGCATCAGGGGACCTCTACAATGAAGGGGTGGGATTTTGCTGGTAGTCAGGTTTGTTGGTTGGGGGTATTTACGTTGAGGGGGGTGTACAAGTAAGTTCATCGGAGCACATTCCATCGAGGTACTTGTAAAACAAGCACAGAGATGGGACAGGGGGTGGAGCTTGGTAGACAGTCCGGAACCTATTAGGTTAGAGATGCTTTTTTTTTTACCCTATCCAAGAAGGGGGGGGGGAGTGGTTGGTGCACCAGCCCAGATGTGGAAGTACTCCATGCATGGGAGAATGGTGGCTTTATAGAGATAAAGGATACTGGAAGGTGTGAGAATTTTTCTAGCCGGTATAGGGAGCCCATCTTTTATGACTTGGCAGTATCTTCTATGTATTTATTCCAATTCATGTTAATATTTGCTTTTCGTACCCCTTATTTATTGTGTATTTACTTAACATTAAGGGTTAGATATCTCTACAAGATTATGCACCCGAGCAACTCCTTCCAGTATTTCTTTTATCCTTCGGGATTTTTATTGCAGTTCGAAGATTGCCTTCTTGTTCGTTCAACTCGAGCTGAAGGATGAGTTCTCTTTGCCAAAAGAGAACAAAACCAAAAGGCAGGATTCTTGGCAGGAATTGGTGAGCCAATTCCACCTGGCACAGATAAGCGTGGCCTTTCACCTCTTCTCGTTACCTTAATTACAGGTGAAATGCAATTGATAAAAGACCTGTGAAGGTAGCTGTCAAAACACATTAGAAAGAGGCCAGCGGCAAAACGTGGTGCGGGTAGCGAACTTAAGAAACAAGCATCGGCAAATTAGAAGCTTCTGTTAATCAGCCATGAAAGAAGAGAAATAGACACCAATGCAACACCCTACCCCCCACAAGCACCTAGAAAGGCAAAGCGACCCCCATCACTTCCCTATATACACTTTTCTCTTTCCTTATTCCTTTTTTTTTAAACTTCTTTGCAAATATATAGAACCTAGGCGGCCTGAAACTGGTAGAAGAGCTCTTATATAGTTTGGGGCATTTTCTACATTCTCTAAACAACAGAGACACGCGCACACACATTGCCACTCTCACACACACACACACACATATAAACTTATGCACACATACATCACATGCACACTGGCACATCTATGTAGACACATATGCATGCAAACACATCTTAGGAAGATCTCCATCATTCCAGTAATTATAGGAGCAACCGGACTAATGAAAAAAATATTTTTTTTAAATACCTGGCGAATATAACCGGTGAATCAAGTGCAAGAGATATACAAACAATTGCACCTAAAGGGACGGTTAGAATCTTAAAAAGATCTCTCGGCTGGATGTCTGGCATCAGGTATGATGCCCCATCCCCAGCAAAAACAAAAAGATAATAAAATTAAAAAAAATATATATCACACTCAAGCGCATATGTACACACACACACACACACACACACACACACACACACACACACACACACACACACACACATATACACGCATACTCCTATACATGCACATAGGTACAAACACATGCACGCAAACACACACATCACCCACAGACATGCTTACTCATATACACACATGCACACGCATATACACAAATGCATATTACGCACACATATGCACAGATGTGCACACGTAGCATACCAACAGTAAGTAAGCTGAAAAACATCTGTAAAGTTTTATAAAATATAACTAGCAGGAAAACCCGGCGTTGCCCGGGATTGAATGGGGAAACCTTATGTTCATTTGTGCCCAGCCTATTATGTTTTTTTTATTATTATGACTTACATGTTATTATTTTTAATTTTGGGGGTGGGGCTCAAGTATGTACTAAGTGTTGATTAGGTGGGAGAAAGTGCAAGTAAAGTGACATTAATCAAAATAAATTTTGCCAATCTCATAGTCTTTAACCCCCACGAGGCACATCCGGCGTTTCTTCAGGAATAAATTGGCGACCCCTGTTCACTTCTGCTTCAGGCTCTAAATCTCTTATTTACATTTTTTTATTTTTTTTATTTTTTATTTGTAAATTATAAATAAAATAAAGTAAAAAGGTTGCATTTTCCTTTTTATGAGTGCCAAGCATAAACGCAGACGCCATTATCAAAATGAAATATACGTATCCAAATACCGTGAGTCAAATACCGTTTCAGAATATATATGCTTATGGGGATCTATTTCCAAAGTCATAGGATTCATGAAAAAAAAAAAAATCATCATCATCATCATCATCATCGTCATCATCACCACCACCGTATTCGATTTAACTTCCATTTTACAAGCTGACATGTGTTGGACGGCTTTAAGAAATTGATTTACAAACTAACCTATCTCTGGCCAGGTCTTTATTAATCCCTCTGTTTCTCACGTCCATCCTTATCACTTCCTCCCATGTTTTTCCTTGGCCTTCCCCTGTGAACTGAACCTGCTACCTCAACTCTTCTACATCTACTGACCCAACAACTTTCATCTATTCTTTCAATGGTACCATACTATCGAAGTCTTTGGTTCTGTACGCATATTCCAATACTGTCCAGATTCAATCTTCCTCTGAGGTCATCAGATCTAAGCCTGTCTTTAAGACTCACCTTATACATCCATCGTATCATTCTCATATCATTTCTCTCCATGCAACGCATGTCTTCAACCCTCACTGGCCAGGTTTCACTTCCATAGATCATCACACGGCATATGCATGCCTGATAGACTCTTCCCTTGGTCGACAGTGGCAATAAGCAGACAGGAATTACAACTTTATATACATAGATGCTGGCACTTTGGCTAGGAAGAAAGTGTAGTATCTGTTCCGATTGATACTGCACCCCATAGACCAGTGTCGTCTTGGCCTTCGGGGCTTGATTCCGCCGGTCTGTAGATTTGTCCTGTGCAGTTCTAGGAGGTCCACCCTCCCAGGCTTTGCCTCCCCTCTTTGGGAAGGAGTAAGTTTATTGCTTACTGCCTGAAGCGCCCCAACCGGGGAATGCCGACAGGGCTGCCCAGGCAATTTTTAATGGGCAGAGTGCTCACCTTCTCGAGCGCTGACTTTTCAAGTCCAACTTTCCCAACCCGACCTTGGGTCACATCTTACCTTGTGGGAGTAAGATAAAACTGGCCTTGTGCCTAACCTCTTGTAGAGGAGGTAAATAAATATAAATAGATGCTGTATTTCTTCTTCTTAAATAAATTCTGAAGATTTCATTAAAATTGGATAGTTCGATTAATATGTGTGTAATTAAATAAATGTAATTATTTGGTTTGTTAAAAAAGAATAGTTTCCTAGTTGGAGAGCACCAACATTGATTGGGACTATGATGTAAAAATCTTTTTCTAAAGACCGGCCAGCATAAAATCACAAGAGATGAAATAAATGTCTGAACGATCAATATTAATTGCTTCAAAGTCTTCCAATCAAGTTGCAGACTTTTTAAAAAAATTTTAATTTTAATTTTTTTTATCATTATTTTTTTTTTATTATTTATTTATTTATTTATTTTTTTATTATTTATTTATTTATTTATTTATTTATTTTTAGTGCTTGCTTCACAATTTGGAAATTTTCTAATGGATGGCCGCTTATTTTTAACTCCGCCAATTTGGAGGTTATGTTTTCAGTTTCTTTGTTTGTGCTTAGTAGATAACCGATGATCCGAAGTGTCATGGGTTGTCTAGATAAATCGTGATAAAAGATTTGGATATCCAATAATGATACCAAACCTTATGTCTAGAATCCTGATTCCAATTTTGATCAGAATCCATTACATGATTTTGATTCTAGAAAATGTCTCAAATTCAAGGCGTAAGGGGTTTTAGAAAGAAATTGCATTTCAGAGAATCTTGTTTTATGGATCAAATTTAATGCAAACCGTAAATATTTAAATTTTCAAATAGAAGGGTCCACATTATGATCCCTAAAAACCTTTTAAAATACTAAAAAGAATTGAAATTCGAGGCATATTTATTCATTGGTATCTAATACATAGTGTTAAAGTTTTCATAAAAATCGGATGTATCTGAATTTTCACAAAGAGTTTCCACCACCTTTACATAAAACTTAATTCAACTAAATATAGCCTACATGTTTGTCCCTTACGCCTATCAACTGTGTTCCAAAATTCATAATGATCGGTTAATTAGTTTAGGAATGAATCCTGTACATACAAATATATAAACATATCTAACTTTATAAAGATTATATATATATATATATATATATATATATATATATATATATATATATATATATTTCTTTTTGAGATGAGAATTCATAATTTGTATAATTTTGGTTATTCGAACTACATTTCTCATCTTGAGTGTTATCATCACAACATTTCGGCCGCTGTAACCTCCAGCCTTCTTCAGGTGTATCTCTTCAAACTCAGGAATATTTCTGTCGAACTCGGGAATCTGGACGGAATTTCGAACGGAACCCTTTATTTAATCCACGGGGTTAGCATGCACTTGTTCCATCAGCCATGACTGGGACAAGTCTTCAGTAATTCGCAATTCTTTGTATCGCCCGCACTGAGGATTGAACCTTCAGATGACTATCAGTTAGAACTGAATTTAACTTAGTACTATATCCACTGTGCATACCTAATTGTATAAAGATAACTCACACACACACACGCACACACGCACATATATATATATATATATATATATATATATATATATATATATATATATATATATATATATATATATATATAGGTTCTTCCTGATAAGATCTCAGTTTATAATAACTGTTGATCGATAACATCAACATGCCAGTGTCGCAGATTTTATACATATCTATGTAAATACAAATAATCATATATAAAAGCTCTATTTGATATTGAGCACTTTTTATAAACCCGATTTAAATTCTTTGGATTACTACCCTGTGGATGTTTTACCTGGATTATTATTATTATTATTATTATATATATATATATATATATATATATATATATATATATATATATATGTACATTAAATCTATATCATGTGTATGTCACCGTGTTTGCAAGACCTGCAAGTTGATAGGGCTGTGTATGTAAAACAAAAATAATATATTCACTTTTTCTTTATTCTTGAACAATTATCCACTTTGTCTAAATTTCCGCAGAACAATTTAATCCTTGTCCGCTTGATACGTGTCCAAACAGGTACGACTTTAAAATCGGTGTTGAATTACGATATCATTTGATTTAAGTTTGCTTTCCCGCTGCCTGCCAGTTCGGCCTGCCCAAACTTGCCGCCGCCGCTGCTCCGTACGTAAACCCGTTCGAGCATCTATACTTGCCACAGGACGTAAACTGGCTCTTCTCTTTCCAAAGATTTATGAAGCTTTCCTGCTTACCTGCACACAATTTTCGCTTTCTTTATTTGCCTTTGTTCTGCTTCTTACGTGTCCCTTTCTCACTTCGCTGCTATTAGCTGTGAAACAGCGAAACAGTCTGTATGTGGATGACTTTATATATATATATATATATATATATATATATATATGTAATGACGATAATAATCCAGGTAAAACATCCACAGGGTAGTAATCCAAAGAATTTCAACCGGGTTTATAAAAAGTGCTCAATATCAAATAGAGCTTTATATATGATTATTTTTATTTACACAGACATGTACAAAATCTGCGACACTGGCATGTCGATGTTATCGATCGACAGTTATTATAAACTGAGATCTCATCAGGTTCTCTCCAAATATGATCTGAGGTTAAGATCGGATTCTAACTCTGCCTGATGAGATCTCAGTTTATAATAACTGTCGATCGATAACATCAACATGCCAGTCTCTCAGATTTTGTACATGTCTGTGTAAATAAAAAATAATCATATATATATATATATGAGAAAGGAAGGATGAAGGTAATCCGACGTAATGGGAAATAAAAAAGGAAGAACCAAAAAGGATTTTATTTTTGTTTTTTTTATATATTCACCAACGTTTCGTCTTTATTTGTAAGATTTCCTCAGGATGATAATTTTAAGAAAAATGTCATGTAAGTACGTGAAAATATTGGGTTGAAATGATGGGTTGATGAGAAAAAGTAGTAGCCAACATCTTGAGGAAGTCTTACACATAAAAACGAAACGTTGATGAATATATAAAAAAAAAAATCCTTTGTGGTTCTTCCTTTTTCATTTCCCATATATATATATATATATATATATATATATATATATATATATTAATCCAGGTAGGGTAAAAATCCACAGGGTAGAAATCCAAAGGGAATCAAACCGGGCTTATAAAAGAGTGCTCAATAAAAATATAGAGCTGTATTGTGAATTCCTTTCATTTAAACATGTACAAAGTCTGCTACACTGGCATGTCGATGTTATCGATTTACAGCTACAAGAGCTGAGGTCTCATCAGGCAGAAGGTTTGTTTTGTGATCCAACCCGGTCGGTGTATATAATCCAGGTAAAACATCCACAGGGTAGTAATCCAAAGAATTTCAACCGAGGTTTATAAAAAGTGCTCAATATCAAATAGAGCTTTTATATATGATCATTTTTATTTACACAGACATGTACAAAATCTGTGACACTGGCATGTCAATTTTATCGATCAACAGCTATTATAAACTGAGATCTCATCAGGCAGAGTTAGAATCCGATCTTAACCTTAGATCATATTTGGAAAGAATGAAATGGACAAAAAAGAAAAGAAATTAAAAATTTAAATTTGGAAAGTCACGTGTTTGGGACCGTTAGAAATCAAAATCAAAATTAAAAATTAAAAAAATTAAAAATTAAAAATAAATAAAAATAATGTCAAAAAAAAAATATTAATATAAAATATAAAAAATAATATGTGTATATATATATATGTATATATTTATATATATATATATAGAGAGAGAGAGAGAGAGAGAGAGAGAAAGAGAGAGAGAGAGAGAGAGAGAGAAGAAGAGATTTCGGCAGTTTCAAATATTTTTCAAATCAAGTTCCAATGAAGAGAACACACCAATATATTATGGTTGTTTACAGATGTTTCAAGGCAGTGTTTATTTTAAGTCATACAATAAATCATAAAAGAAATAAATGCTGACTCTCATCAGAGTATGCTTATCCCCCCTCTCTCTCTCTCTCTCTCTCTCTCTCTCTCTCTTACACACTCTCTCTTGTTGTCTCTCTTTTCTCTTCCCTTCTCTATCTTCCCTTTTCTCTTTCTTCCTTTTCTCCGTCGCTTTTAATTATTAACCTCATTCGCCTTTTGTGGTGTCATCCAGTGTGCACGGTGACAAGATAACAAATAAAAACCGCAATGGTTCATTAAAATCGAATATAATTATTTGAAGTTTTAAGGGGTTTCTGTCTCCATAGGTCACTTAGAGGTGAGGACACATAGATATTCGCCACATAGAGGGTAACGTAGAGATTCAGGACCACTTCCATTGTCTTCCCCGGAGAAGTTTATACATATGATATAATTTTAATCTAAATAGGATATATTTGTAGATTTAAAGGAGATTCGGCCGCCATAGGGGTGCACTTAGAGATTCGAGACCACTTCCATTGTCTACCCAAGGAAATTTTATGCATATGATATAAATTTCATCAAAATAAGATTTAAGTTTTAAGGGGGTTATGCCCTCATACCTTTTCAGGAATGCACATAGAGATTCGGGAACATTTCCATTGTTTTCCCCGTTAAATTCTACATAAAAATACACTTTTAGATTTGATGTAGATTCTCTAACCTTTCTTTCTATAGGGAACACACACGTACACACAGACATTAAGTTTTATATATAGAGATAACAGTCGTTTCATTAAAAATCAGTTATAATTTTCAAGTATATTCAATTCATTTTTAATCTTATTTATTTTATTTATAAATATATATATATATATTCAATGGACACTATACATCATTTTGATCATACGTCGGTACTTTCGGTTTCATGAAACACTGGAAACTAAATGCTATTATCATTACATCGTAAGGAACCGGTTACATTTGGTATTTTTAACCCTGTGGGTTGTGTCTCCAGTGTTTCCGTGAAACCGAAGGTACGAATGGATGATCAGAATAATGTATCTGATGAGCCATTTCCCTTTTTTATCGTTGGTCCATGTTGTTTCGATAGATAAAATTTATTCCACATAAAATGAAAATTTTCCTTTCAAAAATACTTTATCCGACTAGGATCATTTTTCTGATAGGTGTCATCTTTATTATCAGCAGCCAATTTATATTTAAATGGACGCCATACTTATTCTCAACAGCAAATTTTCTTACTGATAGTATTTACTAATAAGACTCCATCATTGCATTGATATTCCATTGAATAAAAATACATATGCTCTTAAACAAGTAATTGAGCACTTTTCTTATTTCCTGTCTCAACCATTGTTACTGTAGTGGCCCTGAAGGGCCGGTAATAATTAAGACAAGACACAGTGGTATAACTAACAAAAATGTATTAACAATGTTACAGAAATTATGTGTCCGATTCTGTGACCATAACTGCCATCAATTACTCTTCTTCTTCTTTTGTGCAAATCAGATGATTCTGGTGTTGGCATTAGTTTCCCCAATGTTTTTCTAGTTAGAAATCTTTCTGGAAAGACATCGGGTACTTACGGGAAGGACCACGAGAAGGTTGCCAACATCCCTAAGTGAAAGTGGTACTGTGGAACTGACTGGATTCGAACTTGGAACACCCAGGTCTTCAGTCCGTGTCGATATCCACTTAACCACTGGCACAACGTTTAGTTGTGACTGTACTTATTGTGTCTCGGTAAGTCCATTAATTCTCGAAATAGGTAGATCAACTTACACCAGTTACCAATCCTCACCTTGTTGTTTCACTGTCCCCCTGATAAACTCATTAACCCTTATCCTCGAGTGGCCTTTGGGCCTTGATAAGTGGTGACTTGTTAGTGCATAAAAAGTTACTCCTATAACACTGAATTACACTATATATATATATATATATATATATATATATATATATATATATATATATTGCTATCTGCACCATAGCGCCCACTTTTGTCTTCGAAAATGGCTACTCAATACTGCTAACTTTTCCTCCGCGGCCATTTATTTCTTTATTTCTTTATCCCCAACCTTTCTAGTTTTATTCTTCAATTTTTCAAAGTGAAATGGAACTAGGTAATATTTATTTATTATAAATACCACATTACCAAATTTTATCCTCTGACGAGAAGAGTTTTATCTTTGAAAAAACATGGTTTAAGGATTAATGTAACTCCTTGCATCTGAACTTTCGATGTAATAAAATTTGTATCAATTTTATGTAATTTTATGTAATTTTATGCAATTTTTTATCTTCATCTTTCCTTCTTTAAAATTGATTGCTCTACTCAACGTATTGAGCTTCACTTTATCGCGATAGATCACTTTACGATACTTCACTTATCGTTAATTCTATTATCATTAATATATATATATATATATATATATATATATATATTCATTTGTTTACAAAGGGTCGTCTTCCAGTGGGGTTCCCATCTCGTAGATCTCCCTAACGCGGACACTGTATGTATGCTGCTGTGATGTTTTCTTTGGTGGTAATAATTTAAATTGAACTCTCAGCGTGAATGTCATTGAATAGCGTTTCCCGAGTTTGTAATCTTTTTCTTTATGCATTCATTTTGACAATCTTTGCATACTAATGTCCTTCTTTTTTTTTTTTTTTGACCGCAGCTGAATTAATTTTAGATGTCGCCCTTTGTTCCTAACCCAAACCCTAACCCTAGCCCTTTGTCCAAAGTTTCTCCTTTCAAACAAAAAGCTACGGTGAGAGTGTCTGCAAAAAAAGTTTACAGACTTTAACATAGAAATCAGTAAATGAAACCAGACCCGCCTAAAACGCTTTCTGAAGTGGTTAGCATTAAAACAAACTCATTCACGGCCCTTTTCAATGGAATGAATTACACGATCGCTTGTTGTCAAGGTTAACAACATGAGTAACAGCTTATTTACCTGCTTCTCTAAGAAATCATCCCATTTTCTTTCCCCTGCATTATGAGATGAGAAGTTTAGAGTTAAGCGAGGCTTGCCTATTCTACGTTAGCATATTTTCCCAGGCCTCAGCATTGAGTAATCCAAGAGGACTGGAAACAAGGCCGGGAAAAGCAGAGAAAAAATTGGGTTTATTTTTGCTCTCCCAGGGCTTTAGAGTCCAGTATATCTACTATAAATTCAACACAAATGAAAGCATTACCGGGTTAAGCGAAGATACTGAGAAACAAATACTATGCAGGCAACATTCAAAGCAAACTGCTCTTCTTAATCCAATTACCAAGAATGGATATAACCTCTGAAGAAATGTCTATGGAATTAGAAGTTTTATAGTGGAGCAAGTGTTGAATAATCCCAATAACCACTTTTCGTAATTGGGCATCGCTTAAGTTAAGTGGCTAGAAAGAATCCAAGACTGAAAGCAAAGTAAAACCGAGGTAACCAATATTTAAACACTGGAAGTAAAACCGAGGTAACCAATATTTAAACACTGGAAGTAAAACCGAGGTAACCAATATTTAAACACTGGAAGCAAAACCGAGGTAACCAATATTTAAACACTGGAAGCAAAACCGAGGTAACCAATATTTAAATACTGGAAGTAAAACCGAGGTAACCAATATTTAAACACTGGAAGCAAAACCGAGGTAACCAATATTTAAACACTGGAAGCAAAACCGAGGTAACCAATATTTAAACACTGGACGTAAAACCGAGGTAACCAATATTTAAATACTGGAAGCAAAACCGAGGTAACCAATATTTAAATACTGGAAGTAAAACCGAGGTAACCAATATTTAAATACTGGAAGTAAAACCGAGGTAACCAATATTTAAATACTGGAAGTAAAACCGAGGTAACCAATATTTAAACAATGGAAGTAAAACCGAGGTAACCAATATTTAAACACTGGAAGTAAAACCGAGGTAACCAATATTTAAACACTGGAAACAAAACTGAGGTAACCAATATTTAAATACTGGAAGTAAAACCGAGGTAACCAATATTTAAATACTGGAAGTAAAACCGAGGTAACCAATATTTAAATACTGGAAGCAAAACCGAGATAACCAATATTTAAATACTGGAAGCAAAACCGAGGTAACCAATATTTAAACACTGGAAGCAAAACCGAGGTAACCAATATTTAACACTGGAAGCAAAACCGAGGTAACCAATATTTAAACATTGGAAGCAAAACCGAGGTACCAATATTTAAATACTAGAAGTAAACCCGAGGTAACCAATATTTAAACACTGGAAGCAAAACCGAGGTAACCAATATTTAAACACTGGAAGTAAAACCGAGGTAATCAATATTTAAATACTGGAAGCAAAACCGAGATAACCAATATTTAAATACTGGAAGCAAAACCGAGGTAACCAATATTTAAACACTGGAAGCAAAACCGAGGTAAACATATATACCAATATTTAAACACTAAGCATTTAATATGACAGACAAACATTCTATCATCGAGCTACTTCTCATTAATATTAATACAATCCTAAAACCAAGATAGAGTTTTATCCCAACTGGTTCCCCATTTTTAGGATTACTCGATTCAAGATGTGGCTGATTACCAACCACTTCTATAGCCTAGTACCGAACCAACTCGCTCCCTAGCCACAGTTCAGACTGTAAGCTGCCCATCATGAGTGGGTCAAACTCAACAGCCTATGAAGAGATATGAAGCACTTCCTATAACCATGGCAAAATAGAGCATCGCTAGCTCAACAGTGCAGTCGCAGCAAAGTAGAGCAGACTGCAAACCGCATCCTGAAAACCCATGAACTACTAAATAAACTTAATTTTTACTTGGAGGGGGTGGTACTTATATATATATATATATATATATATATATATATATATATATATATATATATATATATATATATATATATATATATATATATATATATATAAAATTAAGTCATTCTGATTTTTTAAGTTCGACCTAATGTTGCGTACCCCTCTACTTGGGGCAGCGGTGGTACTCGTTTCGTATACTCGTCCCTGAAAGGGCCGTGGCAGTTTACATTTAATACTCGTCATTTTTAAAACATCATAAATCACATAGTTCATATATTGTTTGCATACCTTTAGATTTCTCCCTCGCCGTGTAGAGGGTCGCCGTCTCAATGGCGTCTAGTGGTTGAATCTCTTCCTCTCCTTCATCATCACCAGCGCTCTTTAAAGTTCTTCCATAGACAGTTGTGTCGTCTCCATAGATATCAACAATGGCGTTCTCTTATAAAAAAAATAATTAGAAGAAAGATTTGGTAATTAATATCGGAAATTGAAATGTTTAGATTATTTTTTGAACTGTCTGTAAGAACATTCGATACTTAGTGTATTTTTCTGACGTCAGATGAAATGCTAATAAAATACGGTGATTTGGGTTAGACATATAGAGATAGTAACAGAAAACGGTCTCTTACAAAATATATACGAAAACAACATCGCTAAAATAGTAAATGCTTTTGTCGGTACTGATATCGATCCTGAACCAGCTTTTGTGACGTTCGACTTGGAAGCGTTCGGCTGTCCTACGCAAACGCCCGAGTGTTGACGAGCCGAAGCAGGGAGCAGCCGATAACTTTGTTACAAAGTGAAAATAAGTGCTTTGTCAGGAAGTTTTTTTGAAGAAAATAAACCCAAAATGAATTACGAACAGCTTTGCACTGCAGTATCATCGCGAGCAAGTAAAAATAAATAATAACATTTTTAAAATGTGTCGTGATAAAAGTAATTTTGGTACTTTTTTTTAAATACAATATTCATTTTATAACAGTAACCTCGCTATGTTTTTTTTCCTGTTGTTTCTTTCAAAAAAATTCATGAAAATATGTTTAATTTTCTTTGTTGTTTCTTTAAAAAAATCCTTACCCTAACCCCTAACCCCTAACCCCTAACCCCTAACCCTAACACTAACCCTAAACCTAACCCTAAACCCTAAACCTAACCCTAAACCCAACAAAAAAAAACAAGCAAAACATTATTATCATAGGACGCAGCACCGTATCAAAATTGTCGTCTGGTACAAATCGGCTCGTCAACTCTCGGGCGTTTGCGTAGAACAGCCGAACGTTTCCGAGTCGAACGTCACGAAAACTGGTTCAGGATCGATAAGAGCACCCTTTTGTCTAACAAATTATTAGTACGGTTAATGACTTTCTAATACAAAGTTGTAATTAATTCAAAGTATTATTAGATTATATTTTTTATAATAGATATTAACTTTTTTGTTTCTGATAATTAAAGCAATTATATTTTACAGTAAAGATTAACCTATTTATTTCTTAAAATTACTATATATATTTAGTTATATTCAGTTTTATTTGTTCAACGATTTCTTAGATTATTATAAATGACATTCTAATGGACAGTTTAACTTAAAGTTTGTTCATCGCTGCTGGTGTGTGTAAGATTAATTATATCCGACAATCGACGTTCGTAGGTGACGACATTAAACATTTTCACCGTCATAACAATCGAGGTTAATAGGTGATTCCCACTTCAATGAAATTTCTTTATGGTGTGGCCAAGTGGTTAAAGTGATGGGCTATAAATCTATTTAGGTCTTCACTCATACGTTCGAATCTGTTTGGAGACTAACATTTTATCTTTTTTTTGTTTCTCAAATAATGTTATTTCTTTCGGTCTGTTTCAAAACAATAAAGAACACAACAACGAATAACTTTCTTTTCTATTTTTTTTTTAGTTACTTCAAATAATGTTGGCGATGCATCCTTTCTTTTCATTTTTTTTATGATTCTTCTTCTGTGCGTGTCTTTGAAGTGTCATGTGGTCATACAACAGTTTCCCAATTTTTTACAAAGTCCTTTGCATTATTGTTGTACTATGCAAGATCTTTCAAACTTCACCGGTTGGGCAGCAGATGGCAGACAAAGCAATGTTGCATTCTATAGTCCACTTCCCTACATTCGCAGATGGCTGGGTCAGTTTTGTAGCCCCATCTGGTCAGAGCAACTTTTAATCGCCCCATTCCCGGTCTTAGGCGGTTGAGTGTTTTCCACTGGAACTAGCATGCTTCTGAACCGGGAAGCTCAAAAAGGGGAGATTCCCATGTCAGTTGGAGGGGGACCATTCTTTAACCGTCTGGTCCACAGTTTCCCACTTTTTTACGCAGTCCTTTGTTGTTGTACTCTGCAAAATCTTTCAAGCTGCACCGGTTGAGCAGTCGGGGTGAAACACGGCAATATTGCATCATATTGGCCTACTCTCCCCATTCGCAAGTGGTTGGGTCAGTTTTGTAACCCCATCTACTCATAGCAACTTTTGATCGCCCCATTCCCGTTCTCAGGCGGTTTAGTGGAAAACACTCAACCGCCTGAGAAGGTATGTTCTCCTGATTTTGTTGTAGACATAAAAAGGGCACAGTTTTTTCAGTAGTTGATCTTTCATCTCTGTCGTTTGTGTCTTTTTCTATTCATCTCTGTTTTTTGTGCCTTTTTCTATTCATCTCTGTTTTTTGTGCCTTTTTCTATTCATCTCTGTATTTTGTGCCTTTTTCTATTCATCTCTGTATTTTGTGCCTTTTTTCTATTCATCTCTGTCTTTTGTGCCTTTTTCTATTCATCTCATGTCAGTAGGAGGGGGACCATTCTTTAACCGTCTGGTCCACAGCTGTAGAATGGTCTCTTCCCTAGATGTTGTTAGGGTCCGACATTTATATTTAGTAAAAAGATGAATGGGATTTTTTTCCGGCAATAATGGCGGTTCTTTTTCTTCTTCACATGTCTTTGAAGCTGGTGGTCATACGACAGTTTCCCACTTTTGCATTATTGTTGTACCCGTTTGACAGTAGAGGGCAGACAAGGCAGTGTTGCATCTCCACATTCGCAGATAGTTGGGTCAGCTTTGTAGCCCCATCTAGTCATAGCAATTTTTGATCGCCTCATTCCTGTTCTCAGGCGGTTGAGTGTTTTCCACTGGAGCTAGGGACAGGGTGCTTCTGAGCCGGGCCTTAGAAGGGGGCGATTCTCATGTATTCCATGTATTTTTTGATTAATTCAAATAATGTTGATTTCTTTTGTCTGTTTTTAAAACAAACACAACAAAAGCGATGAAAACTTTTCCTTTTTCTTCTTTTCAGTTATTTCTGATTAGGTCGGTTGACCTCTTCCGTTTGAAATCTAAAAAGAAGAACGATATTATGGACGTTTTTAAAACGACTTCATATATTTTTTATTACTTCTGTCTGTCTGTCTTACAAATATATTTATAACTAATATTATTTTGGTTGCGAAACAAAACTGGAAGTAAAAATACTCTTGGGCAACGTCATGTCAGGAAAGCTAGTATGTATAATATATAGTCATCCGCAGACAGCAGTTTCGTCGTCTACGACTCATCAGTCTTTCTATAACACAATATTACCTTTTTTTATTCTATTTTATAATATTCAATTTTCGGGATAGGGTTCAATGATGTACGATGCATTGATTGAGTAGGAGAGGGTGTAGATAAAGTGACATTTATTCTAATAAATTTCGATATAGTCATCAGCTTCACCTAACTCTCCACCCCGCAGTAAGACATGTCTCGGAAATGGTTGACGATCTCTGTGTATTCCTGCTCCAAGCCCCGGACTCCTTGTTAACATTTCTATTTTCATTTTATTTAAAATTTCTATAATATTTAAGTTAAGTTTAAAATTGTACTGTTTTAGTCGACTAGACGATAGAATTGGATTTTGGAACAATTCAGTTTAAAATGGGTAAAGTCAGAATTTTTTTTTTACCTTAGCACTATCAGATTGATCACTAATCAGCATTTTTCCTGATCGGACGATCTCATTTTTTGTTAATGTGTGTGAAAGGTGATAACGTACGTACGAACATAGAATGACTGGGCACATTATTATATAGATAATTGTCATCACTGTTTCCTATTACCATTACAGCGGTCCTCTTATTTATAATCACTCTCATCTTGAATTACTTATTTTCTTATTGGTCTTGTATTTCGCTCACCATTGCGACGGGGAGGAGGAGAGAGAGAGGGAGAGGGATAGGGGGAGAGGGACAAGAAACAGAAAGAATTACTGAAACCTAATGTCTGAATATTAAATTTATGACACAATGACAGCAGATTTTCTGTCTTTTGTTTGTTTGTTTGTCTGTTTGCCTGTTTCATGTGGCAGATGCTCTCAATCCGAACCAGAGACCAAAAAAGATTATCTTTGTCAGGAAATACTAAGTCTAATTATAATCTTATTGAATTACTAATGGCCTTTCGTTGGTGTCGCTTCTGGATGCATAGGGACTAGTTTATGAGAACATATCCCCAGTAGAAAGAACTGATCTTTGGAGTTGGGATCCGACAATTCCAGAGCTTTATTGGATCAGGTGGTGAAATATCATCTTGTCAGGATTCATAGCTGCGGATTCGTTTCTATTGCTGACAGTTACCATAATACCACTTGCGGAACATAGTGTAGGGATTTTTATGTTCATGCCTTTCGTTGGGATAATTCTACAAATCCTCGACACTCAGAATTGTATTCTTTTATTTTCTGTATTGGTTACGATAACCTTTTTTGGCACTTGTACAGATGCGAAACACGAGCCGAAATTTATTTTAGAAGAGTTCCAATGGTGTAAGGGGCAGACAACTCTCTTTTTTTAGTATGCAATTTCTCCGAAAATGGAAAATATGCATTTTTTAAATAAGAAGTCATGCAAATTCAATTAATAGAACATTTTTCAAAGAAATAACAATTTGTGAAAATCAACAGTATATTTTTTCATTTCAAAACTAGCAAAACGAATAGTCCTCTTGTTTGGATTAAAAGATTTTTTTTTTAAATATTAAATTATCGCAGAAATTAAAATTTGTGAAAATCAACAGTATATTGATAGAACATTTATTGAAGAAAATAGAATTTGGGAAAATCAACAGTATATTTTTTCATTTCAAAACCAACAAAACGAACAGTCCTCTTGTTTGGATTAACAGATGTTTTATTTTTTTCATAGTTTAAAATATTAAATTATCGCAGAAATTAAAATTTGTGAAAATCAACAGTTTCAAGGCAGTCACGTCGATTATGTCCATTTTCGGAGAAGCTAGAAATTATGTACTTAAAAAAACAGAGTTGTCTGCCCTTTCTTACACCATTGGAACTCTTCTAAAATAAATTTCGGCTCGTGTATCGCATCTGCACAAGTGCCCCTTTTTTTAATATCGACCAGCGTTGCATAAACTATGACTAGAATGTAATGCAGAGATGTTTTTTATGTCCTGATAATGGTATTAAACTGCATCCGGTGATGAAGCCCTAATTTGGGAGGTTTGGGAAGAGTGGAGCAACCCCTTAATTAACACTGCTCCCAAGTTTGCTCTGGCCTTGGAGCAGTAGTACCCGTTAGGGTCCCAAGAATAAAATGAAACTGTGATCAGAAATATAACTTTTCCTAAATGAATAATAAAACAAACTCCATGAATAAATATTTGAAAATAATAACTGAAAAAAATTTATATATATATATATATATATATATATATATATATATATATATATATATATATATAAAGGGTGGGCAAAAATAAGGGTCCTATTTTTAAAAATTCATAACTTTTTTATTTATTGATTTTTTTTTTTTTTTTTTTAGAATAAGTAAAGGACCCCTTCCGAAGCAAGCATGAGCCGTATTAGCCCTAAGGAACGTACCCTCATTTAGAAAACATTATTTTTGCTTAAAAAACTCAAAACAGTGTAAAAAACAATACTTTAGTTTTTGTAAGTTTTAAGAAGTGTTTTT
>OY744517.1:41522901-41525401 GCA_963556195.1 Sepiola atlantica
TATATTTATATATAGATTTATATATATATATATGTATATATTATATTATATATATGTATGTATATAGTATATATACATATATATGTAAATATATATCATATTAATATATATAGCATATAATTATATATATGTATATTTATATAATTTATTTTGTTATATGGTGAGAAACCAAGCAAATAACATATCCAAAAGAGAGTGATACGCGAATTCACACGTCTGTAATAAATGACAACATAAGCTGAAGAGAGCCGGATAGTTAAGTCCTTCTGAGCTTGAAACCGACGGTATTGATGTTGTACTATTTTTTCTGTATCAAACAATAATATATATATATATATATAATCAAATATAAACCAAAAGTAAACTTCTTGGCTTAAGGAAAGAATAATAAACACTGGTTTATTACAGAATACACCTTGCATTGAACAATCGAAATTTGAAATAAATTTGGACATTCGAACATGTTTATCACTCTTATTTCTTCTATCTTTATATATATATATATATATATATATATATATATGTATACAGGGTGGGCCAAAATAAGGGTCCTATCTTTAAATTTGAATAACTTGAATTTGAATAACTTCCACAAAATAAAAGTTAAACTCACCAAACTTTATGTGTGTGTAGACTGACCCTTCTGAGATTTTTTGAAATAAACAAAACAAATTTTAGCCGAAAAACACTTCTTAAAACTTACAAAAACTAAAGTATTGTTTTTTACACTGTTTTGAGTTTTTTAAGCAAAAATAATGTTTTCTAAATGAGGGTACGTTCCTTAGGGCTAATACGGCTCATGCTTGCTTCGGAAGGGGTCCTTTACTTATTCTAAAAAAAAAAAATTTTTAAATCAATAAATAAAAAAGTTATGAATTTTTAAAAATAGGACCCTTATTTTTGCCCACCCTGTATAATCAGGAAAGGAAGGAAATGTTCCAACCTTATGGAAATTGAACAAAGAAAATCAAAGAATATTATTTATATATTTATCAACGTTTCGTCTTTATTGTAAGACTTCCTCAGGATGATTATTTTGAAGAAAATATCATAACAGATACAGAATGTTTGGGCTGCTGTTTCATAACGCGAGTCAAATCTAACCGCCCTCCCCCTTTCTATTGAAGTTCACACTCCTACCGTTGCTTACAAACCGTCACCATCTCTATAGTATCTCATATTTTGATTTTTTTCTAGTTTTGAACCAGCGGCCAAAACATTCCATACTTCTTGTACCTTCTTGGTCATCCTCAGGAGTAGGTTTTTTTAAAATTATAAATGAGAAGACTTGAGTTATTGTTTTTATAGATATCTTGAAGGATGAATGTAGGGAAAAGAGAGGGTGTGTGGTTGAGTTGATTATTTTTGTATGTTTACTTTTGTCTTTTATTTTATTTGTTTATTTGATTGTATATTTTTTTCATTAACCCTTCAATAAATCTATAAAAACATTAACTCAAGTTTTCTCATTTATAATTTAAACAAAAAACTACTCATGAGAACGACCGAGAAGGTTCAAAGCGCTAGAGAAATGGCCGACTTACGAACAATCGGCGAAATATTATATGGATTGCCGCCTGAAACCCGAAAGATTGCTCGACGCTTCGAAAACCTTTAAAACAAAGTTATGCAAACGCAAAAATTCTGTGTTGTTCAAAAAAGCCTGTTTGAGTCATAACTTGCTGCCTAAATATACATATATATGATGGATTCTCCTGTCGATTTCAACATATGAGTGCCGCGCCAGGGGCTGCCCACGCATGCAATTGTAATTGCAAGGGTTGGACACTCCCCAACAACACCTCTCCTGAGTCGACACTGCTTGATTCCAATGGCAAACAATTCAAGACGACTGAAAACAATGTCGAGATAAGCAGAGAGCACATACAGCACCTGGTATTCCCAAATGGTCACCCATTCAGTCCTGTTGCTCCTATAATTACTGGTATGATGGAGATTTTCCTAAGATTCCAGTTTCTTTTTATGTCGTACATTACACCTTGGTATTTCGTAATCTTTTCCCTTTCTGCTCTGTTAAATCCTGCATCATTAGGGACACTGACTTCAACTAGGGTTATATGTGTGTGTGTGTGTGTGTGTATGCATATACATATATGTATTTATATATGTATATATGTACACAGTATGTATGTATTTATTTATTATTATAATAAAACTGAGTTGATTGCTATAATAGAGCTGAATTAATCAACGTAATTTGTAATTAACTGAACAATTCAACAACCTCTCACTTAACTATCCATGTATCTATTTCCCTCACCTATTTTCACTCTATGTTGATTCAACGACCTTCTAATAGTTTTTAATGTCTCTGTGAGCATTTAGAAAAAGTGTGACTCTCTCTTTTCATTTGATTTTTATAATGTGCCCATGCACACCGTAAACGCGTATGTAAATTAGATAGCAGAATAATAGGTTGCTTTACATTTATATCATCCACACGAACAATATAGAAGTAAAGAGGCTTGTTTTTTTCTAG
>OY744517.1:41530401-41577901 GCA_963556195.1 Sepiola atlantica
TAGATGTTGATTGTACGTTTTTATTTGCGTTCGGATCTCTTAATGTATGTATGCAGGTAGGCATGTTGATAGATAAGTGTAACAGTAGGTACAACCTAATATTAGATTTTAAAAAAAAAAAAAAGCTTCATCGTAGAAAAATAAACAGGAATGAGCTAATTCCTATTTTAGTCACGTTAATTGTTTAGAGTGAATTGGGTTTTTGACATTATTTTTAGCCTATTTGCACTTATTATTTTAGTTTTAGAAGTAAAAGAAATACTTGTTTTTTATCGTACATATACTGAAGAAATATTTCGATATGTGTGTGAGCGTATGTGTAGGTATATACATGCATGTATGTGTATATGTGTGTGTGGGTATATGTATGTATATGTATACTTATGTTATGTGTATGTATATATGTGTGGTTGGTATGAATTTATGGATGGATACTAAGCATATTTGTGAATGTATATTAATAAGCATAATGATACTTAAAAGAAGGGAGAAAAACGACTAAATAATAGATGGAAATATTAATGTAAGACTCTAATTGTTTACATTCGTATATTTGTCTTAGCAATTCACTTGATAGTACGATTTAGAAATAAAACATAGTAAAAATTAATGTTTACGGTGCAGATCCCCGTAAAACTACTTTTGAATCCTTAGAACACTTTAAGAAATTAAATAAATAAATAAATATATAATGCTCATTCTATATTTCGAAATCGTAATCTGGCTAAATATGGAGGATATATTTCGCCGTGAATATAACCCCCTTAGTTTCGCATTTTAACTAGTGGCTTACTACTTGAGTGATGAATTTCTGGGAAGGTAAGCTTGTCTCAATATTGTTAGAAAGGGTTTACTAATAAATACTATATAAATTCCATATAAACACTTATGTAGAAGAAACTTTTTTAATAGTTGATTGAATGGACGGTTTGACACATTGAGACTAGCTCTATAATGATCTGCTTAAATGAGTTTCGCACCATAAACATTCAGGTAACTTTAATAAAAAAATAAATTATCTTCAAATAAACTGGAACTTTATAAATAAATTATAGTACATATTAAATATTTTAGCAAATATTACCGAATTAAAGTTTTTAAACTGATCGCACTAATTTTTTGGGGAGGATACTAGCTTTGAACGAAAATAATAATTTTAAAAAATGGCTGATTAGTTTGATCGTACACATGTGAGTGTTTGCTCTAAAATTTTTGTTTGTTCTTTGGTTTATTTTCACCTTAAAATGAAACTGATGTATGATGTGGGTGTTTTTTCAAGACACTCTAATCTAAGAACTCTTATTATTTGTGAACTTTTTCTGATGATTTTGTAGTGTTGCAGAGACGATATTGACATACAAATGTTGTTTGGCACAAAACAAATGAAACGGACCGTTAAATATATCTCACAGGAATTTGGAATTTTTGGAAATGTGAAAAAAATAAAAATAAAAGTAATAAAACAAACCATGGTTATTGGAATATAATAAAAAACTGTTCTATATATATATATATATATATATATATATATATATATATGGGAAATGAAAAAGGAAAAACCAAAAAATAGTTGTTTATCTATTCATCAACGTTTCGTCTTTATTGTAAGACTTCCTCAAGATGATAGTTTGGAGAAAAATATCATGCAAGTACATAGAAGTTTGGGGTTGAATCTTTTTCGACCATTGACTCTCAGATCTTGGACTCTCTGGGTTTCATAGTAGCTACGGCTGCTATATCCCATCATCTCACCACCATGTCAACCCCAAACTTCTATGTACTTCCATGACAATTTTTTTTGAAAATGTGAACACAATTGAAGCATAAAAAACCTTTAAATAACCCCAAAATGGTTGATACAACTTTAAAAAAAACAACTTATTTATATACTATTAAAAAGTTATGGCGTTTTTTAAGTATGTCTGGTCGTACGTATTCCTTTTTTTTCAATCAATAACATGTTTCTATAAACATGTTATTGATTGAAAAAAAGGAATAGGCAGAGTACATATTACTAAGGTAGTAGTTTTTAGATGGCAATGCCCGAGTTCGAATCTCATGCAAGTCTAAAAGATTTTTTTTCAAAACTTGATACGTGTTTTATAAATCTAAAAAAAAAATGAACATAACATAATAATATTGAAAAAAAAACATTACATAAATATTTTTTTTAACTAAGTGATCTTTTTTGATAATCCCCCCCCCCCAAAAAAGTAGGTATAATGGGTAATCGCTATTAATTCAAGTTATTTATCTTCCTCCCACAAGATAAGATGTGACACAAGGTCGGGAAAGTGGGATTTGAAAAGCTAGCGCCCGAGAAGGTGAGCACTCTGGCCTACAAAAAATGCCTGGCCAGCCCCGTCGGCATTCTCCGGTAAGGGCGCCTCAGACAGTAAGCTATAAACTTACTCCTCCCCAAAGAGGGGAGGCAAAGTACAGGACAGACCCATAGACCGGCGTTAATCAAGGCCCGAAGGCCAAGACAATACCAATCTATGAGGTGCAGTATCCATCGGAACAGATACTACACTTTGATCTTGGCCAAAAGGATCGCTATTAATTCAAAGAGAATTATTTTTGCTTAAAATCATAATTTCTAATGTACCAACATTGTTCAAAGAGTGAGTATAAACTAGCACATACATATTGTTTTATTTCCCTTCGTTAGGGGTCTGACATTTCCTGGAAGCCTGCAATCCTAGTCTGGCAGTCTTGGAGATTGATTCCATTCAAGATCCTTGTTGATGGTTTGCATCTAAGCTTTCTTGGGCCACATTCCTTTAGCCTTCAACCTCAAAATCTCTGCAGTTTTATTATTCAAGAAGCACTTTTTACGGTCCGTTTCATTTGTCGTGAGCCAAACAACATATTTATGTCAATATCGTCTCTGCAACATTACCAACCAATGTAGCCAACTGACCATCAGAAGCTCATCAAGCTTTGGTATATTCGGACTTGTCAATAAGACATCAGAGCTGATCTGTGGAATAACATTTTTTTTTTAATTCATACCAGTTCCTTGGTTTATTTCTTACAAACATCTATTTACAAAAATCAGACTTTTATAGTTACAGATGACCCATATAACATAATTGTTCTCTGTATCTCCTGAACGTCATGCCAGTCTAATAAATACTAAAACAGCACTGACAGTGGGGTTAGAGGCGTAAAATATAAAATATAGATGTAAATACATGATGCTCAGAAAGATAGAAAAACAGAAAAAATAAAACTGAATGTTGAGAAGTCATCAGAAGAAAGAACGAAGAGAAAAACAGTGCTAAAAAGAATGAGTGAAAAAGACTTGGATATGATATTGAGAGTGTACATACATGTCATTCTCACTGCTGGTTTAGCATTATTAGACTGGACTAGTTTCCCGAGAGTTTTTTTTACTTTCATTTCTTTTTTAACTACACAATTTATTGTTTTTTTTACCAAATTATTATATTTTTAAAATAAGATTTTGAAAGTTAAATTTTATCATTACGGTATAGTTTTGTCATCAAAACTCTGAAATCTTGTGCAGGGTGATCTTTTGTCTTTTTTACAGGCTCTTTCTCACAGAAGAGACGTTGCTAGTCTCTCTCTACTCTATCATTATTTCCATGGAAACTGCTCAACTAAGCTCTAATCTCTGGTCCCTCCTTGTAAAACCTTTGCAGCAAGAACTCGTCTACTACCACAACTTTCTTCCTCTATTTGTCTCGCATCAGGTTGAATTTCCACAAACTGAGCTATTTTGCAAGGACTTCCCCGCCGTGGAACACATTGCCACGGGACTGCTTCCCTGTAGATTACAACATGGTCTTCTTCAAATCCAATGATAACAGATTCTTGTCATGAACTACCCCCACAAGGATTCGAACTCGGTCCATTCCATCAATTATTCGCAACTCTCTCATAAGGTTCTTCATCTCTCAACTGACAAAAATTACATTTTATAAACTCTCATCCTCGGGTGGCTTTTCGCCTTGATAAGCGATGAGCCTTCTCGTAAAAAACTATTATTAATTGAATCAAATTGTTATAAAACGATAAGTTTGTTAAGGTAATGTTGTTTTAATCTTCATTTATAAAATTACAACAATACTAGGGTTAGGGTTAGGGTTAGCTTCCAGAGCTTTCAATCTTTTACTACATGAGAATCTGATAAAAATTTTAAAGCCAGAAATCACTTTCTATTCGACAGTTGAATCTTACAAATTCCGGTGCCTCTTTAGAAACGTAGCCGAGATTTGAAAGGGGGAGAAAATTCAAACGACGAAATATGAAAAGGGGCAGATAAGTCAAACTTGATTTTAAAATTTGTAAAGAGACATAAAAGTAGTGCAAAACTGTTCTGCTCCAAAAATTCATTTTACCCGTCCTGGAATGAGTGGTCTAGTGTATGTATGTATGTATGTATGTATGTATGTATGTATGTATGTTTGTATGTATGTATGTATGTATGTAATGTGTATAATGTATGTATGTATATAATGTATGTATGTATGTATGTATATAATGTATTTATGTATGTATATATATAATGTATGTAATGTATGTATGTATATATATGTATGTATGTATGTAATGTATGTATGTATGTAATGTATGTATGTATGTATGTATCTATGTATGTATGTAACGTATGTATATAATGTATATATATATAATGTATGTGTGTGTATATATAATGTATGTATGTATGTATATATATAATGTATGTATGTATATATATAATGTATGTAATGTATGTATGTATATAATGTATATAATGTAACGTGTGTATGTAACGTATGTATGTAATGTATGTGTGTGTATATATAATGTATGTATGTATATAATGTGTGTGTATATATAGGTGTATGTATGTATATAATGTATGTATGTATGTGTATATATAATGTATGTATGTATATAATGTATGTATGTATGTGTATATATAATGTATGTATGTAATGTATGTATGTATATATATAATGTATGTATGTATGTATATTTATATATGTATGTATGTATATATATGTATGTAATATATGTAATGTATGTATGTATATATGTATATATATAATGTATGTATATATATATAATGTATGTATGTATGTATGTATATAATGTATGTATGTATATATATAATGTGTGTGTGTGTGTGGAATTAATTTTACCTCGGATGGATATTCTTCTAGTTTTATTAATACAGAAATTTCCATAACTAATTTGATTATAGGGTTGTTTCACATACCTGCATGAATCTGGTTATATAGAAAGGACTTATTAACACCTCGAAATAAAGCAGCACTTTCCATTGAATGCATGTAGATGTAGTAGTTTAGATTCCAGTTTTGCTCGCTAATCTTGTTTGCGCTAATAGTTATATCGATGGCTCTTGTAAAACCTTTGGTTATGCTCGCTCGCTTTTCCATTTAATAGTTTTGAAAACGATTTATATTTCTTATTGACAACCTTCGTCGTGTAGACAGAAATCATGTGTTTTTTCGCAAAATACTTCACAAAATATTTCATCCAGTGTTGTTTTTTGTTTTTTTTCCTGTTTTGCTTAACTTGGTTTGTATGTTTGTTTACTTTTTTCTTTGTATTCAGTTTATTATTAATATTATGCTCAACTAAGGGATGAAACTATTTAATAGATTTATTCGTTTTAGAAATGATTGCGGTAATTTATTTCATGGTTTTCTTATAGAAGCCATCATCATCATCATCATCATCATCATCATCATCATCATCTGCGGTTTAATGCCCGTTTTACATGCTGGCATGTGTTAGACGGCTTTTAGTAAATTGACAGAGATAAGTTTTATCTCCGGTCAGGTTTCTTTGGAAGATTTTTATAGACCGGATGCTCTTCATGACGGCAACCCAGTGAGGTGATGGTTTTAGGTTTCACCCTTTTTTTAAGTATTTGTTTTTTTTATAGATTTTGTATCGTTGCCTCGGAGGCTTGTAAAGCTGACAGATTCACCATGGTGCCGTATTTTACTTTATGTGAAGCCTCGATGTCGTATGCTTAACAACTGAAGAATCAAAAATTAAACTAAAATACAGCTAATAACCATTTAATTTTCAACCGATCTGTACATTTTTATAAGTTGTATTTTTGTTTGACATTTCAAACGATTCATTATTTTCCCAACTGAGAAGAACATATCGAAAGTATCTGTATTTTCTTGTCCAGTGTAAACTGATGACGTAGCCATTTGCTCTTTCTTTCCTGGCTGATCTAAATGTATTCTGACAGGGTCTAGGCTTACATGAAATTGCAAGGCTAATTATTGGAACAGCTTGGTCTCATGAACATTGATGTCATTAATAGATAAAACAAAAAAATGCTTCGTTGGCATGGACACGTGGAAGGCTCAAGTGGTGCCATCAAGATGGCTTGAGATAGATTGAGATTTGGCCGACCTAAATTGTCTGGGAAAGAACAGCTGCAGAGAGATCGCATAGTGTGGAAGCTCTCTGCACTTGACCTGCGTGATAGAGTTTCTTGGAGATGTGAAGTGGGATCTGTTATGCATGCAGCTAGCCAGCTGTCTGGACAGGGGTGCACTAGTGTCGATGATGCCCCTCAACCTGTATGTTAATAAAAAGGAATTGCTACTGCTGCTGCTGCTGCTGCTGCTGCTGCTGCTGATGATGATGATGATGATGATGATGATGATGATGATGATGATGATGATGATGATGATGATGATGATGATGGAGGGGAAGACTTAGATCGAGACTGGACAATCTGGGCCCCACCCTCATCAGAGGATTCATTGTGGCCTGATTCAACAGATAAATCGTTTGTTGTTGTTGATGATGATGATGATGATGATGATGATGATGATGATGATGATGATGATGATGATGATGATGATGATGATTAAGGACAATTCTTTTACTTGAATTCGAATCGATGTCACCCTTTAAATTATCATCATTTCCCGATGGAAATTTTGCAAACCAATTTTGATCAGTTCTTTCTTTTACTGGGTCATCACCAAATGGCGTACAAACCTTTTGAGAGACATGGGGTGCATTTGTGCCCAGTTTAAACTCATACTATAAACAGGTGTGACGGTGGTTAAGTGGTTAACTACACTGACTGGAAACCCGGGTGTGCCAAGTTCGAATCCAGTTTGTTCCACGAAAACACTTTTATCGAACCCACTCTTGACTTTGTGTCTAACCTCCTGGAGAAGAGGTAAATAAAATTAAGAGGCACGAATTAGCAATTATCTGTCAGCCAAGTTCAGAGCACAAAGAAAAGACAAGTAATGATTTCTAACTTCCTCTTTCCCCCCCCCCCAAAAAAAAACTTTTTCTTCTGTTGTCTTTCCTCTTCACCTCTACTTCTTTTCCTTTTATTCTTACGTTAATCTTCCGCTTTTTACTTTTCCTCATCCTCCCCCCCCACACTTCTCTTTTCCAACATTCCCTCCCCTCACACTTCTCTTTCCCACATTCCCTCCCCACACTTCTCTCCCCCACACTTTTTTCCCCACATTCCCTCCTTCTACACTTCTCTTTCCCACATTCCCTCCCTCACACTTTTCTTTCCCACATTCCCTCCCCACACTTCTCTTTCCCACATTCCCTCCCCCACACACTTCTTTTTCCCACATTCCCTCCCCCACACTTCTCTCCCCCCACACTTTTTTCCCCACATTCCCGCCTTCTACACTTCTCTTTCCCACATTCCCTTCCCCACATTTTAACTTTCCAACATTCCCTCCCTCCACCCTTCTCTTTCCCACATTCCCTCCCCCCACATTTTAACTTTCCCACATTCCCTTCCCCCACACTTTTCTTTCCCACATTCCCTTCCCCCACACTTTTCTTTCCCACATTCCCTTCCCCCACACTTCTCTTTCCCACATTCCCTCCTCAACACTTCTTTTTCCCACATTCCCTTCCCCCACACTTCTCTGTCCTACATTCCCTCCCCCCACATTTTAACTTTTCAACATTCCCTCCCTCTACCCTTCTCTTTCCCACCTTCCCTCCCCCAATACTTCTCTTTCCTTAATTCCCTCCCCCACACTTCTTTTCCCACATTCCCTCCTTCTACTATTCCTCATTTATCTGCCCCTTCTCCCTTTCTTCCTTGCGGCTTCTTCCCATGATTAATATTAACTTTAGCGGAATCCTAAAAAAATGCCGCTCGGCACTATTTCAAAACACCCTATCTTTATTTATTTAAAGTTGAGTATTTGTATATGTTTATATATTTGTATGTATAGGATTCACTCTTGAATTAATTAATCGATCATTTTCAATTTCGGAACACAGCTGATTGGCATAAGGATGGGTAATGTGGGCTATATTTATTTTATTTTTTTCTGGAAAAGAGGCAAAGAGGGAGTGGAAGCCTTTCATCAAAATGTAGATACCTCCAATATTTGTTAAATTTTAACAATAGGTATTCGATGTCAATTAATAAATATTCTCCAAATTTCTTTGAAATATTTTTCAAGGATTTGGTGGGGAATAATATTGGCGTAAATTCTCATTTGAAAATTCAAATATTTTCATATATATATATAAAAGTCAGGTTCATTTTATAATCCAATAACCATGTTTTTATTTTATCATTTTATTTTTTATTTTTTCACATTTCCAAAAAACATAGCATTTTTGTGAGATATATTTTTTACGGTCCGTTTCATTTGTCGTGAGCCAAACTACATATTTATGTCAATATCGTCTCTGCAACATTACAAAATCATCAGAAAAATTCACAAAGAGTAAAAATTTCTTAGATTAAAGTGTCTTGAAAAAAACCTACACTATACAGTGGTTCATTTTTGGGTGAAACCAAATAAAAAACAAAGAAATATGTACATATTTGCATAATCACGTTCCTTGTATGAGAGATGAACCAACCAAACCACACAATGTACAATGTGTGTTGTTGTATATTAAAGTGTGTGGTTTAGATGAATGAAAATAACGTGGACTCGAACTTACCTTACCTCATGGAAAAACTGTCAAGAAGAAAATAGTTTTTCTTTTATGAAGAATCTATAAAGATAGGCGGAAGTGGCTTCGGAAAGTGACGAATTATGGGAAGGAAGAGATAGAGTATAAAATCCAAGGTAAGAGACGAGTGATGACGATCGTTATTTTAAGGGTGGGGTGGGGTGGGGTGGGGTGGGGTGGGGGGGGGGGGTTAACGAAATAAGAAGATTGATGATAATTAAGGGTTAGGGTTAGAAGAAAATTGAGAATGGGAGAGAGAAGAAGGATAGATAATACACAAAATGTAACTATTTTGAATCAGTAGAAATGTAGACATATTTTCTAAGCATGGTTTCGTAAGAGTATTAATTTTATTTAAGAAAACCATAACAATGTGTGTTTTTTTTACAATAAATAACATTTTTTTTTAAATTATTACTCTTAGGAAACAATGTTTTAAAAAATATGTCTACACTTCTACTGATTCAAACCAGCATAGACGTAACCGAATTGTTCTCTCTGACACCAAGAAGTCAACTTACCATTGGACGATGAAAAGAAAAAGAAAAACCATTTTGCTTTGACAAGGAAAATTTCAATTTTCGAAAGTTTAGATTAAAATAAATTTTATTTATTTAAAAAATAAACATTGTTATGGTTTTCTAAAAAAATATTAATACTCTTACAAAACAATGTTTTAAAAAAATGTCTACACTCCTATTAATATATATATATATATATATATATATATAGTAAGCTAGGAAAATATATTTATGGCAATTAAGCTATACGGAGGCTCCCGCGTTTCATCAAAGAATCTGATTGGTTAACTAGCTAGCCGTGTATATAAAAACACCCGGCAAAAATAACTCCATGCATTTTAGCCTGAAAATTCCCCCCGGGGATGAAACGCGGGAGCCTCTGTGTAGCTTAATTGCCATAAATATATTTTCATAGCTTACTACCTAGCTCTACTTACGTATCGAGCACTGTTGAAGTAAATACTGAAAATTGATACATAAAAAATTATATCTCCTTATAAAATTTTATGTAGATACATGAAATACTAATATATATATATATATATATATATATATATATATATATATATACATAATCTCTCTTTTTTTGTGTTTCTTTCTCTCTTTATTTCTCCCATTCTCTCTCTCTCTCTTTCTCTCTCTCCCTTTCTTTCTCTCTCTCTCTCTCTCTCTCTCTTTCTCTCTCTCTCTCTCTATCTATCTATTTCTTTTTCTATTTCTTTATTCTTCCTTCATTTTGCTTCATTCTCTTTATTTTTCTCTTCTCCTCCTCTGGGTCCCCCCTCTCTCTCTCTCTCTTCGTTTCTCTTCCCCTCTCTTTTTTCTTGCGTTTCTTTCTCCCTATCTTTCACTTCTCTTATTGTATGCCCTTCTCTCTTTATTTCTCCCATTACCCCTCTCTCTCCCTTCTCCCTCTCTATCTATCTATTTCTTTTTCTCTTTCTTTATCCCTCCTTCTCCCGTATTTCATTTCCTTTTCCCTTCCCTTCTTTCTTCCTCCTCCCTTCATTTCTCTCTTTATCTATGACGTTCTTTTCTTATCTATCTCTTTCTTCTCCTCCCTTTCTCCCCTCTGCTTTTTCTTACTCTATCTATTTCTAACTTCTTCTCTCTTTCTTCTTCCATCTTTCTTTTGTTCTCTCTCTTTCCCTCCCTCACTTTTTACTTCGCTATCTCCCCACGAGGGCTGCATATGATACAAAGGCGATCTTAAAGTAGGGTCTCGTCATTACCGAATGCCACGATGATGCTGCTCCTGACCCTGTGATGTTTAGTAAAGCGCTTAGGGGAGCTTTTACATCATTTCTCCTCCTCCCCCTCGATTTATTCCTCACTACTTCCACCCCCCTCTCTCTCACTCTTTCTTCCACTATATTTCTCTCTCGGCCTTTTGGACGGGATCAAAGTGTAGTATCTGTTCCGATGGATCCTACACCCCATAAACTGGTATCGTCTTGGCCTTCAGGACTTGATTTACGCCGGTCTATGGGTCTGTCCTGTGCAGTTCTAGGAGGTCCACCCTCCCAGGCTTTGCCTCCCCTCTTTGGGGTGGAGTAAGTTTATCGCTTACTGCCTGAGGCGCCCCTACCGGGGAATGCCGACGGGGCTGCCTAGGCATTTTTTGTAGGCCAGAGTGCTCACCTTCTCGGGCGCTGGCTTTTCAAATCCCACTTTCCCGACCTTGTGTCACATCTTACATTGTGGGAGGAAGATAAATTTTATCTCTATGTTTCTTAATTCTTCTCTCTCTCTCTCTTTCTCCTTTTTCTCTCCCCCTCTCTCTCTATACCTCCTTCATCTTTCTCCCCTCTTTCTCACTATTCTTTTTCCTCCTTTTTCCTCTCTTCATCTCCTTCTCTTTCCTTTTCTTTATTTATTACTCTCTCTCTCTCTCTATCTTTCGAAATGCACATTTTTCTCTCATTCTTCTACTCTTGAAATCTAATTCTATACTCTCCCCTTTCCCGGGATTCTCCTCCCCCCCAAAATCACTACCACCCCGTTTCCATATCATTTTTCAGCCACGTAACGGCTTCCCACGATGCATAATCATGTGACAGAATTTTGTTTTCCTCTCATCCAAGGAACTGTCAGTTTTGTAAACCAGGCTAAGTCTAAGTTTTCATCTTTTTCCGAGCATGTCCATCTCTGTCCACCACCAGCTGAAAGGTTCCAATTACCCTAAGCAGGGCAGATGACACCCAATCACAAAATTTGAAACCCAACCCTTGGACATGTTTATTGATGTTCTTGCAAGATTTTCATATTCCTCTGTCCTTTTTTAATAATAATAAAAAAAACAAATCAATTCTTAAGATGCGGCCATTCAATGTGTATATTTAGCAATAAAAAAGATATTTCAAACTTAAATGTAACATACCGACGGATAGACAGCGCCTCTTAGAGAGATGGGTGAACGCATATAAAAATGCTATTGCAAATTTAACCATGGGAGACCAAAGAAAATGCTATTTCAAATTTAACCATGAGAGTCCAAAGAAAATGCTATTTCAAATTTAACCATGAGAGTCCAAAGAAAATGCTATTTCAAATTTAACCATGAGAGTTCAAAGAAAATGCTATTTCAAATTTAACCATGAGAGTTCAAAAAAATGCTATTTCAAATTTAACCATGAGAGTCAAAAAAAAAATGTTATTTCAAACTTAAACATGACAGACCAACAATAATTCATAAGCGGGACCGACCAAAGAAATTATATTCCAAAGTTAAGCTTGACAGACAAAAGAAAAGACTATTTCAAGCGTAACCATGACAAACCATCAAAAAACCTTTAATATGACAGACCAAAGAAAATGCTATTTCAAACTTAAGCATGACAGACCAACAAAGATTCTTAAGCATGACTAAAGTAAATGATATAATCCAAACTGAAACGTGATCGGCTGACGAGCAAAGTCTTTTATAGAGATCCAAGAACGCATACCAAACAAAAAAACAAACAAAAATTATTTTCCAAGAAATCGGATCCAACCATTTTTATTCCAGAAGTCTCCATTTTCTTTGCAATTGGAGCTAATGCAAAGAAATCGTAAGCAAGAGACAATTCAAATCCATCCGTGTCACCTTTGGATTGTTTCTGCCGTTCATCATTGCGTCTCTTTCTATGTTCCTACACGAAGCCTGTGCCGATCGTATTTGTATATTTATTAGATTATTTTTTATATTTTCTCCTATGATAGCTGAAGCCAGTGCAGAAAGGAGACAGTTTTGGTTAGGTCAACAGGAAGTGATAGAAAGAGAGAGCGAGAGAGCACGAGAGGGGAACAGTCCTTTAGAAAGAACAATGTTAATGTTCGTTTTCATTTATCGGAACCTTTTTCTTTCTCCCTATATTTTTCGACGCGCAGGGAGAGGGGTACAATGTAGACCTACAAAAAGAAATAAAACATCTCTGTATATAAAATTGTAATTCCTGTCTGCTTGTCACCACTGTCGACCAAAGGAAGACTCTAGCGGACATGCATGCCCTTTTGGCTAAAATCAAAGTGTAGTATCTGTTCCGATGGATACTGCACCCCATAGACTGGTATCGTCTTGGCCTTCGGGGCTTGATTCCGCCGGTCTATGGGTTTGTCCTGTGCAGTTCTAGGAGGTCCACCCTCCCAGGCTTTGCCTCCCCTCTTTGGGGAGGAGTAAGTTTATTGCTTACTGCCTGAGGCGCCCCTACCGGGGAATGCCGACGGGGCTGCTCAGGCACTGGCTTTTCAAATCCCACTTTCCCGACCCAACCTTGGGTCACATCTTACCTTGTGGGAGTAAGATAAAACTGGCCTTGAGCCTAACGTCCTGGAGAGGAGGTAAATAAATACTCACTGTGATGGTTTATGGAAGTAAAACATGACCAGTGAGGGTTGAGGACATTGCAGTATTGGATCCATCTTTGGACACCAAGGTTAGAGTCCATCAAATCTTCGTCAGTAAAAGTTGGTCCATCACTGCAGCCACTGAGGATGTGTTCCATTGTCAGTCTGGGATTTCAACAAGGGTCAGGGTTAGGGTTAGGGTTAAGGTTAGAGTTAGGGTTGTTGCTGGTTTCCACTTGCGGAGATTGCTGGATATCCTTCGAACTATCCCTCTTGATCGGTTCAGGGTCACCCAGTCCTTCCTTGGATCTTCTCTGAGTTTTTGGATAGCTTCATTCAAGTAGCCATTCCAATCATTCCATCTGTCAATGTGGTAGTCCTGTGACCTTGCAAGGTCAAGGATGTCTTTTGTCATGAAACTGCTTCTTGATTTCAATCTGCTTCTTGCATGGATAGAAATTATATGAGTCTTAAAAAATGCTTAGATCTGATGACCTCAGAGGAAGATTAAATCTGAACAGTATAATGAGATGTATGCAGAATGGGAGACTTCGATGGATGACACAATAGACTATAGACTGGCAATCGGAAGGTGGTACGTGATATGAAATATAGGGTTTTTATAATTTCGAAGTGCAATCTTCTAATATTAATATTAAGTTCAGATTTGACTTAGTTGAATATTCTGATCATAATTTTATAGGGATGACCTTTAAATTGTTTTTCATATAAAAATATATCTTAGTAATATAACTCAACGTTTAATTTTTATGTTATAATTATATTAGCTAAGTGGAAATCATACGACATTGGAGGAGGAGGTTGGAGGGTTACTTAATCTAATGTACATGTGCATGAGACAGCCAGGTGTATTCCAGACTGACTGACCAACTTATCTTTTCACTTTTGGTTTTCTAGGCAGATTTCAAAATCGATCTTCACTTTTTCACACAGTCTTGAGAAGACGCATATGCGTTGAAACACAAATTAATTAGTGTCGACTGTCCCCATCAATGTTTATTTAATTTTATAAAAGCTCTACTCTGTATTGAGCACTTTTGAAAAATATTGGTTTTGTATTCATTATGTCAATATATTTGAACTTGAATAATTAATATATATATATATATATATATATATATATATATATACATATGATTATTTTTATTTACACAGACATGTACAAAATCTGCGACACTGGCATGTCGATGTTATCGATCAACAGCTATTATTAACTGAGATCTCATCAGGCAGAGTTAGAATCCGATCTTAACCTTAGATCATATTTGGAAATATAACATGCCAGTGTTGCAGATTTTGTACATGTCTGTGTAAATAAAAATAATCATATATAAAAGCTCTATTTGATATTAGGCACTTTTTATAAACCGGTTGAAATTCTTTGGATTAATATCCTGTGGATGTCTTACCTGGAGGAGGAGGAGGAGGAGGAGGAGGAGGAGGAGGAGGAGGAGGAGGAGGAGGAGGATTATTATTATTATTATTATTATTATTATTATTATTATTATTATTATTATTATTATTATTATTATTATTATAATAATAATAATAATAATAATAATAATAATAATAATAATAATAATAATAATAATAATAATAATAATATATATTTACATATATATATACAGGGTGATTCATAAGTTACTTCACTTAGCTATTTAAAATGATTACCATATGAAGCACAAACATACTATAAACTTTTGATAATTATTATCTTACTCTCTAATTACTGCTATTTGTTATTTTAAATTTTTTCGTTTATATATTTGTTTCTATATATATTTATTTCATAATCAATCAAATATGCTACAAAGAGTCGTAAATTCCTTGCAAAAAAGAATGGAGCTATGCATGCAGACCGAAAGGGAAATTTTGAAAATTTGCTGTAATTTTAAACTTCCATAAATGAATTTATTGAATAAACTTTCTGTTTTGTATTACCGTATTTTTTAACTTTAAAATTTCAAAAATCAAATAGCTAAGTGACTTATGAATCACCCTGTATGTATGTATATATATATATATATATATATATATATATATATATATATATATATATATAATGTCAGGTTATGTTGAAAAGAAATCAATAAAGAGCCCGATCTCAAAAAAGTGAGAGCTAAATACAAATAATTTATTTTAAAAACTATACGGTAGTTATTTTAGAGTCGTACTGCGGTTTCATCCAGATGGACTGGTTTTTAAATTAAAAAAAAAAAACTCTATCACCCATAAGGAATCGTCAGTGTACCGAAATGTAAACATTGGCACTGGCTAACGATGAATCCAAGCGCCATTATCTAGCGCAGGACCAAGGTCCGGGCTGAGAGAAGTTACTCACAGCCATCCACATTAATTTCATTCCCTGCCACTGACTTCTCTCAGCCCGGACTTCGGTCCTGCGCTCCCAGTAGTGGCTACTACTTTCTTCTCATTAACCCATCATGTCAACCCAATATTTTCATGTACTTACATGACATTTTTCTTAAAATTATCATCCTGAAGAAGTCTTACAAATAAAGACGAAACGTTGATGAATACATAAAAAACATCTTTTGGTTTTTCCTTTTTCATTTCCCATATATATATATATATATATAGATTTATATCTACAGAAACTAATACAATACATGTACTATATATATATATATATATATATATATATATATATATATATATATATATATATATATATATATATATATATATATATATATATATGATAAATGAAAGGATAAAATAATCCGACAGTATGAATTAAAAAGCGACAACAGAAGACCTAAGACTCAACGTTTCGCCCAACTGTTGTGTGGGCTTTTTCAAGAGCAAAAAATAAAAATGCTAAAAGTGGCAAAGAACAAGAAGATCTGTAATTTTTTGAATATATATAGTGTTAGGGTTAGGGTTAGTGCTCATAAAATTTTAATTTATTTGTTTGAAGTGGTTTAGCTTTCTCCATCTTGCTGTAACTAGAACTTTACGATAAGGTTACCGAGTATGCAGCCTATTCTTGTACACAGTGTTTCAGACTCTGTTGAACTGACTTTCTAACCCTAACCCGATCAGCTCAGCCTTACATTTCTTGGGATGTCTTCAATGGCTTGTGTTGCATAGTCTTTAATTTCTCGTACCTTTTCTTCTTCGTCGTGGAGGGGTGTCGTCTCGATGTCGTCTAGTGGTTGAGATCCTTTCTTCGCTTCTGTACTGCCGTGAACATCGCCGTCCGCTTCATACCACGATTTAGGAGGCAAATAATCTTTTAAATTTTGATTTGTTTCTTTCAGGCGTCAGTTTTCTGTCGCTCTTGGAGATGTTTTACTAAACGTTGAGGAAGAGACCAAATTATTACTTTATCGTTTTTAATTCCTAGCTTAAGTCCTTAGCCATTCGAGGAGGGGGGAGAAGGAATCTCATGCCTGTATTCTCTTAAGGAATTTAATTCCCCTAATCATTTGAAGACTACATAGAGAAATCGTCTGTTCGGCTTGCTTCCAAAACCCAGACTCGCAAAACTCTGTTTCCCACACAAAAGCCCGTGACGTCACAGAATCCCTATGCGCAGGTGCACCTTGACCGTTGACCTGAGGTCTCATCAATGTGATGGCCCTGTCAACGCCTGTGAGCTCCGACTGTGAGAACAGCTTTATTTTGCACTCGGTTGTACGGGTTAGCCCGCACTAAATCGTGCAAGCCAAACAAAACGATCTCCCACACATACGTCCACTTCAACATGCGTCCGGCCTCACAGGGCCATTATCCAACACTTGGACGATTGTCACTGGCTGCAGTGTGGTTCTCTACTGTTCCATAGTTCTCGAAGCGGCCTACCCAGTCCTGAATGCTCCTCATGAAGGGAACGTTTTCACATTTGAACTGATGCACAAAAGTATCCGACACTTTCTTGAACAAGCCTGTCTTGTAGTAATGTTTGATGAAGTATATTCTTAACTAAACAAATTTTGTTCATTTCATTCACCATTTTCAATCCTCTCATAATATTCTTCATCATTCAACTGACAATTTACCCATCTCATTAACCTTTATCCTCAAATGGCTTTTGGCCCTGATAGGTACATTAGTAAATAAAAAAAAAATGACTTCGTCCTATTGCCGATTCGGAAACCAAAAAAGGTTTATTCTAAAACTGAATCCAGATTGAAAGTTTTCACGGTCAGTAGTTCTTCTACCTTGTGTTGAAGTGTCCACCAAAAAGTAGTTATGCTTGAGATGTTATCAGAAATATATTCCTTTGAATACTTTATATATATATATATATATATATATATATATATATATATATATATATATATATATAATAGCTATATAATAGCTATATTAATTATCTCCCCCTTGCCTTTTGTATAAAGTTACATAGATTGTTTCAATGAACAACAGGTTTTGCTTTCTGCCTGTCCATCATTTTCTTTTCTTTGCTTGTTTGCTGTCTCTATGCCCCCTCTCTTTCTCTCTCTCTCTTTCTATCTCTCGCTCTTTCTCTCTCTCGCTCTTTCTCTCTCTCCCTCTCGCTCTCTCTCTTTCTCTCTCTCTCTCTCTCTCTCTCTCGCTCTCTCTCTCTTGCTCTCTCTTTCTCTCGCTCTCTCTCGCTCTCTCTCTCTTTCTCTCTCTTTCTCTCTCTCTCTCTCGCTCTCTCTCTCTCTCGCTCTATCTCTCTCTCTATCTCTCTCCCTCTTTTTCTCTCTCTCTTTCTCTCTCTCTTTCTCTTTCTCTCTCTCTTTCTCTTTCCTTCTCTCGCTCTCTCTCTTTCTCTCTCTCTCTCTCTCGCTCTCTCTCTCTCTTTCTCTCTCTCTCTCTCTCTCGCTCTCTCTCTCTCTCTCGCTTTCTCCCTATCGCTCTCGCTTTCTCTCTCGCTCTCTCTCTCTCCTCCCTCTTTCTCATTGTTTTCTATTTCCCTTCTCCCCTCTCTTTCTCTTCTTCGCCACTCTCCCCTTCTCTCCCTTTTTTCCTTCTACCCCTCTCAATCTCTCTTTTCCGTCTGTCCTCTGATTCCTTCATTTCTCTCTCTCACTGTTTTCTCTTTTCTTTCTCACCCCTTTTCCCTTCTCTTTCTCTCTTTCCCTTCTCCGACACTCTCCCCTTCTCCCCCTATTACTATCTCCTTCTACCCCTTTCTCTCCCCTCCCCTCTCCTCTCAATCTCTCTTCCTCACCTGTCCTCTCTTTTCCTCTTTACCTCCTTTCTCCCCCCTCTCTCTCTCTCCTTCTATCCCTCTATCTCCCCCCACCCCCTCTTCATCTCTCTTCCCTGTTTGTCCTCTCTTTCCCTCTTTACTCTCTCTCTCTCTCTCTCTCTCTCTCCCTCTCTCTCTCTCTCAACGAAAACTGGTTTTGCTTTCTTTTTTCTTTACTTATCTGTCTGTCTGTCTCTATGGTCCCCTCTCCCCCCCCCCCTATCTCTACCCCCCTCTATCCACCCCCTTCACCTCTAGTTTACCATTCTCCCCCTCTTCCCCTTCCCTATCCAGCCTGTTTTTAATTGTTAAGCAATCTCCAACAACAACAACAACAAGAAAGCTGTCAGAGGATCGCCGACCAAATCCTAGAGAGGTTTGCAAAATTAAACAAAAGACACATAAGTAGGTTTTCGTATTAGTTTTCCTAGGAAGTGGCACAACAGATTGTGGCAGATCTGGCAGGGTAGCAGACAGGGGGGGGGGGGGGCTGAGAGATGAGAAAGATGAGGAGAGGGCGTGAGGGGGTAGATGACTTAAAAAAGAGAAATGAGCTGTTTGCTAATGAAGAAAGAAAAGAAACACACGCAAAAGATAAGGAAAAAAAGGAAAAAAAAACATTTTAATTTCGTCCCTTTTTATCTGTAGAAGAAAAACTAAATAAAGACTGGAGAATATAATAGAAATAAATTCTATATGTAAAGTTTTAGTTTTTGCCTGTTTGTCTGTTTGTTCATATTCTGACATTATATTAGCCAGACTATTTGGATACGTATATTTCATTTTGATCAAAGACGGCATACTAATATTGTAGAGTCTCCATTAACGCCGAACATCCATAAAAAAGAAAATACAATTTCTTAATCTATAACTTTAAAGTAATAAGAATAAAAATGTTTATAAGGGTTTTAGGGTTTGGATTATGGTTCCTCATTAATTTCCGGAAAAAGCCAGGTGCGCCTCAAAGGGAGGAGGATTAAAGACTATAAATGCGAACTTAATTTTATGAGCAAATAAGAGAAACCTAGATGTTAGGTTGGCATAAATGCAGGAAAAAGGTAGGCATAAATAGGTAGGCATAAAGGGAGGTTGGCCTAAATGCAGATAGGCATAAATGCAGGTAGGCATAAAAAGGTCGGCATAAAATAGGTAGGCATAAAGAGAGGTTGGCATAAGTGCAGGTAGGCATAGAAAGGTAGGCATAAAATAGGTAGGCATAAAGAGAGGTAGGCATAAAGAGAGGTTGGCATAAGTGCAGGTAGGCATAGAAAGGTAGGCATAAAATAGGTAGGCATAAAGAAAGGTTCGCATACATGCACGTCGGCATAAAAAGGTAGGCATAAAATAGGTAGGCATAAAGAGAGGTAGGCATAAAGAGAGGTTGGCATAAGTGCAGGTAGACATAGAAAGGTAGGCATAAAATAGGTAGGCATAAAAAGAGGTTCGCATACATGCAGGTCGGCATAAAAAGGTAGGCATAAAATAGGTAGGCATAAAGAGAGGTAACATAAAGAGAGGTTGGCATAAGTGCAGGTAGGCATAGAAAGGTAGACATAAAATATGTAGGCATAAAGAGAGGTTCGCATACATGCAGGTCGGCATAAAAAGGTAGGCATAGAATAGGTAGGCATAAAAGGTATGCATAAAGAGAGATTGGCATAAAATAGGTAGGCATAAAGAGAGGTTGGCATAAGTGCAGGTAGGCATAGAAAGGTAGGCATAAAGGGAGATCAGTATAAATGCAGGTAGGCAAAAAAGGTAGGCATCAAAAGGTAGGCATAAAGCGAGGTTGGTATAAAATAGGTAGGCATAAAATAGGTAGGCATAAAGAGAGGTTGGCATGAGTGCAGGTAGACATAGAAAGGTAGCCATAAAATAGGTGGGCATAAAGAGAGGTTCGCATACATGCAGGTCGGCATAAAACGGTAGGCATAAAGAGAGGTTCGCATACATGCAGGTCGGCATAAAAAGGTAGGCATAAAATAGGTAGGCATAAAAAGGTAGGCATAAAGAGAGATTGGCATAAAATAGGTAGGCATAAAGAGAGATTGGCATAAAATAGGTAGGCATAAAGAGAGGTTCGCATAAATGCAGGTAAGCATAAAAAGGTCGGCATAAAATAGGTAGGCATAAAAATAGGTTGGTATAAATGCAAGTAGGCATAAAAAGGTAGGCATAAAAAGGTAGGCATAAAGAGAGGTTGGCATAAGTGCAGGTAGGCATAAAAAGGTAGGCATAAAATAGGTAGGCATAAAGAGAGGTTGGCATAAAATAGGTAGGCATAAAGAGAGGTTGGCATAAATGCAGGTAGGCATAAAAAGGTAGGCATAAAGAGAGGTTGGTATAAATGCAGGTAGGCATAAAATAGGTAGGCATAAAGAGAGGTTGACATAAGTGCAGGTAGGCATAAAAAAGGTAGGCATGAAGGGAGATCGACATAAAAAAGGTAAGCAGATAGAAAAGAAGACGGAAAAAAACTAGCGTCAGAATGACAGGCAATCAGGTAGACAGAAATGTGTGTAGGCATAGATACAGGTAAATAAAACGAGAGATTGGCATAAAGGGTGACAGAGATGAAGCATGGCGGAAGTTTAAAAAGGAATGATGATCGAATTCAATTAGAAAGGCAGGAAAAAGTTTATATAGAGGAAGGTGTGAAGGAAGTGACGTCGAAGAAGGAAGAGGAAAAAAGAAAAAAAAAGGTAGGAAGGAGAAATTCAGGATTTTTAGAGTCTTAGTCTTAACCAATCAAAGTGTTGTTATCCTTCCCCAACTTACCCCCTTTCTGCCCCCTTGTCCTAAATTCTCCCCCCCCCCCCCGCACAGCCCCGTGACACAAGTTGTCTAAACTTCTGTCTGACTGGCATTGTAAGTGTTTTGGTAAAAGTGCTGTAAAAATAAATAGAGACCTTGTCAAATGGTGGCTTATCACAATTTTACAATGGAAACAAGTCGCCTTTTGTTGAAACATACAATGCAAAATGGCGTCTAATTTTAGTTCATTCTTCAATGTTCCTTTTTTGTTTTTGTTTATTTTTGGGGGGTGGGGGAGGGGGAGAGAGGGGGACTGGTTGACCTCTCTTCATAAAACGTTTAGATATACTATACGAAATGTATAAAATGTGTGTGTGTGCTTGAGAGGGAAAGGATAAATAGAAAACGACAAAAGGTATAAGGCAGTAAAATTGGAAAAGAAAAAGGAGAGAAAAAAGGACGAGAGAGTGAGAGAGAGAGAGAAGGTCATGGATACAGAAAGGTAGAAAAAGAACAGATAGAGATGGGGAAAGAAAGGAGAAAAGGAAGGAGAAAGATAGGAGGAGGGTAAGGACTGAAAAGAACTGACGAAAAAAAGAGGGGTGAGAAAGACAGAAAGAAAAAAAAGAACAGAGAAAGAGATAGAGAGAGAGAGAGAGAGAGAGAGAGAGAGAGAGAGAGAGAGAGAGAGAGAGAGAGAGGGGGGGAAAATGAAACAAAATGAAAGTTAGAGAGAAAAAAAAGAAAGAGAAAAAGGACAGGATGGAAAGAAACAATTGTAGAAAGAAAAACAATTTAAGAAATAAAGAGACAGAAAAGGGAAGAAAGGCAGAAAGAAAGACAGAAAGAAAGACAGAAAGAAAAAACACGACTGAAGAAAAGAAGGAAAGAAAGAAAGAATGGAAAGAAAGAACTAACGAACAAATAAAGAATGTTAGAAAGTAAGGGGAAGAAACAAAGGCAAAATTATAGATAGATAGATAGATAGATAGATAGATAGATAGATAGATAGATAGATAGATAGATAGATAGATAGATAGATAGATAGAAAGGGCGATAAAAACAGAAGAAAAGAAAGAAAGAACGAACAAATAAAGAATTCCACGCTTCCTTTATTCCAACTCGTTTGACTCGTTGGTCTAGTGGTTTCCATCAATTCGCTGTTTTGATACTTCATTGTAATACAGCTGCCTATTCCAGTAGCTTTTTTCCAAGAACCGCAGACTCGTGGAACTCTCTTCCTGCTGACTGTTTTCCTCCTACTTATAATCTTGATCTTTTCAAGACTAAAACCAATAAGCATTTCCTGTCTTTGTGATAAGCATCTTTCGTTCTTGTTAGCTCCTTGAATCAAGTGGCTTCATGCCTTGTCTGGAGCGATTACCATAAAAAAGAAAAAAAAATGTTAGAAAGTAAGAAAGAAGATTCATGTTAGAAAGAAAGGACGATAAAGAAAAAAAAAGAAGGGAAGTCAAAAAAGTGGAATGAATGAAACGAGGGCATTTTAAGATAGAAAAAGAAGAAAACGCATTGTACGCAAACAGGTTGTGAACTATTGAAATAGTCATTTAAGCTGTCCACACTTTATTCAATCTACTTACAACTAGCAAGAAGACCCGGTGTTGCCCGGGATTGAATGAGGAACCCTACGTCTCCATTCCTTATCCCATAACATCATATTACCTTTCTGTTTTTTTACATATTGGAATAATCAATTTTGACACCTGAGGATGATTTGACCGGTGTGGCCATACTGAGAGCATCTGAGTTAGACTTTGAATATCATGTTATTTTGAATATTCGGTCATGGTTAACAACAGATTATATATATATATATATATATATATATATATATATATATATATATATATATATATATATATATATATATATATATTTCAGGGGAAACATTTTTTAATCAATAAAACGGGCGGGTGGAAAAAAAAAGAAAATTGCTAAAATTTTCCTTAAAGCCTTATCGTCTGACCTTCAAATATGATCTGAGGTTAAGATCGGATTCTAACTCTGCCTGATGAGATCTCAGTTTATAATAACTGTTGATCGATAACATCGACATGCCAGTGTCGCAGATTTTGTACATGTCTGTGTAAATAAAAATAATCATATATAAAGCTCTATTTGATATTGAGCACTTTTTATAAACCCGGTTGAAATTCTTTGGATTACTACCCTGTGCATGTTTTACCTGGATTATTATCATCATTAATATATATATATATATATATATATATATATATATATATATATATATATATATATATAAAGTGGTGTACTAAAAGCGAACTTTTAGGAAAGGTAAAACCTATTGTGAAGAGTATACAGCTCAATATCCAGGATAGAGCAGGTAGATATGAAGAAGAATGGAAAGGAATTAGAGAAGCAAAAGCCAAATCAAAATTCAATTCAATTGCTCAGAGCAAGGTATATTCCGCAAAAAGGCAATTTATTCAAGTTAAATTTTCCTTAAGCTAGGCTTTTCAAAGATCAAAATCTTATCATCAGAGGAAGTCGCTGGGATAGATAAGTTGGCAAAGGCCAAGATTTAAAATTTGAAAAAATAAAATAAAAGTTGTAGGGAAAGAAACACAGGGCAAAACTCTGCCCGAATGCAAGCAAATGTCCGATTGCTAAAAAGTCCGGTGTCGAAAAGTCCAGCGGAGAGAATTAGATGTAGATAGGTAGGTCGTTAAAGGCACGAGAGGTTGTGAGAGAGGATTCAAAGTTAAATTCCAAGAAGCCACAACTTCAGGTATATATATATATATATATATATCAAAGGAATTAGAAAAGCGAAAGGCAGATCTTTTTTCAAATCAGTTGCTCAATAACTGAAAAAAAAAAATAACTGAATAAATTGCGTTTTTGCGGAATATACCTTGCATCGAGCAACTGAATTGTAAAAAGATCTGCCTCCGTTGCTTTTCTAATTCCTTTTCATCCTTCTATCTATCTATCTGCTTTATCCTGTATATTGAGCTGTGCACTTTTCACATTAGGTTTTACCTTTCCTAAAAGTTCGCTTTTAGTTCTCCACTTTATATATATATATATATATATATATATATATATATATATATATATATATATATATATATATATATATATATAAACATTGTTAAAAATAACAGAATTCGTCTGTTCAATTATACCTTTTTTATTTTTTCAATTTTTCTAATGGTTTTATTTTGTATTAAAATCAAAAAAGATAATAAATATTTCATAGGTTTCACAGGTTTCATGAACATTTTCGATGCGATTTTGTTCTGTGATGCCATCCAGCGTTGCTGAATTTAAATCGTCAACGACTTCCTGGAACAATGCGAAAAACGTTCTTTTTAAAATTCTCTTCTTTCTCCAGCTTTTTTGTTCATTTGCTTTTGACACCTGAGGATGAATTGACGAAGAATCGAAAACGTTTGTAAAACCTGTGAAATCTATGGAACATTTATCTTTTTTTTATTATTTTTATACAAAAACGACCATCAGAAAAATTGAAAAAATAAAAAAAGGTATAATTAAACAAACGAATTCTGTTATTTTTAACAGTGTTTGCATAAATATATATATATATGTGTGTGTGTGTGTGTGTGTGTGTGTGTGTGTGCGTGTGTGTATGTGTGGGTGTGTGCGTGTGTGGGTGTGGGTGAGAGAGAGAGGGAGAGAGAGATTTAAGCTATTCAAATTAAAATATTACATTTGTGTGAACATTTAAATTTGATTAGTTCTTTTTAATTTTTAGAAAAAAACATGAACGGTTGAATTGATTAATAAAAACAATTGTACATTGATTTCTCTATAGCAGCTTTTAAATCTATTATCTATTTAAAAGAAATATTAACTATTTTTTAATTATGTGTATATCATAATAGTAGGTAAAATAATTTTATTTCGAATGACTAATTAGAACATTGTTTTAATGAAATGTAGTAATAGATGGTCGCTTAATAGAATGACATTCGCATAGTCAAACTTACATTTAAGGTTCCAGTCAATGAACAACACACGATCTAATTCCCAAAAGTGCATGTTATAAAAGCCAATAAACTTTAGCCAACATAGAAACAATATATTAATGTAGGTGTTGAATTTGATGCAAAACATCCATTTTAAACGTTTGCTTCTTTTTTTACCGTGGGGCAACTGGGCAGGGGCATCTGATGTTGAGAGGTCCGAAAACCATAATAAACACAGGCAAACAACATCACTTAAAAATGTCGGCCAGTGTATCTTTGTATTATATCCGCAATGAACAATTGATGAAAACAAATTTTGTTTCATTTTAAAATAAAAACAGATCCAAAAGATATATTGTATATCTCTATTTATATAAGGTATGTGTATACGTTTATATATTTCTATGTATAGGATTCACTCCTAAACTAATTTACCGATTATTATGAATTTTGGAACACAGCTACTAGTCGTAAATAGTCGTAATGTGGGTTATATTTAGTTTAATTTAGTTTTTATGCAAATGGAAGCAAAGAGGGGTGGAAGCCCTTTGTGAAAATTTAGATACGTCCGATTTTTGTGAAATTTGATCAATAGGCATTAGACATTAATTAATAAATATTCCCCAAATTTCAGTTTCTTTGGAGTATTTTAAATGGTTTTTATCGAGTATAATATGAGCACAACCTCCTATTTTAAAGGGTTTTAGGGGTCATAATATGAGAACAACCTCCCATTTGAAAATTCAAATATTTCAGATTTGCATTAAATTTGATCCATAGTTATTAGACACCAATTAAGCAAGATTCCTTGAATTTTAATTTCTTCTTGAGTGCTCTTAAGCCTTACATGTTAGACATTTCTAGAATCAAAATAATGCAATGTTTTTTTTATCAAACTTTAAATAAGGATTCTAGACATAAGTTTTAGTAACATTACATCTTTATTCTAATCTTCTTAAGGGGACATAAAAGTGGTGCAAAACTGTCTTGTTCAGGGAATTAATTTTACTCTTCCTGGGACGGATATTTTTCTAGTTAACTATTTAGTAATAACTTATATTATTCGCCTCAGGGGTCAGGGCTTATGATGTTCTGTTAGCCATTTTATATTTATTAAGGAGGATACAGTAATGATTTTAAGTTTGAATCATATTTTATTAACTTAACTAATGGATCCCTATTTCCTTAACTATGAGTTGTCTGCACTATCTCTGAAGCTTGAATAATACCTAACATTGCTAAAATTCTGGTATCAACCAATTTATTTCCAAATCTCTGCTATGTCATGTGCTTTAGCTAACCAGTCTATGTACAAAGAGGAGTCATAGAAGGCTATCACAATGAAAGAAATATGTCGATGGTGAGGAGGACAAAAACGAAGTGATTTTTTTTAGTAAATATAACTTCAACAGTGATTTGCGTGCAACCGTGTTCCATAATATATTTCGAGGTAAGACCTCTTGATCAAGTGTAAGCGTTTTAAATCTCCTAAAACTCGCGTGTACTGCTGTAGTCCATACGAATTTAAGGAGTTTTGATAAAGAGGTCTTACCTCGAAATATATTATGGAACACAGTCACATACATTAGATCACTGTGCAGAAGTTGTGACTAAACAAGTATGATTTACAAAGAAAATCATTTCGCTTTTGTCCTCCTTCTCAACATCGGCATATTTCCATTTCTTGCACTTTGATAGACTTCTATGACTCATCTATATATTATATATTTCACACAATGCTTCAAGCAAACTACATCATCTTATCAGCCCATGTATTTTTCATAAGGGGTTCTGGTGGGCCACTTGAATTCACTTGTTTTTGTTGCACAATACTTTTTCATTCATTACTTTATTTATTTACAACCTTTCTTTTTTCTCTTTACATTCATTCATGTGATTTATATTCATTCTATTTTGCTTTTGAAACAATAATGCACCCAAATTTTACCAAACAAAGATATTATCTCAAGGTCAGCTTAAAATGTTCCTCTGATATTTTTTCCATTCAACTTTATAAAATGTGGTTGAATTAAAACAAAAATCTTATAAAAAGAAAAATCCAGTAAAAACAAAAACAGAAAACAAATATAGCTTTAGATTTTTTTTTTTGCTTTACATTTTTTTTGCCTTTCATTCTTGCAAAGTTCAGACTAAGTTTCAATCTTTTGTGAATGGAATCTTCTGTAGGAAAAATGGCAATGAATGGCACCAGCTACGAGACATTTCTGATTTCTTCAAAGACTCATTCTTAGTTTCAATTTGAATCGTCTTGTTTGGTTTATAAACAAATTAAAAAATATGGGACAAGTAAACAGAAAAAGAATAAACGTTTGTCTACTCCGCCTTCATATACTATTTTCTGTTTTTAGTTAAGTTTTTTACTTTTTATTTCAAGTCTCTTTCCCATGTCTTTGTTTTTCTTTTTGGTGTCAACCTTTTTCTCTTTTATTATTTAGTGTCTATTAGTCATTCATTTTATTTTGTATAGACAGCAAGTATTCATTCAGACAGTAACCAATTCAGTTCAGTTAAGTGCAGTCATAAGTTATCTCCCTTTATGATAGAACTCTTCAGTGAAGTAATGCAGAAAACAAGAAAGAGTCTTCCCTGTCTTGTTAACCGAGGCTATCATAGCATTCGTATATGCAAACAAGCAGCTAATAAAATCATAAGGTGAACACCACGTGCCTTCCCTTAATTCGTGACGTCAGTCTTTGTCTCAATATATTACACCAATTTATGACATTGTAAAACAAAAAAACTTTTGCATTTTTGAATCTCCAAAAAACGAAACAATTGACCAATTTTAATAAAATTTTCGACATTTATTCAATAAATTATATCTTTAGTTGTGTCGTCAATTTTGGCTGAGTTGATGTGTTTGTATTACGTCAGGATCACCAATTTTAGCTGGGAGTCAATTTTAGGTGGGAGTTTAGTTTAGATCAGGAAGAAAATCAGAATGACGAACTTACTTGGAAGAGTAATACGTCTGGCCGAATCTGACTGAAATAGAAATGTTACACAAGAAAAAGGGATCATTCTTCCTTGTGATAAACAATGACTCCAAACCTAAATAGATATGAAGTTTTATTCACAGGAATCTATATAAAGGAGAGTTGTATGTGTCTACGTATGTCCAGAGTGAGTAATGGGCTGGGCATAGGATAAAGAGGGCGTGTGGAGCGAGAGGGGGGGGGATGGTGGAGGAGAAAAAAAGAGAAAGATCAAGAGACGGATAGAGAAGGGTTAAGAGATGGAAGTTTTAATAGAAATATGTTAGACTTTTGCCCCGGGAAACGCCAGGTATCCCTGCTAGTCTATTATATAAAGCAAAATTATCTGGGTTTTTTTTTCATTTTAATTTAGTTTATCTAAAGAGATCAAGGGGCCTACTCTTGAGGCTAACACTTGATTTCCCTATGAGTAAAATTTATATCCGAGGGCTCTCTTAAGGATAGATGTGGTTCCTTTTAGGGCTGCTATCTGTACTTCCCTACAATTTGGCTTTCCGGGGATTGTTTCTAAGTATTTACTTAGATTTTTTTTCACCAGACCAGTTGCCCCCACTACAACCGGTATGATGTTTATTTCATCGAGGGACCATGTTATTTTTAGATCATTTTTGAGATCTTGATATTTTGTTATTTTTTCCCGTTCGGCTCTATTGAGGCCGTAGTCATTTGGGACGGTTACATCAATGATGAGAGCAGTTTTATCTGGTTTGTTCCAGATGACAATGTCTGGTTTGATGGTCTTGTCTTTTATGTATTTGCCCGCCTGTATGTCTTTATCATAGAACACTGTCACTTTCCCATTCGATGTTATGGGTGGGGGTTCATGTTCCCAGATGTTCAGTGATCTTTCTAGCTGCATCTCTCTGCAGATCTTCCAATGTAGGTATTTACATACTTTGTTGTGGCTGGCAGTGTAATGACCATCAGCCAAAAGGATCTTGCATCCAGACATTAGGTGGCTTGGACTTTCGATGGCAGAGTGGCAGAACCTGCACTGGTCAGTTTTTTGTAGACCCGCCATTTTCTTAAATCCATTAGTAAGTAGGCCTTGGTCTTGTGCTGCTATTAGTATCCGTTCCTCATCGAACGGGAAGTTGCCACTCTTGAGCCATTGTAGTGAAGCCTCCTTGTCGATATAGCTTTGGTTAAGTTCTTCAATGAACATTCCTGCTCTTTTATTATGTCACCATCCTTCTAGTCTGGTCTTCAGCTCCTGTTTCGTGTACTCCTCCCTCTTCTTGCGCGCGATCAGGGTTGCTGGGTTGTTATCATCTTCGCTAGTGTTTTCCAGTGTGTTTCCACTGAAATTATCGGCTAGTTTTGTTGTTGAGGTCTGCTGAGGAAGGTATTTGGTGTGATGTTCATTCACCATTCTCATTTTTTGATCACAGGAGCTCTTTATATATTGTCCCACACTGACCATTGAGGCTCGGTAGGCATGATTGATCTCAATGAGGCCCAGACCACCTTCTCTTCGCAGTAAGTAAAGTCTGTCCATACACTGATGTCGGTAAATGACTTTATTTAAGGCAAGCATTTTCCGAGTTTTTGTGTCTAGTTTGTTGATGTAGCCTTGTGGCCAATCGATAATGCCGAACCCGTAGGAGACGACAGGTATTGCCAGTTGGTTTATGGCAGTTATTTTATTTTTTGATGAGAGTTCAGATGTGAGGATTTTTTTCAGGCGCTTAATATATTCTCTCTGTACCTTCTCTCTCATCTTTCCGTGCTCTAGCGTCTCATTCTCTTCTACTCCAAGGTATTTATAGACAGCATCTTCTCCTAGGTCTTCAATAGAGCCAGTGTTAATATTAAAATGTTCTGATGCTGTCTTTTTCCCTTTCTTTATTGTGCATTTAGCACATTTTTCGAATCCAAACTCCATGCAGATGTCTTCTGTGTAATTTTTTACAATTTCTATCAGAGAGACTAGTTGTTTCTCAGATTCTGCATAGAGTTTGAGATCGTCCATAAAGAGGAGATGATTTATTCTTTTATTTTCATCCTTCTTTCTGCCTCGGCTAAGGTTGTATCCAGCATTGGATCGTTTTAGTAGCTTACTCAGTGGATCCATTGTGAGGCAAAAAAGAAGCGGTGAGAGGCTGTCTCCTTGGAATATTCCTCTCTGAATCTTAACGTTTGGAGTCTGAATTTTTCCTTCCATATGGTGAAGCGTGATTGATGTACGCCATCTGGTCATTTGCATTTGGAGGAATGACCTAATATCTTCGTGGACATTGTACAAGTCCAAACAGCGGAGTATCCATGAGTGAGGTATACTATCAAAGGCCTTTTTGTAATCAATCCAGGCCATTGAGAGGTTTCTCTGCCTCTTCTTACAGTCCTCCAGGATTGTTCTGTTTACAAGGAGTTGGTCTTTTGTGCCAAGTCTTTTCCTGGTACATCCCTTCTGCTCACTTTCAAGGTAGTCGCCGGCAACTAAATGTTCATATGTTGCATCAGCAAGAATCCCTGTTAGCAGCTTGTAGGATGTAGTTAGGCAGCAGATAGGCCTGTATTTGTTAACCAAATGGGTCTCCTCACTTTTGGGAATAAGGGACGTGTTGCCTACAGTAAGCCATTCCGGTGGCTCCTCATCACCAGTGATGATTCTATTGAATGCCTTGACATAGTGATGATGAAGTGCTGTCAGTTTTTTCAGCCAGAAATTTGGGATATTGTCAATTCCTGGGGTCTTGAAATTACTATATTGGGCTACTTTCCTGCAGACAACTTCTTTGGTAATTTCAAGCGCTGGCATCTTTGGTTTCTCCTTGTTATCCTCTTTAATGGTGTTGATCCATTCTTTTTCCTGGTGTTGTTTGGGGTCCTCATAGAGTGGCCTCCAGTAGTTTTCAACTTCTTCTTGGGTAGGTGGAGAGCAGACTTTTATTTCGTCTCCTATGAGGCTCCGATACACCACCCTAGGATTAGTCGCAAAGAGTTGGTTTATTCTTTTTGACTCATATTTTTTTGTTTTGTTTTTTATTTGTGCAGCTAAGGCTTTTATTTCAGCTTGATGTTCTGCTATCTTAGCTCTAAGCTGCGGTGGGTTTTGAAGGGAATACTTTGTTTTAAGTTTCTTCACCTTCTTTTTCAATTTGTCGCCTGGGTGTTTACCTGTCAGAAAGGTAGATATTTGAGCGGTTTCTTTTCTCAAATTATCAATCTTTTGTTGGAGTTTTGTCTTCCAGGCTGGCTCATAAGCTTTGCTCTTCAAGTTTCCCTCTTTTTTTCTATCTTGGTGCTGGGGTAAAAGTTTTGATTGCATGAACCATGCTGCCCCAAAAGTTGCATGGTTTATCTCACTTAGATATGCATTCTTTGGTACGATCCTTGTAAGGGCATCATTAACCTTTGTGGCAAGGATCTTGAAGGCTTTATTACTGTTGATTTTTACCAGTCTTGGTCGATCTCCAACAGACAGGCCTCGTGTTACTTCTATCATGTTTGCCAGCTCTTCCTCCAGTTCCATCTGGTCTGTATCCAGTGTCTCTTGTTCAGGCAGGGCATTGTGTTGGCTCTTTTGCCCAGGGTGGTGTTCTTCTTCTTCACACATGCCTGTAGAGGGCGACCCTTGAAACGAAGGCACATTGTTTAGTGGCCTGCTTTCTTTGGAACCTATCTGCTTTGTTGGTGCTAGGCTTGGGCTCGGTGTTTTTATGTCAGGTAACTGGGTCAGTGAAGATCCTATTCTGCTGCCCTTTGATTGGGCCTCACAATACCCCGGCACAGGGAAGGGGTTGCTGATTGGGCAAAGCTTATCTTCAACCATCTCACGGATATCTACTTTCATCTTGGAAATTTGGTCCGTGGAGAAGGCATTGCTTTTCAAGAAATTGGACTTTTGACATGTGAGTTTTTCCTTCACAATGTCCTTCTTGCTTGGGCAGTGGTGTTTGAAAATCTTTTGCCATTCTTGGCATCTTTCTGATAGTTTTTGATGCTTTGTTTTGGCATACTCCATTACCCATATAAGCACCCATTTTTCCTCCCTGCTCCATAGGGTTTGGGCAAATTCACTTCTGTTTGTCTTTGTGAAGTCAATGATCGCTTCACCAACAGCTTCTGCTTCGATTGTATCTTTCTCATCATTTGGGAGATATTTATATATCTGTGATACAATCGAAAGCAGATTTTTAGTAGTAGTTTTGGTTAGTTTTTCCCTCGGTAGGGCAGACGTTCTTATTTGAGCCTCGAATATATCTTTTTTCTTTCTTCCCCACTTCTCATACCTTGAATAGGCGAAGCAGTGGAGAATAATTTTCTTCTCCTCAATTGACCACTTGACTTGACTATAATTTCTTTTTCTGGTGGTCATTGTTTGGTTTTGCCGGATTCCAGGACCAGAATTGGGCTGGTCTGGTGGAGTGTCCAGTGGAGTGGTGTTGCTTGTGGTAACATCACTAGAAGAAGGTGCACCGTTGTTTTCCTCATATGACCCAGTGCGTAGCCGTTCTGAGGGGATCTTTTTATTCTGGGCGACATCTTGCCAGTTTGTAGTATTTTGTTTTATTTTCATTTTCATTTTAATTTGAATATTTGGTCAGGATTTACTTCAGATGGGAAGTATCCTCATGTCAGGATTTCTGACAAACCCCTGTACAGAGAGACCTTAGACACTCGAGGACAGTGTCTAGTAGGCATTCAAGTTCTCCCCTGTCTGTGTGTCCGTTTGTGTGTTTAGCTAAAAGTGAAAAAGTACACAAAACATACCCACAAAGCCTCTGGCAAAATGTAGGCACAATTTCTTTTAATATTGATTCTTGGGGGAGGGGGGGGGGGTCACCAGGAACAGAATTAGTCAGGGGAGGGGGTCGACATTTAGAGCGTGTTTTTTAAGTTATTATGTAGTAATTCGTCAACGATGTGGAGAAAATCCAAAAAGGAGCACTCTGGATTGGAACAAAAGTTTAAAAAATTGCCTCAGTCTAGAAGGATTTCTCATCGCTAAAATAGAACAGAATAGACTGAGTATAGCATCAGAACAGACACTACGCTTTGCTCCTAGCCAAAAGGCCAACGATTGTTCCTATCTACTTACCTCCCCACGAGGGTAGAGTAAGACACGAGGTCAGTTTTTAATGTGGGTAAAATCCAGCTCTTCAAAAAGGGGCACTCTGGATTAAAATTGCCTCAGTCTAGAAAGATTTCTCCTTCACTGACCAAGGACAGAAAAGATGAAGTGTAGTATCAGAACAGATACTACACATTTATCCTAGTGAAAAAAAACAAAGATTGTTAATAGCGACTCTATAGGTTTGTTTTATTTTTGATAAAATGGGAGTAAAGCTCCAGATCCCCAAATTGGCCCAATCGCCCTCTCCTGCTGTCGAGGCATTTGGCGTTATGTAGTGTCAGCTCTAATTAAGTGCTTTGACCAACTTTTCCAGAGATCTAATAATGTAAATTGGCCATGGAGAATCAAAATTAGTTGTAAAATATATCTTGTAGATGTTCTGCGAATGATGAACAGTGATTCACTGGTTTTTCGGGTTTTGATGCATCAGACCCACTCCTCCAGCAACCGAAGAATGCTTTAAGAGAGAAAAAAAGTCTCTTCCTCCCTTGCATGCGACATTGTGGCACACAGCATATATACATTACAAAAACGTTTGCCATTGTCAAAAAAAATAACAGACTATATGCGAAATGAACGTTCAGTATCAGCAAATGAAATCGTTCCACCAATTTCACTTGCTGTATATAATGCGTCCATTAAGAGAGACCTGGTTTGATTGGAGTCATTGAGAGCAGTCAATCGGTCATCTTACGGCAATCTTTCTTCCTTGATAACACAATCGTCAACACAAAGTCGTTAACTCTAACTAATTGCCACTAAATTCGGTTCAGTTGTGGATTGGAGTACAAAATGGCTTGTTTCATTTAATCCAGCGCATGTCTTTCAATCATAGGCGTGTCCCTTTTTTTCCTGAGATTCTCATAGATAGCTCTGCTCTTCAGAAATCGACTCTGAAACTTCTTGGTCTTTCTCTCTCATCAAATCTTCCTTGGAGTTTATATATTTGATCCATTGCTCTTTCTGCTTCTCGGAAAGTCGATTCTCTCAATCGCTCTAAACACTTTCTCACACCTGAGGCTATTCTCTATCTCTGCAAATCCACAATTCGACCATGTATGGAGTACTGTTGTCATATTTGGGCTGGCGAATCTGTCCCATTTGAGGGTTCTTGATAAGGTGCAGAAATGTATTTGTAATTTGATTGGCCCTACCTTTTCTTCTTCTCTGCACCCTCTTTCTTACAGACGTGATGTTGTTAGTCTCAGTCTTTTCTATAAATACTATTATGGCATGTGTTCTTCAGAATTGTGTGATCTATTCATTGCTTCCTTTGTTCCAGCTCGTTTGACTCATTGGTCTAGTGGTCTCCATCAATTCGCTGTTTTGATAGCTCATTGTAATACAGCTTCCTATTCCAGTAGCTTTTTTCCAAGAACTGCAGGCTTGCGGAACTCTCTTCCTGCTGACTGTTTTCCTTCTACGTATAACCTTGGTCTTTTTAAGACCAAGGCCAATAGTCATCTCCTGTCTTTGCGATAATCATATTTGTTCTTGTTAGCTACTTACATCAAGTGGCTTCATGCCTTGTCTGGAGTGATTTCCATAAAAAAAAGTTATCTACTAAATTTATTTTACCTCAATATTAGGGGTTTATTAGAGTCTTACAATATTCACGTCCTTTTGAATTAAAATTTCTTATTATCCAACCAGTCGAGCATGCAGCTTGCAGCCACATATAGGTGCTTTTGGCATGAAATAAAGTGAGTTGAAAATAAACACTTTTAATGTCCTCAAATAAAAAACAAGGTCCGAATATTTGTCACCCACGAAATACATATGCCATACAAATGTATATTAAGTAGGTATAGAGTCAGAGATTACTTTGATTAGCAAATGTATACGTGGCCTTTGAAGATATATATCTCCATGCTTTATTCAACAAGTTGTTTATCTTTGTAGATAAGATAGTCTAGCCCCTCTCAGGTGATACAAGGATATCAGATAACATACACGTATTGGTATAGGATAAATTTTCGAAAAGCTTTTCCACAAACAGATAACATAAAAATAACATATTGTGATCAAAAAGTAATGAGACTTATTTTGTTTTATTGTTATAAATTGTTTGCACCGGCCCAACGATACTCTATGCATGGGTGGTGGCTTTATAGAGATATAGGACACTGTTTTCTAATCTGATAGAGGGAGCCTACTGTGATCAGGGGCCATATTCATAGGAGTCATCTTAAGTAGGGAGTTGTGCAGCAAGACGTTTGTTCACATTATATTTAAATGTCTGCATGATTGTACAGTCGGGGAAACAGGGAATAGGAAGAGAATTCCAAAGACAAGCGGTCTGAGGAAAGAAGGCATCAATAGAAAGTTTTCTGGCATCTAAGGACCTCTATAGTGAAAGGGTGGCGTTTTGCTGCTAGTCGAGTTGGTTGGGGTAATAAAAGTGCAGTAAGTTCATTGGAGCACATTCTGTAAAAACAAGCAGAGGGATGCAACATTGTGGCTACGGTAGGTGTTGTGATGGGATAACCTGACTTCCCCATTCACAAAATAGATGGACTTGTCGAACTATGAGCAGTCGAGACATTTGAGTTAAGACACATACAGTCTTAACATTCTGTCTTATGTATTCTCTAGTCGGTCTGCCTATCACATATTCTGTATTCTGTTAACATATCTTGTATGTACAAGACATATAAATCTGGAAATAAACCTATTATTTTAAAGACCTTCCACTCGGGTTATTTGTCATATCTTCAACAAGATATGTCATAATATAACATAATAGATATTGTGTTTTGGCATTAAATAACCCCAAAAGGGTTGATATGCCATAAAACATTGCCAACGGTTAATTATGTGTGATAAGTTGAATATGATTATTCATTATTTTACTGATAACTGATGGGAAAATGAGAATAGTGATTTCTAAACTTTCTCAACGTTATAAGTGCATACGTGAACACAATAGACCTGATAGGATTTGAACTTAGCATGTCCGATTCCAAAGTCAGAGATGGTATCCATTAGGCCACTAATGGTTTGGTTTGGTTTGGTTTTGCCACGACTTCAGAAGAGCTCCTGAAAACAGTGTATACTGAGCGTTATATTCATGGTAGATGCTTGACTCAGCTCCAAACCCTGGTCCCCCCTTGTAAAACATTCACAGCAAGAACTCGTCTGACTACAATCACAGAAAATAACTTTCTTTTCTCTCTCTGTCTCTATCTCTCTCTGTACCAAAAAGACAAATGGAAATTCCAAGAAAAAAGTTTCTTTCACATCTGTGAAACAAGATACTAAAAAGTCTCTTTCCCAACCGACTACAGCATGGTCGTCTTCAAGTTTAATGTAAACAAATACTTGTTGAGCCGTCCTTTTGGATAATCAATTCCTCTTAAGTAATCTTCTGCCCATTCCAACCACTGTTTCCAATCCTCTCGTGGTGTTGTTCATCGTCCGACCAGTAATCCTTTTAACCCTTATCCCTGAGTGACCCCCAGGCCTTGATAAGCGGAGATCCATCAGTAAAAAAAAGAACCATTCAAGAAAGAATTTACCGGTAAAAGACTTTGTAGTCGGCTTCCTAAACGCTAGACTGGTCATGTCCGCAGCAATGTAGAGCTTCCTTTGCTAACCGTGGAAAGATTGGTAAAGCACCGAAGAAAATGGAAGGATTGTGTATCCAGAAAGTGTGCGAAGATCCTCTGAGAATTATGCGATAAAATAAATTATGGGGTTAGAGTTAGGGTTAGAGGTTAGAGTTAGGGTTAGGGGTTATTCAATGGCAAAACACAAGAACCACTCATCGATATACGATTAAAAAGTTATCGAGTTTTTGGAGTTTGTTCGTACACAAATAAAAACCTGTATAGGTTGACAAGAAATGAATAGACAGAGTACACATTTCTAAGGCAGTAGTTTTTACGATGTCAATACCCGAGTTCGAATCCCACCTAAGTCTCAAGGATTTCTTTTTAAACTGGATACGTGTTTTATAAATTTAAACAAATTAATATAACATAAAAAAAAATTACATAAATATTTTTTTCAACTTTTTTTTATAATCCGCACAAAAATCAGGATATTTGTCATTAATTCACAGGAAATTATTTTTTGCTTAAAAACATCATTTCTAATATGAAAATAAGCAAAATGCTTTAGAAACCACGAAAAAGATGCAAATACTTTTTATTAAAAATGTTTATTTTATTTTTTTCTTGACTTTTGTCTTAAATTTTTCGGTTAAAATATCCTTCTTCGGTGAAGGTATTATTGTTTATAGTCCTTTTCTTCTGGTTGTTCTCGAAGTATCCGCCTGTTGTCACTGGAATGGTTAAGACACAGCTAATTTTATATAGAACTTAGAGCACGTGGATGCCGGTAGTGTATTTAAAATGAAAAAAAAATTCTTTGAAACTATTTTTTAAGAATTTTAATTTGAAAATAGGCAAAATGCCTTAGAAACCACGAATAAGATAAAATTTTAAAATTTAAATTCTTAAAAGATGATTTCAATGAATTTTTTCCATTTTAAATATAATTTCTAATGTGTTTAGCTAATGGAACCAATACATATATACATTCATCATAGTTAATTACTCTCTTAAGCGAATACTAAGTTGAATATTTTAAGTGGTAGAAGCGAGGTAACGATGGAAATTGGCATACTCATGTAATGTACCAATACTGCTGAAAGAGGTCAGTATAAATTAGTTGTATATGATTAGTTGAACACAAGTTGCCATTTTAGTCATAACATGGATCCATGTCTTTTCCACCATTACTAGTAGATAACCGTGATGATGTATGGAAGTGAAATCTGGCCAGTGAGGGTTAAGGACATGCGTTGCATGGAGAGAAATGATATGAGAATGATACGATGGATGTATAATGTGAGTCTTAAAGACAGGCTTAGTTGCGATGACCTCCGAGAAAGATTAAATCTTGACAGTATAGTGAGATGTGTACAGAATATAAGACTTCGATGGCATGGCCACGTTGAAAAAAAGGATGAGAGTTCTTGGGTCAGTAGATGTAGAACAGTTGAGATAGCAGGTCCAGTTCACAGGGTAAGGCCAAGGAAAACATGGGAGGAAGTGATAAGGATGGACCTGAGAGAAAGAGGGATAAATAAAGACCTGGCCAGAGATAGGTTAGTTTGGAAGTCAATTTCTTAAAGCCGTCCAACACATGCCAGCATGGAAAATGGATGTTAAGCTGCTGCTGTCGCTGCTGCTGTCGCTGCTGCTGCTGCTGCTGATGATTATTTGACCGCAATAGATCCAATAAGAGTTGAAGCCAGGCACCCCTACCCCTAGTTTGGTGGTGCTAGTGTTGAATTGGCTGCAGCAAGAATGGCGGGGCGGGGGGGGGGGGGTAAAAGTTAGGTTGACCTACTATATGTTATTGGTGGCCGAATATAGCAGAAAGTGACAGTTGACACAGGCAGAACTTCACCTTTCATTTGTGGTTAGATTAATCAAAAATCTCCCATTATTTGTTTGTGACTCACACTCGGCCAGGAAAGAATATGATCTACACAGATCGGATTTCGCGGGCCTTTGTTGTGTCTAGAACTGCTGTTGCAATTCTATCGCTCAGCCTGATTTGTCAGATATAATATTACAGTAAAAAGAGGAGAGTGAGGAGGAGGAGGAGGAGGCTGGATAGAGAGGGAGGAGGATTGTGGGAACCAACAGTCGAACGAACAGCGATTACATGTAGTGGATGTTGTCTAGGATGAACTAGAGTTTGTTTTCCTTCCTTTTTTTTATTTTTTATTTTATTAAGTACTAGCGCTATTCACCCGGCATTGCCCGGGTGGAGATATATTGCAGGTTGAAAATGATTCCAAATATAGCCCTGTTTACAATTTTTTGCCTCGAAAGAAAACTTTAAGACAACATTTGCAATATGAGGTCAAGTAATAAAAAAAATTGTTAGCGTGGTGGTGTTTTCTTTAAAAAAAAACAAAAAACTACTTATTGTTACAAACAACTACAAAAAGGCAAATGGATCTAACAGAACGAAACGAATTCGTTTATTTTAAATCTTATAAATACCAATAAAATAATTATTTAAATGTTTAAAACTTTTTAGAATACATTCTTCACTTTGTTTAATTTTTTGTTTGTTTTCTGAAACAAAGAAAATATATTTTACAAAAATGAATTTCCTTTCTAATATATTTCAGTTATTTTATGGACCTAACCGATAATTGCCCCTAGTGACTTCAGATGAAATCAAAGGAAAATTTCAATGGTGTCTTTACATTCCTTGAAAAATTTAACCTTTATGGAGACTAATTTGAATGTTCTAACCCTAACCATATCGATTTCTCTAACACACAAACATCAACTTTTTTGATTCGTAAACTTTCTCACACTGCATGGAGAGGATATGGATTTATAAAAAATTTCACTTGAACATAAAATGAGCACCATTTTTGGGTGCTTCTGCAGTATTGTGTAAACATGAAATATTTGGGTCTTTAATTTAACAGAGTGATTTGAAAGGGGAGATAATTCAAACTTTTTTGTCAAATCTTATTTATTATTTTCACACATCAAACAATTGTACTCAGTATAAAAATCAGATTTGACAAAAAAGTTTGAATTATCTTCCTCTTTCAAGTCACTCTTTTAAATTAAAGACGAAAATATTTAATGTGTACACAATACTGTAGAAGCACCCTATCTTTTTTTTTGTTAAAACTGAAAACGGATATAACAGCTATATTTATAGTTTGGGCTTGAGTAGTAGACATTTACAGAGTTTCTTCCCTTAAGCTCATTGTTTTTTGTTGTAGCAACACATGTCCTCAACCCGCACTGACCAGGTTTCACTTCCATACATCATCACACTGCATACGCATGCTATATAGACTATTCCCTTAGTCGACAGTGGTAACGCTCTGCTGGTTACTAATGGCAAAAGTTCCCTGAACTTACACCACTATTGGCCTTTTGGCTAAGATCAAAGTGTAGTATCTGTTCCGATGGATACTGCACCCCATAGACTAGTATCGTCTTGGCCTTCGGGGCTTGATTCCGCCAGTCTATGGGTTTGTCCTGTGCAGTTCTAGGAGTTCCACCCACCCAGGCTTTGCCTCCCCCTCTTTGGGGAGGTGTAAGTTTATTGCTTACTGCCTGAGGCGCCCCTACCGGGGAATGCCGACAGGGCAGCCCAAGCAATTTTTAATGGCCAGAGTGCTCACCTTCTCGGACGCTGGCTTTTCAAGTCCCACTTTTCTGACCCGATTTTGGGTCACATCTTACCTTGTGGGAGTAAGATAAAACTGGCCTTGTGCCTAACCTCCTGGAGAGGAGGTAGATAAATCCTCTATCTACTACTAACGTTTACAATCACACCATTCATAAGAAATTGATTTTAAAAGTCGATTGGAATTCTTTTCGTAGCTGGCGAATGTAAACTTTTAGCTTTCTTGCAATCACCACCTGCTCCTCCCTGTGCTACAATGGTATCACCAAGATAACAAAACTTCTGAACAGCCTCAGTAGCTTTGCCATCCAATTGCATCTGACTCCCTTTCCACAAACTGAGCAGGGGAACTTTCCTCTTCTGTGGAGCTTTCCAACACTACAACCACTTATCATCACTTTGGTCTTGGTAACATTAACTCTCGGACTTATCTTTCCATAGCATTTTTTCCAAGACTTTAAATTCACAAGCATATTTTCTGTTGTCATCGGCATACAACATCTCTTGCGAACAATCCATACGGAACTTCCTGGACAAAGCTTCTAAGCCACAAATAAAAAGTAACGGACTCAGTACAGAACTCTGATGTACTCGTACATTAATATTAAAGCTGTCACTAAATGTGCTGTTAATTCTAACACGACTTTGATCATTTCTGTGCATTGCTTGAACAACCTTCACCAATCACTTGTTTGCCCTTAGTTTATGCAAAGTAAACCAGACAATACCTCTTGGCACTCTTTCAAAAGCTTTCCCCAGATCCACAAAAGCAAAATAACGGTTCTTCTTTTTAGCAAGGTACTTCTCTTAAATTTGTCTCAAGATAAATATAGCACCAATTGTACTTAAACTGCATTTCATCTATGTTTATATGACTTGTTATTTGTTGCTCAATTATTCTCTTAATCACTTTCAGGACCTGATCCATCAATTTGATTCATCAATTTGATCCATCAACTTGATCCATCAACTTGATCCATCAATTTGATCCATCAACTTGATCCATCAATTTGATCCATCAACTTGATCCATCAATTTGATCCATCAACCTGATCCATCAATTTGATCCATCAACCGTATCCATCAACTTGATCCATCAACTTGATCCATCAATTTTAAGCCTCTGTAATTACCTCTATCTAGTGATTCCCCTTTACTCTTTTAACAATTCATAATTGTACTAAGTTCCCAATCTTTCAGGATAACCTCTTCTTTTATGACCTGATTTGCCAAGTCTGTGATCATCTCAATACCTGTTTCACCCACAGCCTTCAACATTTCTGCTACCATGCCTTAGGGTCCTCCAGCTTTACCCCTCTTCATCTTACTTACAGCTTCCCTTTCATTTCTTTCTCAATTCTTATAGCTGGACCAGATACTGCTTCAGGAACTTCTTGATTTTCACGGTTTCATGGAAACTCAGTATTCAACAATTTCTCGTAGTGGTATTTCCAAGCATCTCTTGTCTTGTTCATTTGTTGCTAACACCCCATTATCATTTCGAATGCACTTCTCTCTAACAATATTCATATTTGCACTTCTCTCTAACAATATCCATATTTGCACTTCTCTCTAACAATATCCATATTTGCACTTCTCTCTAACAATATTCATATTTGAACTTCTCTCTAACAATATCCATATTTGAACTTCTCTCTAACAATATCCATATTTGAACTTCTCTCTAACAATATTCATATTTGAACTTCTCTCTAACAATATTCATATTTGCACTTCTCTCTAACAATATCCATATTTGCACTTCTCTCTAACAATATCCATATTTGCACTTCTCTCTAACAATATCCATATTTGTACTTCTCTCTAACAATATCCATATTTGCACTTCTCTCTAACAATATCTATATTTGAACTTCTCTCTAACAATATCCATATTTGCACTTCTCTCTAACAATATCCATATTTGCACTTCTCTCTAACAATATCCATATTTGCACTTCTCTCTAACAATATCCATATTTGCACTTCTCTCTAACAATATCCATATTTGTCTTTGCCATCTGTTTGGTTATCCTAACCCTAACTTCATTCTTTTGGTCATCCTTTCATAGTATATCTGGAAACCTGGCATTTTCAGCCTCTTTCTTGGTTTTGTTTATTGCTCTTCTTGTTTCTCTCTTTGCCTCCAGATACACATCCTTATTCCCTAAAACTTTAGGATGTGACGGTGGTGAAGTGGATAATGATGCGGACTGACGACCTGGGTGTGCCAAGTTCGAATCCAGTCAATTCCATAATACCACTTTCACTTCGGGATGTTGGCAACCATTACGTGGTCCCCCTTGCAAGAATGCCGACAACAGAGTCAAACCGGTCAACAAAGTTGTACCATTCTGATTCATATGAATTCACTTTTACTAAAACTTTTATTCGATGACCCCCTTTGTTTCTGCTTTTCTTTGATACACTTCTCAACTTCGTCATTCCACTACTATGCTTCCCTCTGCCTTGGCGGCCCTTTCGTCCAGCCACAAGTCTGGTCTGTTACCTCCAACAGCTCTTATTTATTGACTGACTCTTGTCTATTTAATGTATTCATAAAATTATTTAAAATTAACATTTGTAGGGCGCACATATTTATTAGTGATATTAATGATTTTTTTGTTTCTATTTTTCAGGTTATGAAAACCTGCCTTCTGGTTACATCATTTGCGGTTGGTGCCAAAAACCAGGTGTTAAACTCTTCACGCTGAAGACCCTAAATGGCTCCAAAGTGTTCTGCAGTGAGGTCTGCTTCACGCAGTGTCGACGTGCCTCTTTCAAGAAAAACAAAATCTGCGATTGGTGCAAACATGTGCGGCACACCGTTAATTATGTCGACTTCCAGGATGGGGAAACGCAGCTTCAGTTTTGTAGCGAAAAATGCCTCAACCAATATAAAATGAACATTTTTTGCCAAGAAACACAAGAGCACTTGCAGCAGATCCAAGCCTCGATAGATAACAATTCATCCTCGAACGATGTGTCTGACAATCAGATTCTCATCACCCCAGATCTTTGGCTGCAAGAAAACATAGTCAGGCGCCACAAGAAAATCCGGTTAACACAGGAAGACACAAACCACTCGGACACAAACAAAGACCAGAACGATAAACCAAAAGACCTGTCCAACCATATCGAAAGCCCTGAAACATCAGGGTTGTCCAATATGGTTGAAAAGACGCACGACAAGGTCAGTCTTGATAAATCGCTTAAAGAGAGACTAGCGAAACGTTTGCATAAAGACCCAACCCACACAGCTAGTCCAAACATGACCCCTTTACAAAAACGTCCACCTCCAAGTCATCCTCATTTTGTCCCTTCGATGTTCCCCCACCCAGCAATGAATAACTGGTGGAGCCATGCCCAAATGATGGCATCAATGGGTCCTGGATACCCTGCATTTGGGGGGTTTCCTCCTGTCATGTATCCAGGTATGTTCAATCCTCCTTTTAACCCGATGATGCCTGGTGCACCACCACCACCTATGCCAGAAACTTCTAGACCTCAGAGTCGACATATAAACGCCGCTTCTACACCAGGTGCCATAGCGACTCCAAATACTTCCGCTTCTCCAGACATCTCTCAGAGACAATCCCAGAGTCCTGCTGTAGCATCAAACGCCACTAATAAATCTTCAACAATTCCTAGAAATCATCAGTTCCCACCAATGTGGCCTCCAGTATTTCCCATGATGCCCATGCCACCCCAAATCCCCCAGCAGGGAGAACCTAACGTTAACGTTGGTTCTAATCCGACAGTGCCTCCATTTCCGATGCCAGCACCAAACTGGGCGTCTATGGGCATCCCTCCACAGACAGCAATGATCCCATTTCCGTTCCTCTTCCCTTTGCCTTTCCCTGTACCGATTCCGATCCCGATCCCAATGACCTCCGAACAAATCGAGAAACTCTTGAACCGGGTATCAAGTAGTAGCAGCAATAAGGAAGATGAAACGTCATCCGAGTGTGAAGACGTCAAACCACAGAATCTCCGAGAGCATCTGAACCTTAGTTTGAACCATCACAGCAGTAACAACAACAGCAACAGCAGCCACAACAGTCTTGATACAACGTCCCTCACTCAGCCCCGCATTGCAGCAACCACCACAAAAAACATTCCGAAGGAGTGTATCACATGTGCCTCGTGCATTACCCCCAGCAAAAGCACTGTGCTACCTCGTCCAAGCTCAGTACTTTCAATGAAGAGCGATTATCATGCCTCATTGACAGAGGTGAATAGCGTCAAGCGACCTCCAACTCCGGCCAGTGTCAGCTCCATAGAGTCAATAAAGCGCGTACGCCATGAATCAGTGAACTCTAACTATGACGAGGTGATAGACTTGTCCAAGGATAGCAGCCGCGAAAGTGCACACCGTGAGGTTATCTCTCCGCAGGTCCACGCTGTGCCAGAACACAAAAAATTAAATTCTGTCCGTTCTACATCAGTACCTCTGCCAAACGCTGCCGCAGGAAAAAGGGAAGCAGACTTTTTACACGTCCCCAAAATTCACATCGTCTCTACACCCACAGACCCTCCCCTGTCACAGCACCTACCCCTGCCACCAACGGATCATGCCTATTCACTGAGACGCGGACTAATTTTGGACGCTCCGAGCGTACCAAAACGGCCCAAAAGCCCCTCTCCAGAACGAAGGAATTATATTCGGAGCATGCCTCGGGATATCATGGAGGCCCGGCGCTGCTTACGAACAAGGATCAAGACGAAATGAGAATGAATAACATTTTTTTTTTTTTAAATCAGACACTTTTAGAAATTGTTCAGCATTTTAAAGACTGCTCTCTTTTTCAGGGGCCAAATTTTGGTCAGGACTTGTTCATTTTTCTAAAAGTTGGCCTCCAACTCTGTAAATCATTTCTCCCACAGCCAAAATAATATGAAAAAAAATATCATCTTTCAACTGTTCGATTCTCCAGCATCCCCCAGATGTGCATCATGTCCAAATGTCTCTTTTTTTTCCTTTTTTTTTAACCCAAGAAAACACAACAAAGATTTGTCTAGTATTTATGAGATAAGGCATTCTTAGTTTCATTTATATTTTCCGTACCTTTTTTCTTAATCTTCGACCGTTTTACTATCTGGCCTTCTTCAAGTGTTTTTTTTTTGTAGTTGTCAGTAAGGTTTTAGAAATTTCAAACCTGACACATTTCCCTGTCCCATCGACGCAATATTGCATCCCTGTGCTTGCTTTACAAATACTACAATAGAATGTGCTTCAAGGAACTTCCTACTCTAGTCGCCCCTCAACCTAAATACACCCAATCAACTCGACAATCAGTTAAATCCCATCCATTCACTGTGGAGGTCCCGACATGCCGGAGAGCTTTCTACTCCTATAGCTCGTTTCCCCCCGAGATGCCAGCCTTTGGAACTCCCTCCCTGTTTCCCTATAATAATAAATCCAATTCTCCACTTAACACAACTATCACAACTTACACAAATAGAAAATAAATAAATAAATAAAACAGAAGTGAACAAATGATGAAAGAAAAAGAGAAACTGTTATAAAAGAGGTGGAAAACATCAAAACATGAACCTTTTTCATATTGTTTTAGTGATGGAAAGTTGAAAATAAACACCTGTTGGAAGCGCTGGTAAGGAGCGATAAACATCAAGACATGTTAGTGTACTGATGACGAAGAAAAAAAGAAACCATTATCCCCCCTACCTAATAAAGAGAAAACACTTGCTTCTTTCGAGGTTCTTTTTCCTCAAATTAGTCACCATTCTCCAATTTCCCGAGATCATGTTTCTGAAATGAAATCTAGGTTAGTTGACCACAGTGATTTTGTCTGGAATAAAACGCAATTTAAAACCGGATGAAATCTAAATAAAATGGTTGAGTTTGAAATTTCCCCGCCAAAAAAGTACTCACTACAACAAAATACTCCTGAAGAAGGCCGGAACGTACGACACCTGAAACGTTGTTAAAACCATAACAAACAAGCAGTCAAAAGCATATAATGCAATAATTTGTGTATTAAATTTTACATCAAATTATTTTAACTAATATTATGATATACAAGTAGTTGATAAGATGTTTTAAATAGGGATCATAATTGCTGTGAGTTCTGCCTTATCATTATTCAAAGATGCTGCGTTAAAATCTTTGTGGATGCATTATGGTCATTTACACGTTGATACTGCTGGGAAAGGTATGAATCCAATATTTATCTCCATAGCAACAAAAACGGTAAAATAGCAAGTCGTCTTCAATTAATTATATGCAAAAAATCGTTTACACTAGGAATTGTGTTTCAGCAGTTAATGTCTCAAAAGGGTTGATATGCCGTATAGCAGACAATATTGATACACACATACATGAAAGAAGTAAATAGACACCTTATTATTAATAATGAAGACAACTGTCAGAGGGTCATGATGGACCTATGCAAGATATTATTGATTAATTTGACAGTTACTCGGTTTACAGCGGAAAGTGGAATCCTGAGGTTTGCGGCAAGTTGATGCTGATTAAGTTCACCTTCATATTATCCTATTATATGGCAGCTTTGAAACTGAGAATGTTAATGCTTCTTTGGCCAGTGTCATGCTTAAATGGTGATATTATTATTATTATTATTATTATTATTATTATTTCATAGTAGTCTCAACTTTTGGAGGTTTTTAGTTGGAATTTTCTTTTTTGAACATCAAGTAAATTCCCTTGACCGTAGACATTCAAGCTGTACCTTAACACTTTCGCCGTTCCTAACAAGCAAGCCTTTGCAGAATTGGAAAAGAAATTTTCTCGTCAATCTGTTTAAGCCATTTATGGTGGCTTTTCGTTATGGTTCCAAGCGTTCCAATTACAACGGGAATCACCTTTACTTCTTTACATTTCCATAGTCTAACTAATTCCCATTTTAGATCTTGATATTTATTTATTTTTTCATGTTCTTTCTCCTGCACTCTGGTATCGAAGGGATAGCCTATATCTATGA
>OY744517.1:41582901-41585401 GCA_963556195.1 Sepiola atlantica
AGAATGGGTTCATTGACTGTCATTCATAAAGGAGAGCCGACCGGATTATACAGTGATTTTTCCCTAAATCCTGATTGCCCCGTTTCGTGAAGCTGAATTTTCCCACATTAACAACTGAATTTGTGTCTAACTTTACCTCGTGAGGAGGTAAATAAATAGGGAGAGACCTACCTATATTTATACATAGACATACATTTGCATTTATTCCAGTTTATATATATATATATATATATATATATATATATATATATTATTTAATTGTATATACACATAATATTACAAGGTTATATAATATATTATATATATATATATATATATATATATATATTCAGCATTTACTTCAACTGTACTTAATACGTGAGTAGAGCAAATATATACATATATATACATGTATATATATGTGTATATATACATATATGTACATGTATATATATGTATATAGATATGTATATATACATATATATATATATATATATATAGATATATAGATATGTATATATACATATATATATAGATATAGATATATAGATATGTATATATACATATATATATATATATATATATATATATATATATATATATATATATATATAATTTAATAAATGTTCGGAATATTTTTAAAACGTTGTTATTCATGCAATTGTTTCTACTCATTTTTCAAAATATATGTTTTCTTGATTATAAATTCAAGATGTTTTCAAAAGGTTCAACAATATATATATATATATATATATATATATATATATATATATATATATATATATATATATATATACACGTATATAAACAATATTATGCTACATTTAGTGACCAAGATTTTATTCACCTTACTGATCATCCTTTCAAAACAAAAACTTTGGTACATTTACGGACCGACTGTTTCGTTTACAGAAGAACCTCCGACATTTGTATTTCAATTCCGGATCTCTATTCTGTAAAATTCTTTGCTGAGAATGTGCATGCTGTAAGGAGGATTAAACCAAATCAAATTTCTCCGTCTGTTTTTCTTCTTGTTTGAACTGGGGTCTGTCTAGGTCTTGAGTTGCTCTTATATCATTTGTATTGTTTTTTATACAAGTTTAAACTTGTCCATAGCCATGTTATATAACATAATGTGTTATGGTCTCCTATTTCTAAGGCTACAACTGTTAATCCGATTCATCCTGAACATAATTTATCTCTTTGCTTAACCCTAACCCAAACCTGGCTAATGTTTCATTGTAATATTGGTTTTATTATTGAATAACTGGTCATTGGAAGATAGTTTAGATACTCTCTTAGAGATACTGGGGATAAGAGTTTTTCACTGATTTCGGGTGGTTAGAATTATTGTCAATGTAGAATTCATAAGTTCAGAGTTAGGGTTAATGTCTAGAAAATTCACTACTTTATGGTTTATATCCTAAGATCCAAATTTCTAAAGAATTGATGTAAGCCTTTTTTGGTTTTCGCTAAATTTCTATCACTATAGCACATAAAAAAATAGAGCATCATCCTTATACAGACCTCTCTTCATACCAAATTGAAAGGTAATAGGAGTCGATGTCAAATATGATAAATTTCCGGTTCCCTTCCTGGGGTAATTCTTAAAACCAACTGAGAACTTCGTCACAAGATGACCACAGTTTATGGAGTACTTTAGATTTAATGCTAGGTATGATCCTGTCACAATTCTTTCACTAACTATTACTATATCCGATGCACAAGAGATCAATCTACTAGCAGGATTTTTGTTTAAATCTTCCTTATGGTCCTTAAGCGTAAATCTAGGGCATTTTGGAATGTATATTTCAATGCGTTTGTCAATATTGATTTTAGAACATATCTCCAGCGTTGAGGAGTTAATATTATGAAGATCCCTTTCTTTAATTATTTTTGGGGTTTTCGAGGAGACCATAGAGGAAAGATCCGGGATTGATATACAAATGTCAGAATTTCTTCTGTAAACGAAACACTCCGTAAATGTACCAAAGTTCTTTTTTTAAAAGACGATCAGTAAAGTACATAAAATCTTGGTCACTCAATGTAACCTAATATTGTATATTTATATATGCTCTGTTGTAATATGTCAACAATCATCGAGCTTTTACCTTGAAAAGGTTGGTCTATAAAAGAATAGAAAGTATATGCAAAGACAAATGTTTTCCTACATCTATATATATGTGTGTATATATACAATTTTGTTTTAAATATACAAAAGAAATGGAAATTATACATTTAAGTAAGAGAATTAAAATGGAGCTATTTGAACAATTTTGTATGCCAGCATCAAAGCGAAAACATAATTTTGACAAAACACAAACAAAAAGAGGACACACGCAAAATCATGTTCACAGCAAAAATGTATATTGATATATTGTTATTATCGGCCATCTTGGTGTATTTTTATGCTTATTTTGACTTTTTTATTTTCAAGTATATATATATATGTATATATATATGTATATATATATATATATGTATATATATATATGTATATATATATATATATATATTTATA
>OY744517.1:41590401-41917901 GCA_963556195.1 Sepiola atlantica
CCCAATCTATTACAGTCTGGAGGTCATTTTCTAAAGATTCAGCCATTGCCTCGGATATGATCGCGTCTGTTTTGCCAATATGGCGAGAGTAAAGCGTGGTGTCATCAGCAAATAAACCAATCTCAGACTCTATGTCATCAGGGAGATCGTTTATATAGATCAGGAACAATAAAGGTCCAAGGATAGATCCCTGGGATACACTAGCATTTATGTCATGTTGCTTAGATGAACGGCCAACGAGGACAACCTGGATTTTTCTTTTGGTTAGGAAGAATCTAATTATATTAAGTAATTGTCCAGTAATACCGTATGAGCGTATTTTCAGGAGAAGCCCTTTATGCCATACCTTGTCAAAGGCTCTTTCTCTCTCTGTAACTCTTTCTCTCTCTTTCGCTTTGTAACCCTTTCTCTTTCTCTCTCTGCCTCCCACTCTGTAACTCTCTCTCTCCCAACCCCTAGAACGTGGAGCTACTGATTGCCATACTAGTTGTCTAAAATACTTTAAGACATTTACTTGATACCAAGAAGAACTTAATTTAATCCAAAAATGAGTTGGCATTCTGCTGTTTTGTTTACTAATGAGTCAGCAGTTATCAAGGCCAAAAGTCACTTGAGAATAAGGCTTAACTATCATTGTCAGTTCAAAGATGAAGAATATTATGAGAGGATTAAACATGTTTAATAGAAATAACTAAGTTTGATTACTTATGGAGACGGTTTATAACAAGTATTTACTGATATTGGATCTGAAGACGACCATGTTGTAATCTACAAGGAAGCAGTCCCGTGGTAATGTGTTCCACATACAGCTTTTGAAAAGAAACTGTTCATGGAAACTCTGCCTTGAAAGTTCAGTCTCAGTATTCTAAGGAATTATTAAAAAACAGATTTATATTGTAGACGTTATAGTGGGGGATCACTTTCCTATATAAATTTAACGTAAAATGATTACCCACTTCTCGGCCAGTTAGCATTAAATCGAGACATAAAAATACCCAAATACCTGGTACTTATTCAGATTAGAACCCAAGCTAACCCTAACTGACGCCAATCCAATTTTAGCTTGGGTGCTAATTTGGATAAGTACCAAAAAAAGCAACCCACCCATTTATATTTAAAACACAAAAGAAAACTATAATAAACGTTTTTTCTTGTCATTCAAATGTTCATAATGCTTTTACTTTCAGTGACACTGGAAAGCCACTAGAAAGACACTGTTCTTTAAAGTGATGTTTTCTCTCTTTTCTAATTCACTTTTCAACTGGAATTCCAATCACGTTTATCTTCCTGCAATCGACCTCAAATCAATTTCTTCATAACATAAGCAGTCTGCCCGTGCTCAAAGGATAAAACAAAAAATGATTCCCGAATCTCTACTCGTTTGTCTTAGAAGAAAATGAAACTCGTCTGATCGCTGGTTTTCAATTCAATTCATTTGGCAAAAGAATTTTAAAAAGCATTTTTCAGTTGCCATGTAGTGAAAGAATGGTAGAAATTTACACAAAAGTCGATACAGTAGCCCAGCACCTGTCAAAATTCACCTTAAATTGCTGCGTTATTACCTTTATTGGAAGTCTATTCCAAGGTCCAGGAATCCTGATTGAGAAAGCGTCCCTCTTCTGATTCCATCGAAATCGGTGGTGAAATAGTTTTTTGTGATGTTTGTGTAGACTTCTCTTGGAAGTCTATTCAAAGGTCCAGGAATCCTGATTGAGAAAGCGTCCCTCTTCTGATTCCATCGAAATCGGTGGTGAAATAGTTTTTTGTGATGTTTGTGTAGACTTCTCTTGGAAGTCTATTCAAAGGTCCAGGAATCCTGATTGAGAAAGCGTCCCTCTTCTGATTCCATCGAAATCGGTGGTGAAATATTTTTTTGTGATGTCTGTGTAGACCTCTCTTGGAAGTCTATTCAAAGGTCCAGGAATCCTGATTGAGAATGCGTCCCTCTTCTGATTCCATCGAAATCGGTGGTGAAATAGTTTTTTGTGATGTCTGTGTAGACCTCTCTTGGAAGTCTATTCAAAGGTCCAGGAATCCTGATTGAGAAAGCGTCCCTCTTCTGATTCCATCGAAATCGGCGGTGAAATAGCTTTTTGTGATGTCTGTGTAGACCTCTCTTGGAAGTCTATTCAAAGGTCCAAGAATCCTGATTGAGAAAGCGTCCCTCTTCTGATTCCATCGAAATCGGCGGTGAAATAGCTTTTTGTGATGTCTGTGTAGACCTCTCTTGGGAGTCTATTCCAAGGTCTAGGAATCCTGATTGAGAAAGCGTCCCTCTTCTGATTCCATCGAAATCGGTGGTGAAATAGTTTTTTGTGATGTCTGTGTAGACCTCTCTTGGAAGTCTATTCAAAGGTCTAGGAATCCTGATTGAGAAAGCGTCCCTCTTCTGATTCCATCGAAATCGGTGGTGAAATAGTTTTTTGTGATGTTTGTGTAGACTTCTCTTGGAAGTCTATTCAAAGGTCCAGGAATCCTGATTGAGAAAGCGTCCCTCTTCTGATTCCATCGAAATCGGCGGTGAAATAGCTTTTTGTGATGTCTGTGTAGACCTCTCTTGGAAGTCTATTCAAAGGTCCAAGAATCCTGATTGAGAAAGCGTCCCTCTTCTGATTCCATCGAAATCGGCGGTGAAATAGCTTTTTGTGATGTCTGTGTAGACCTCTCTTGGGAGTCTATTCCAAGGTCTAGGAATCCTGATTGAGAAAGCGTCCCTCTTCTGATTCCATCGAAATCGGTGGTGAAATAGTTTTTTGTGATGTCTGTGTAGACCTCTCTTGGGAGTCTATTCCAAGGTCTAGGAATCCTGATTGAGAAAGCGTCCCTCTTCTGATTCCATCGAAATCGGTGGTGAAATAGCTTTTTGTGATGTCTGTGTAGACCTCTCTTGGGAGTCTATTCAAAGGTCCAGGAATCCTGATTGAGAAAGCGTCCCTCTTCTGATTCCATCGAAATCGGTGGTGAAATAGCTTTTTGTGATGTCTGTGTAGACCTCTCTTGGGAGTCTATTCCAAGGTCTAGGAATCCTGATTGAGAAAGCGTCCCTCTTCTGATTCCATCGAAATCGGTGGTGAAATAGTTTTTTGTGATGTTTGTGTAGACTTCTCTTGGAAGTCTATTTAAAGGTCCAGGAATCCTGATTGAGAAAGCGTCCCTCTTCTGATTCCATCGAAATCGGTGGTGAAATAGTTTTTTGTGATGTCTGTGTAGACCTCTCTTGGAAGTCTATTCAAAGGTCCAGGAATCCTGATTGAGAAAGCGTCCCTCTTCTGATTCCATCGAAATCGGTGGTGAAATAGTTTTTTGTGATGTCTGTGTAGACCTCTCTTGGGAGTCTATTCCAAGGTCTAGGAATCCTGATTGAGAAAGCGTCCCTCTTCTGATTCCATCGAAATCGGTGGTGAAATAGTTTTTTGTGATGTTTGTGTAGACTTCTCTTGGAAGTCTATTCAAAGGTCCAGGAATCCTGATTGAGAAAGCGTCCCTCTTCTGATTCCATCGAAATCGGTGGTGAAATAGTTTTTTGTGATGTCTGTGTAGACCTCTCTTGGAAGTCTATTCAAAGGTCCAGGAATCCTGATTGAGAAAGTGTCCCTCTTCTGATTCCATCGAAATCGGCGGTGAAATAGCTTTTTTTTATGTCCACGTAGACCTCTGTCTGGTGCAGGAGTGAATAATAGGTCCTAGGGTATATCATAATGACCATTGAGAAGATTGTTAGGCCAAAATGATAGAAATGTCCGAAGCATTCTAGAGTAAGATCGCAGTATAATTCGCTGTTCAAATTCGATCCAATATCATTTCTACCTCGTACTTTACCAAGATATACTTTTCGATTTCAGGTGACGAGTTCTTCGATCATGAAATATTTTCCAATTACATGATCGACAACATCGACAACTTTACTGGACGAATGAAAATAAGCGTTGAAGCGTTAATAAAATGATGAGATACTGAAATAAGAATCAAGGACCGACAAAAGTTATTTATCTTTTTTTAAAGCAAACTTGGAGTAGTTTATCAATGGGGGGGGATTCTAGGTTTTGTAGACAATCAGCTAAATCCCATCCATTCACTGTGGAGGTCCCCAGATGCAGGAGAGCCTTCTACTCCGATAGCTTCTTTCCTCGTGCTGCCGGACTCTGGAACTTTGCTCTCTGTTTTCCCAACTGTACCGAAGTGCAGAGGTTTAAAACTACTGTAAACAGACATCTCGCTACACAGCTCCCAACTTAGGTTGACACCCTAAACCTACACCCTAATTCTCAGTAACCCCTTACGTTTATAGTTGCGGCCTGCCTTGTTTGGGGTGAAATATGTTTTTTAAAAAATTCCTGTCGATACAACTAATAATGTAATATGTACTTGTTTATTGTACTAGTTAGGCGCGAAGCCACCAATTATGTACTTGTTTATTGTACTAGTTAGGCGCGAAGTCACCAATTATGTACTTGTTTATTGGTTTAGATAAGTTTACTTTACAATTTAGGTGCGAAGATATATTCAATAGGCGCTGATGATGACGTTGTTGTTGGTTCAGAGGGGCTAAGTAGCCTTGAGTAAGAAAATAAGCATAAAATAAAAAGAGAATTTAGGACGCTGAAATAATCAATCGAACAATGAAACAGTGTTATGTAAAAACTGTAACATTATTATTATTTTTTAGAGAGTGGTGATTCTACTTTATTTAGGCGATTACGTGTGCTTTTACAACCTGGAACCACTACATATTTTTAATCGTATCTTTATCTTTAATCAGTAAAAACATAATTTTCGAAGGACGCAATTTTAATGGCAGCATTTTTTGTGTCCACCACGATTTGTCTGACGTACCAAAGGCAAGATACATTACTCTTCTACCTACCTGTATAAGTTTATTTATTTTATTATTTTTTCTTTTATAAATGATCTTTTTATTCATTTATTTATTTATTGAACTAAGAATGAAGAATCTGTCATTTCCTTCGAAAGAGCAGAGATAGAAAGCAACAGAAGGGGAGAAAAAGAATATCAAAAGTACACAAATAGAAAATGCAAAAATTATAATTTAAGAAATTACAAAATTGAAAGAAATTAGAAAAAATTGATAAAAATTAAAAAATTAAAATTAATTAAATTGAAAAATTAATTTTTTTATAAGCAATTATGTAAAAAGAATATCAAAAGTACACAAATAGAAAATGCAAAAATTATAATTTAAGAAATTACAAAATTGAAAGAAATTAGAAAAAATTGATAAAAATTAAAAAATTAAAATTAATTAAATTGAAAAATTAATTTTTTTATAAGCAATTATGTAAAAAGAATATCAAAAGTACACAAATAGAAAAGCATTGTTTAATCAATATTTTCACCAAAAAAATAATATAATTGCAAAAAATATTTCATGTGATTTTAATGATTAGAGTTTTTGGAAAAATAAAAAATGCGACATAATTATATTTCTCTTTCATAGAGGAACGTGGCATCATCAGCGCAAGAAATTTTTTTTATAATCTTGAAAATAAACCAAAAATTGACAAATTTGAGATCCAGGAACTTAACGAAAAAAAGAATTTAAAAAATTGAATAATTTCTACTAACGATGAACTTTCATTAGTATGGTAGCCCCGTTCTGTAATAACCAGGTGGGATTAGCCTTCCAACTCACTCTTACAGCGCACTCAAATTTTTTGTTTTTTTTAGAGATTCAACAATTTCGTTCATTTCACAATTCATCGTCAATTATTTGGAAAGATTTGTATTTGTTTTGTCTTTTTATCATTAATAAATATTTAAGTTAAAAACAATTATTTATTAATAAATAAAGAGAATTTAAACATGACATTTTCTTTCAAAATTGAATTCTGTTTATCAATAAATAACTGTTTTAACTTTTTTCTCAATGAATAAATTGTCAGTGTAGTCATTGACTTTAATTTACTTTTTCACACTTAAAATAAAAAAATAAAAACACTTTATTTTTAAAAGAATCAATGTAATTTATCGTTAGGACACGTTAAGAATAAATCGAGTAACTAAAGTTTTAAATCATGTAAAAAGATTGATAAAATTGACGCAGTTCGTAACGTAAAAATATTTTTAACATTTAAAAAATAGTTTTATTTCAAATTCTAAGGAAAAACATTGGTAAACAGACGTCATCAATAATTTCAGAGTATTACTAAATTAAAAACTGAACCTTTTCAGTTAAAAATAATTGCGTACACTCACAAATAATTAAATAAGCATTTCCTTTTTTATTATAAAAAAATTAGGGTACTGAAATTTGTTTATAACCTTAAAAAGAATAAAGAAATTAATGGATAATAATTTTTCAACTTTTATAAACTATTATTACATTTTTATATATAAAGTTAAAAATGATAAATTATGACATTTTTTGTCTTCCATATATTTTGCATAGCGATGCCAGTTTGTAAACAACGTCCTTTTCCAATGAAGTTATGGCGGATTTTACTCATTTATCACATTTGAAGGGCTAATTTTGCTAATTTTTAGTCAAACGTGGGATTTATTTTTTTTTAATTCAGTGTCTTATGACTTTAATTTAATAATTATTTTTGAAATAGTTCCCAAAAACTTATATTTATCTTTTAAGGGATTTTTACAAGTAATTTTTTCAAAGTTCAAAATTCATTGAATTTTTGGGGTTTTTGACCGTCGTAATTACATATTTTATTATAATTTATTTTTCACACGTAAATATGCAGTTTTTTTCGTTTAGAGATTAAGTTTATGCTTTTAGCTTTCAAACACAATCAAAGTTTACACGGAAACTAATTAAATAATTAATGATAAGCGCTTTTTAATAAGCATAGTCCGTACAAGAAGCCGCCATGTTTGCACGTACCTAATAAATATACTTTACAAATTTCTTTAAAAAATATGATAAATATACTTTACAAATTTCTTTAAAAAATATGATGAATATACTTTACAAATCTCTTTAAAAAATATGATAAATATACTTTACGAATTTTCTTAAATGATAAAATATACTACAAATTTCTTTAAAAAATATGATTAATATACGACTTTACACATTTCTTTAAAAATATGATTAATATACGACTTTACACATTTCTTTAAAAAATATGATTAATATACGACTTTATAAATTCTTGATGATAAAATGAAATAAAACTTTTTTTTAATTCGTACAATATAATTTTGCAAATGAAAGAAATAAAATGAGATTTATTAGTTGAATAACAAATAAAATTGATAAATTAAGTCCAAGTTGTAATTAATTTCGAGTTGTAATTACTTCCGGGTTGTAATTAATTCCGAACCCCATAATATCGCCTTTAGAATGCACCGGATTAAACGGTGTAACAAGGGGAGATAAATTCATAATGTCAGACTATGGAAGACGCGAATATACAGAGATAATCGCTTACTGAATTTAAGTACAGTATCATGATGATCTTTAAGGAACAATGTAGGGTTAATTCAGCTACAGTAAAGCTGATTAGCTTGAAAGGAAAGGTTGATAGTCATGAAAATAATATATAATATTACAATATAGGGGATATAAATAAGTATTTGTTATGAGCATATGGAAGGTTAATCCGGATTGGAGGCATTGTGAAGAGATGTGTTCCAAAGGAAATTATAATCGGCTAGTCAAGATACTGAAACCTATCGAGTTCACTATTTGAGCAACGTTTGCATATTTATGACATGACATGGATAGAAAAATGGTTCTAATAATGTAATCTTTTTAGTTATAGAACTAATATCAGATAGACCGATGGAAATAATTAATTGTTAATTAAAAATTGAAATAAGTAAATACAAGTAATTTGAATTTAACATTTAACTATTAAAAATTTAAAAAATGAATATTTAGAAATAATAATAATGAACTAAAAATACAATAATTAAAAAATGTACTACTACTAATAATAAAATAATAATAATAATAATAATAAAAATAATAATAATAATAATAATAATAATAATAAACATAATAATAATAATAAAAACAAAAGATACAATAATTAAAAATATAATAATAAAAAAATAATAATAATAAAAATAATAAAAATAATAAAAATAATAAAAATAATAATAATAATAATAATAATAATAATAATGATAAAAATAATGATAGAAATAATAATAATAAAAATAATAATTATAATAATAAAAATAATAATAAAAATAATAATAAAAATAATGATAATAAAAAACTAAAGTTAAATAATTAAAAAATGTAATAAAAATAATAATAATAGTAATAATAATAATAACAATAATAATAAAAACAATTATAATAAAAATAATAATAATAAAAACAATTATAATAAAAATAATAATAATAATAATAATAATAATAATAATGATAATGATGATGATAATAATAATAATAATAATAATAATAATAATAATAATAATAATAATAATAATAATAATAATGTATAAAGAAAAGTGAAAAGTTAAAATTTTAAAATATAACAGAGGAATAATTTATGTAAATAGGTAATGTAAGGGACATATTATAAAGTATAGTATAATGGACATAGTATAAAGTTATGTATAAGAGCCTAAAGTATAAGGGATATAGTATCAAGTTATAAGGGCCTATAGTATAAGAGATATAGTATCAAATTATATTAAAGGGCCGATAGTATAATGGACATAGTATCAAGTTATGTATAAAGGCCGATGATATAAGGGGCATAGTATCAAGTTATCTATAAGAGCTTATAGTAGAAGTGACATAGTATCAAGTTATATATAAGGGCATATAGTATAAGTGGCATAGTATCAAGTTATATATATAATGACCTATAGTATAAGGGGCATAGCATCAAGTTATATTTAAGGGCGTATAGTATAAGGGCCATACTATCAAGTTATATATAAGGGCATATAGTATAAGGGCCATACTATCAAGTTATATATAAGGGCATATAGTATTAGTCACATAGTATCAAGTGATATATAATGGCCTATAGTATAAGGGACATAGTATCAAGTTTTATATAAGGGCTTATAGTATTAGTGACATAGAATCAAGTTATATATAAGGGCCTATAGTACAAAGGACATAGTATGAAGATGCATATAATGGCCTATAGTATAAGGGGCATACTATCAAGTTATATATAAGGGCCTATAGTATAAGGGACATAGTATCAAGTTATATATAAGGGCATATAGTATAAGTGGCATAGTATCAAGTTATATATATAATGACCTATAGTATAAGGGGCATAGCATCAAGTTATATTTAAGGGCGTATAGTATAAGGGCCATACTATCAAGTTATATATAAGGCATATAGTATAAGGGCCATACTATCAAGTTATATATAAGGGCATATAGTATAAGGGCCATACTATCAAGTTATATATAAGGGCATATAAAAATATTTTTAACATTTAAAAAATAGTTTTATTTCAAATTCTAAGGAAAAACATTGGTAAACAGACGTCATCAATAATTTCAGAGTATTACTAAATTAAAAACTGAACCTTTTCAGTTAAAAATAATTGCGTACACTCACAAATAATTAAATAAGCATTTCCTTTTTTATTATAAAAAAATTAGGGTACTGAAATTTGTTTATAACCTTAAAAAGAATAAAGAAATTAATGGATAATAATTTTTCAACTTTTATAAACTATTATTACATTTTTATATATAAAGTTAAAAATGATAAATTATGACATTTTTTGTCTTCCATATATTTTGCATAGCGATGCCAGTTTGTAAACAACGTCCTTTTCCAATGAAGTTATGGCGGATTTTACTCATTTATCACATTTGAAGGGCTAATTTTGCTAATTTTTAGTCAAACGTGGGATTTATTTTTTTTTAATTCAGTGTCTTATGACTTTAATTTAATAATTATTTTTGAAATAGTTCCCAAAAACTTATATTTATCTTTTAAGGGATTTTTACAAGTAATTTTTTCAAAGTTCAAAATTCATTGAATTTTTGGGGTTTTTGACCGTCGTAATTACATATTTTATTATAATTTATTTTTCACACGTAAATATGCAGTTTTTTTCGTTTAGAGATTAAGTTTATGCTTTTAGCTTTCAAACACAATCAAAGTTTACACGGAAACTAATTAAATAATTAATGATAAGCGCTTTTTAATAAGCATAGTCCGTACAAGAAGCCGCCATGTTTGCACGTACCTAATAAATATACTTTACAAATTTCTTTAAAAAATATGATAAATATACTTTACAAATTTCTTTAAAAAATATGATGAATATACTTTACAAATCTCTTTAAAAAATATGATAAATATACTTTACGAATTTTCTTAAATGATAAAATATACTACAAATTTCTTTAAAAAATATGATTAATATACGACTTTACACATTTCTTTAAAAATATGATTAATATACGACTTTACACATTTCTTTAAAAAATATGATTAATATACGACTTTATAAATTCTTGATGATAAAATGAAATAAAACTTTTTTTTAATTCGTACAATATAATTTTGCAAATGAAAGAAATAAAATGAGATTTATTAGTTGAATAACAAATAAAATTGATAACTTAAGTCCAAGTTGTAATTAATTTCGAGTTGTAATTACTTCCGGGTTGTAATTAATTCCGAACCCCATAATATCGCCTTTAGAATGCACCGGATTAAACGGTGTAACAAGGGGAGATAAATTCATAATGTCAGACTATGGAAGACGCGAATATACAGAGATAATCGCTTACTGAATTTAAGTACAGTATCATGATGATCTTTAAGGAACAATGTAGGGTTAATTCAGCTACAGTAAAGCTGATTAGCTTGAAAGGAAAGGTTGATAGTCATGAAAATAATATATAATATTACAATATAGGGGATATAAATAAGTATTTGTTATGAGCATATGGAAGGTTAATCCGGATTGGAGGCATTGTGAAGAGATGTGTTCCAAAGGAAATTATAATCGGCTAGTCAAGATACTGAAACCTATCGAGTTCACTATTTGAGCAACGTTTGCATATTTATGACATGACATGGATAGAAAAATGGTTCTAATAATGTAATCTTTTTAGTTATAGAACTAATATCAGATAGACCGATGGAAATAATTAATTGTTAATTAAAAATTGAAATAAGTAAATACAAGTAATTTGAATTTAACATTTAACTATTAAAAATTTTAAAAATGAATATTTAGAAATAATAATAATGAACTAAAAATACAATAATTAAAAAATGTACTACTACTAATAATAAAATAATAATAATAATAAAAATAATTATAATAATAATAATAATAATAAACATAATAATAATAATAAAAACTAAAGATACAATAATTAAAAAATATAATAATAAAAAAATAATAATAATAAAAATAATAAAAATTATAAAAATAATAATAATAATAATAATAATAATAATAATAATAATAATAATAATAATAATAATAATAATAATGATAAAAATAATGATAGAAATAATAATAATAAAAAAATAATAATTATAATAATAATAAAAATAATAAAAATAATAATAATGATAATAAAAAACTAAAGATAAAATAATTAAAAAATGTAATAAAAATAATAATAATAATAATAATAACAATAATAATAAAAACAATTATAATAAAAATAATAATAATAATAAAAACAATTATAATAATAATAATAATAATAATAATAATAATAATAATAATAATAATAATAATAATGTATAAAGAAAAGTGAAGGGGTTGCTATATTAAAATTTTAAAATATAACAGGAATAATTTATGTAAATAGGTAATGTAAGGGACATATTATAAAGTATAGTATAATGGACATAGTATAAAGTTATGTATAAGAGCCTAAAGTATAAGGGATATAGTATCAAGTTATAAGGGCCTATAGTATAAGAGATATAGTATCAAATTATATTAAAGGGCCGATAGTATAATTGACATAGTATCAAGTTATGTATAAAGGCCGATGATATAAGGGGCATAGTATCAAGTTATCTATAAGAGCTTATAGTAGAAGTGACATAGTATCAAGTTATATATAAGGGCATATCGGATAAGTGACATGGTATCAAGTGATATATGAAGGTGTATATTATAAGGGGCATAGTATCAAGTTATATATAAGGGCCGATAGTATAAGTGGCATAGTATCAAGTTATATTTAAGGGTGTATAATATAAGGGACATAGTATCAAGTTATATATAAGAGCATATAGTATAAGGGCCATACTATCAAGTTATATATAAAGGCCTATAGTATAAGGGTCATACTATCAAGTTATATATAAGGGCATATAGTATTAGTCACATAGTATCAAGTGATATATAATGGCCATAGTATCAAGTATATCAAGTATATCAATATAAGGGACATAGTATCAAGTTTTATATAAGGGCCGATGATATATAGGACATAGTATCAAGTTATATATAAGAGCATATAGTATAAGGGCCATACTATCAAGTTATATATAAGGGCATATAATATAAGGGCCATACTATCAAGTTATATATAAGGCATATAGTATAAGGGACATACTATCAAGTTATATATAATGGCATATAGTATAAGGGCCATACTATCAAGTTATATATAAGGGCATATAGTATAAGGGCCATACTATCAAGTTATATATAAGGGCATATAGTATAAGGGCCATACTATCAAGTTATATATAAGGGCATATAGTATAAGGACCATACTATCAAGTTATATATAAGGCATATAGTATAAGGGACATACTATCAAGTTATATATAAGGGCATATAGTATAAGGGCCATACTATCAAGTTATATATAAGGGCATATAGTATTAGTCACATAGTATCAAGTGATATATAATGGCCTATAGTATAAGGGACATAGTATCAAGTTTTATATAAGGGCTTATAGTATTAGTGACATAGAATCAAGTTATATATAAGGATCTATTGTATAAGAGACATAGTATAAAGTTATATCAGAGGGTGCAAACAATAATCAAACCAACGTAGAATAATGTATATATTTAGAGATAGAGAGCCATGAGATATTTTATTTAATGTAACTATTGGTTTAAAATGTAAGAAAGTGCTAACGTAAAGAAAATTTGATTTAATGTAGAAATTAAAAAGAAAAGTTAGTTATAATATATTAGAGAATTCATAATCCCTAAAGTAAGATGTTCTAGGAGATACAGATCAGACAGTAACTAATATGCTAAGATGTTCTAGGAAATACTAATATGCTTTACATAGAAGTAATATAGTTTATTATGTGAAAGTAATGAAACGAAAGAGGAGGGGACAAACAGTATAGTAAGATGAGGCTCAATCCTTAGATCACACATCAATCAAATTGTAGATGGTTTACGATTTGCTAGCAATAAGGAGAGATTGTTTATTTTGAGGCTACGGAACATTAAATAGGTTATATTTGTACCAGATTTTATGCATACAAGGGACAGACCTCATCCTTTTTGTTGAGTAAGGGGCTCTTGTATTTTATAATGGATAAGGCTTCTTCCCTACATAGTATGCAGTACTTGTATAAGAGCCTATAAGACCTAACTCGTTTAATTAATTACCAATAAAGGACATAAGAAGTGTTATTATTCTTAAGATACCAAATATGGCTAGCGAGGGATGTGAATTTTGGGAGGGATTTAGTTCTAAAAGAGTATATGTCTAGAGATTCTATTCTTAATAGAGTCCGCTATAGAATCTAAATATATGGCCTCGGTTGAAAGAGATACTATTAGAGTTGGTCTAGTATTATTGTTTACTACAGCATAATCACCATTACCAGTACTACTAACATTGATATCATTAGCATTATTGTCCTGATGTATACCTTGTTTAACCGTGCATTTGTAAATGACGCTCTTTTGCTTACATGAGATATTCAAAGGGCACAGATTTCTATCAATGCAGTTACATTCTGGGCCCGGAATAACAGGGTCATTCAGTTTCTGGGCTTTATTTATTTTAACTGTTGCTCCAAGTTAGGTACTGTGGACTAAGAGATTCTAATTGTGTTCCTGCAATAAAAAAAAGTTGAGCCAAAATCCACGACACATCTAGTTTACGCCAGCTCTCCTCATCCCTCTGTCCGGCTAGGGAAAGCTATTTCTCAACTCATGCACACATATGGTCATATGCATACGCACTCTGACAGTAACGCGACACACACATACACACAGTGCCTTAACTCTTTCACATAGTCGTCTGCTGATTTACGCTTATTGAAAACAAATATATAAACGCATTCATTTTAATACTCATAACATTTCTCACTGAATTTTCTACAATGAAAACAAATGAATATTAACTGTTATTAATAACTTTCAATCAAAAACATTTTTTGTAATTGAGTGGGGAAGTTTTGATTACAACTTTTCTGACCGGTGGATAATTCACAGCCCTTTAATAATCGACTCAGACTTCCTAATTATCTCAGCTAATGAATCTCTGTGGTCTATCCATAAGAGAAAGTTTATAAACAAATGTTTTACTGGCAATCCAATGTTCAACCGATTTTCAGCTCCACCACTTTCTTTCTGGACTTCACTCTGCTGTCTAAAAAAACTCAACTCTTCAATCCAAAGAGTACAATTCTTATACTAATCAACCCATCACCTATGCAAATTGCCTATTAACCAGAGCCATCTATGTTTAGAGTTTCCAAACCGCCAATCTGCAAAAGGGGGATAACTCAATTAACAACTAAAACCTACCACCTATGCAAATTGACTACCAGTCAGAGCCATCTATGTTTATAGACGCCAAACAGCCAATCTGCAAAGGGGAGATAACCCAATTGACGACTAAAGCACATACCGTTCTCAAATGACTCTCAAAATATGAACAACTATTCTATGTGTTCCCATCTATGTAAACTCCACCTTTAAATATTTATAAAATATCTCTTTTGTGAACTTATACTTTTATACACATTATTTTTTATATGTCTATCATATATCATTTCTCTCGCGTTTGTGTATTACCAAAAACATTTTCCTTAAACTGGCTCTCCAGAAGTAAATCCTCTAAAAACTAGAACTCTAAAAATGGTCTTTAAAAACCAAGAGAATACAGAAAAGAAATGATTAAAATGTGTATTTTTTAAATAAAATAATACAATTAAATTAAAATCTTAATTTAAATTGGCATTTCTAACCTCAACTGATAACTGCATTTCCAACCTCAACTGACAACTGCATTTCAAACCTTAACCGGCAACTGCATTTCCAACCTCAACTGGCAACTGCATTTCCAACCTCAACTGGCAACTGCATTTCCAACCTCAACTGACAACTGCATTTCCAACTTCAACTGACAACTGCATTTCCAACCTCAACTGACAACTGCATTTCCAACCTTAACCGGCAACTGCATTTCCAACCTCAACTGGCAACTGCATTTCCAACCTCAACTGACAACTGCATTTCCAACCTCAACTGACAACTGCATTTCCAACCTTAACCGGCAACTGCATTTCCAACCTCAACTGGCAACTGCATTTCCAACCTCAACTGACAACTGCATTTCCAACCTCAACTGACAACTGCATTTCCAACCTTAACTGACAACTGCATTTCCAACCTTAACCGGCAACTGCATTTCCAACCTCAACTGACAACTGCATTTCCAACCTTAACTGACAACTGCATTTCCAACCTCAACTGGCAACTGCATTTCCAACCTTAACTGACAACTGCATTTCCAACCTCAACTGGCAACTGCATTTCCAACCTTAACCGGCAACTGCATTTCCAACCTCAACTGGCAACTGCATTTCCAACCTCAACTGGCAACTGCATTTCCAACCTCAACTGGCAACTGCATTTCCAACCTCAACTGACAACTGCATTTCCAACCTCAACTGACAACTGCATTTCCAACCTTAACCGGCAACTGCATTTCCAACCTCAACTGGCAACTGCATTTCCAACCTCAACTGGCAACTGCATTTCCAACCTCAACTGGCAACTGCATTTCCAACCTCAACTGGCAACTGCATTTCTAAGAACTTCTTGCACTGACTTTTGATTGGTGGAAAAGATAAAATATGTTACAGTTGTATCATACACATGTTACAGTTGTATCATACACATGTTACAGTTGTATCATACACATGTTACAGTTGTATCATACATATGTTACAGTTGTATCATACACATGTTACAGTTGTATCATACACATGTTACAGTTGTATCATACACATGTTACAGTTGTATCATACATATGTTACAGTTGTATCATACACATGTTACAGCCCAGTTTTAGGGGTCAAACAAATCAAGTTTGATTAGTTAAAGGCAAAAATACAGTTTGACATAGGATTATCATAGTAGCCCCTACTCAACATCAAATAGCCTCGGTTGACGGTAGTGAGCACGAAGAGTCTGCCACTTCACTAATCTGCTGGCAGACGTAAAAAGTGCAGTTCTCTGAGCCCTAATATCGAGAAAGCAACGAGAAGGAACCTCGCAAATGAAAAGATAGACAAGATGACTAAAATTTAAAAAAAAAAGAAAAATAAATACAATTGCAGGATCTTTTACTCAGACATACATTTAAATAAATAAATAAAGTTATCCCCCTTGCACTAAGAAACTATTTTAAAAGAGTTACGTCCCTTCTACTCAAGTAAAGGGACGTAACTCTTTTTAAATAGTTTCTTAATCTTAAAAAAAGTGGACGAATCGAAAATAGTGATCCATTCGGTGAAAAAGTAAACTATAAGATTAATAATTCAATAAATAATTAATAAATCCCTTATTCGTCACTTGGACATTGTTAAGTTCAATATCAAGAAATCCTGATTCCTTTTCTAACTTTTTTTTCTTTAACGTTTTATCAAGCAATGTATTTTGCCCTTTAAGATGTTAACTTCCAAATAAGGCGGCCACTTTTTCACGACTAGCTTTATCTATTTTTTCATAGCAATGACAAATCAAAATTGTCTACTCTTTTTCTTTCTCCGTTCGTTCGGCTTATTCCGTCTTCTTCCTTTTCGCTTCTTCATTAAAATATTCAGTGTTTCTGGTTGATTGAGTGTTCAAGAAGAATTTTTTAAATTTATTTTCTCATTTTAGCGAATAACTTTCTTCGTTTTACGTTGTAAATATCCCAAATTATGATTAAACATTAGTGTTTTTTAGCAGATTTAAACCTACCACTAACCCTAAGTCTGGATGGCAACGCCCCACGCTAAAAAATATACTAGCTTGTATAAGTTACTCTTTTACTTTACCGATTCGTTCGGAGAGGGTTTTTTCGGGGGCGAGGTGCACCTGGACTTAGAGTTTGTAGTAGGGTAAAAGGGATGTAAGGTTTTGTCTAGGGTTAGGGTTAGGTAAAAGGGAGGTAGGGTTTTGTCTAGTTATCCATAGACAACAACGTAGTCACTTTCTAAAAAACAAAAATTTAAACTAACTCCTGAGAAAGGTGGCGATGGTGTCATCATCATCATCATTATAGTCGTCATCGTCATCATATCAGAATCATCATCGTCATCATCATCATCATCGTCATCATCATCGTCATCGTCGTCATCATCATCATCATCATCATCATCATCATCATCATGATCGTCATCATCATCGTCGTCGTCATCATCGTCGTCATCATCATCATCATCATCATCATCATCATCATCATCATCATCATCATCATCATCATCATCATCATCATCGGTTTAATGTTTGACAGCTTCAAGAAATTGATTTCCAAACTCACCTATCTCTGGCCAGGTCTTTATTAGTCCCTCTTTCTCTCAAGTTCATTTTTATTATTCTCTCCCATGTTCTCGTTGGCCTGGCAAGTTTAATTAGTTGTCATACGACGTTAGCACGAAGTTTGTCAGATTGGAAACGTTTGCACCTCATGCCTGTATTATTTTCTTGTTCCTCGTGCTTCAAAAATGAATCTGCCAAAACTACATGGGATGTCAAAATCAGTAGATGGTTGCATTTTGTTCTTCAACGAAAAGAGTCTTCGTGAATATGTCATATCCCAATTTCAACTGTTACAGAAGAAACAAAGAGACAAAATAAAAAGTTCCTTGTATTTTAAAAAAAAACTCCCACAAAAAACGCCGTCTGCATCGAAAAAAAAAGTGAAAAATAAAATTGCTCTTTCTTTCGTTTTAATAGTCGTCATTCCTAGTTTACAATTTGATATCATTGAAGTCGTCTGGTTCTAAAAAAAGACAAGTTTCAGAAATCATTCTTAACATAGAGAGGGGGGACTTGGGAAACATTCGGAACGGCGTACCTTCTTTCGTCTAGTTCCGTTCATTTTCGTAGAATTCGTTTTACATATGTCATGCCTGTAACTTTTTGGTCGTATTTCCCGAAACAGTGCCAAAATCAATTTTTTATTAATATTTAATACATTTGGTGTGTAATTTTTTGGATACTCTAAAAAAAATTTTTTTTGTTATTACTGATGCTAGTATGTTTTTTTGATAATTTTTCCATTGATTATTTTGTGATTTTTTTTCTTTCACGATGAACCTTTCCTTTTTGCGTACCACAATTTCACATTCTGTAGAAGGTTGCATATTTACGGAATTAATTTTTCTGTACGAAATGACCAAGATTAGATCAGGAAAAGTACAAATTTAGCCTTATCTGTGCACTTATGAAAAAAATACAGACTAAACTACGGTTGAAAACAAATACAGACTAAAATATGGTCATAGCAAAAATGAAAACACAATTGAGATGGCAGTTTTAGAGTTAGGGTTAGATTACAATTGAGATGGCAGTTTTAAGGTTAGGGTTGGATGACAATTGAGATAGCAGTTTGCGTAAAAACAACAGAAACCACACGCACAAAAAACAAACATTTGCATCTAGAAATAAATATAGAAATGCATATATCAATTTCTATATTTTATTAATATAGAGAAAAATGAAAACGTTTCACAGAATAAATGCAAATTATATTTGTTATAAAACAGCAACAACGAAAGATCTATTGAAATGGGGAGAAGTAAACAATCTGCTTAGTGGATGAATATATCTTCAGTGAAAATAGCATCACAAGATGTCGGTGACGAAGGCAGAGGAGAAGATGAGGCGATCCGTCTTGGCTCATGTCAGGGAACTGTGTCTGCCGATCGTCTGTAATTTCTAAAGGGGCTGAAGTAGTCCTTTATGGAACTAAGGATATCAATGAGCCCTGCGAGCTGATTGGCTAAACCACCTCACAGGGACACTGATACCGATTAAAAAGTAAACATCATATATGACTGCTACATGCAGACGAGTTTGCGTTATATATATTCGAAAAAATACACAAACTAAAATTTATTTACTTCAAAACAATTCTAGAAAACAGTCAATATTATAAGCTAACACACATTTTCTTTCATCACATTTATTCTTGCAAAAAAAATATAAACAAAAATACACAAAATATTTGTTTGCATATAAACAACCAGAAAGACAACAACAATGACAAATAAACAAAGCACAATTCCTGAAAACAATTATACATAAATTAGAATGGAAAATGTTATGAAAAGAGCGAAAAATCCGTTAAAACTGCAGATTCAATAAAACATGTTTAAAAATTGCTGGAAAAGTAAATATCAGTTTTATGGAACTGTTTCAAATATAATTATTAAATTAAAGTCTTAAGAGAGCGAATTGAACATTTTTTTTTACATATAAACAACCATAAAGACAACGACAAACAAACAAAAACAATTCCTGAAAACAATTATACATACAAGCAAAACACAAGTTTTTCTTCTTGAAAAAAAAACAACAAAAACACGAAAACCAATAATGTTGCATTCAGTTCGTTCGGCAAAGTTTGTTAATGTTCGCCAGTCCCGGAAGTGTTCGGTAAAACTCGTCATTGATGACGTAAGTACTAGGTACGTGCAAAAATGGCCGTCGCTTGTACTTTTCGTTTAACTTTTGACTGTGTTTGAAATATATAAGCATTAAGTTAATATTTAAAAGAAAACAAATGTATATTTAGGCGTGAAAAAAAATTAGAATGGAAAATGTTATCAAAAGAGCGAAAAATCCGTTAAAACTGAAGATTCAACAAAACATGTTTAAAAATCGCTGTAAAAGTAAATATCAGTTTTCTGGAACTGTTTCAAATATAATTATTAAAGTCTTAAGAGAGTTAATTACAAAAGAATGTACCTCTTTTTTTTACTGAAAATTGCTTGATTATAAAAACAAAAGTGAAAGTTAGCTAAAACATGTTCTGAGCTCGTGTTGTAAATGTAAACAGAATATACGGCTACAAAATCTCAAAGTATGGAAGGCTCAAACTGCAGTAATAGTTGTTGTTTGTTTAGATTTACGTTACGAACTGCGTCAATTTTATTGATTAATTTTACATGATGGTTAAGCAATTACATTACTCGATTTATTCTTTAAGAATTAATGTAATTTTAAATTACATTAATTTTTAAAGAATAAATAACTAATTTATTGTTACGACCCGTAAGAATTTCTCACGTGTCGTAACGATAAATTACATTAATTCTTTTAAAATAAAGCTAAGAGTATTTTTTATTTGAAGTGTGAAAAAGTAAATTAAAGTCAATGACTACACTGACAATATTCACTGAAAAAAAGTTAAAACATTAAAAATTATTTATTAATAAATGAATAGAATTCAATTTTGAAAGAAAATATCATATTTGAATTCTACTTATTTATTAACAAATAATTGTTTTACACTTTTTAACTAATATTTATTAATGAAAATATAACAAAACAAATACAAACTTACATTTTATTTTTCCAAATAATTGACGATGAATTGTGAAATTAACGAAACTGTTCAATCTCTGAAAATAAAATTTTGAGTAGTGGTTGGTGAGCTAATTCCGCCTGTTTATTACAGAACAAGGCTACCATACCTCTCCAAAGCAATCGTTAGTAGAAATTATCCAATTTTTTTAATTCTTCTTGTTTCGTTATGTTCCTGGATCTCAAATTTTGGTTTATTTTCAAGATTATAAAAAAAATTTCTTGCGCTGATGATGACATCTTCATGTATGAAAGGGAAAAATAATTGTCGCATTTTATATTTTTCCAGAAACTCTAATCATTAAAATCACATGAAATATTTTTTGCAATTATATTATTCTTTCGGTGAAAATATTGATTAAACAATGCTTTATTCAATGATAAAATTGCCAATTCAAAACATTAATTTTTCTTCGAGTTATAGTGATTTTATTAACACGGAATTTAGGGACCTTTTTCGTAATATATACGAAATAATTTTATTTTTTAATTGTTTTATTTTAAACATCTACAGTGCTTTATTTTCATACTTTTTTTTTAAATTAATACATTCTTTTTATTAATACATAAAAATATAACTTTAGTAAAGGTGTATTTTGTTTTAAAAATTAATACATTTTCGCTAAGATTAAAAAGAAAATAATGGTTTCATTATATTTCGTTGATTAATAAATACTGAAAATTTCATTTAAATTGATTGATTTTTAAAATTTTGGTGAATTTTAAGGTGAAGGGATGGTTAAAATGTTTTTACATTTTGGGAATCGGCTATTGATTTTGCACGTACCTAGTAAGTACTGATATTTTCTTGGGTGTCCATTAGACAATTAGGTGCTTATGCAGTTTACGTACCGTGCAATTTATTTTAGATAGGAATTTCAAGTTAAATTCAATTTTTACGGTATCTTTTGTTTATTAAATTGTTAGGTGAAAGTACAGAATATTTGGTTAATTCGTCGTTTCACAGCCAAAATGGGCTGCATTTTTTCGCCATCATAATTGAGTAATTAAACCCAAATAAATTGTTTTAGACTAATTTCAAATTTACCTTAAATCATTTTAAAAGAAATAGTCATTAAATTAGTCCCAAACAATTTATTTGGGTTTACTTACTCATTTGTGAGATCGAAAAAATCAGAAATTGCAGCCGATTAATTGTCCGCCATTTTGGCTGTGAAATGACGACTACACCAAATAGTTAAGAATGAGTTTCTAAATAATAACGTTATTACTTCAGCACGTTCCGTAAACTGTACAAGTACCGGCAATTGTACCGTTATTAATCTTATAAACTTTGTTACATTAAAAAAAAAAGGTCGTCGCGGTTTCTTTAATAACAATTCTAATTCCTCTGAGTTGCGTTGGTTTTAGCGTACCAAATTCTCTACTGAAAAAACAAAAGAAAGATAAATCTCTTAGTCAATGAGAGTTATTTCCCTTGCATTCGTGACGTACGCTACAAGAGCGCCCAAGCTGACAAGAAAAGGAAATATAGCCAACATGTAATTATTTATAGATCAGCCATCTTTCTTTCAACAAGGGACATAACTCCAAGTTCTACCATTTTTCTTTTAAATAAATGATGAAACATTGAAAACATTTTTGGTGTGTTAGGCCTCTCTTAAAAATAAAATAGCAAGAGAAATGTATAAACTTTGTTATGTACTTACGTGGTAGCTGAAAAGAACACTGTACACCAAAAATTACGCGAATTCATCCAGTATTTATTAAATTAAAAATAAAAACGATTTTATCTATCAATCGCCAGATTTATCATGGGTCGCCAAGGGAGATAACTCATTTTTTTGGTTTCCATGGAAAAGCACTAGAAATTTTTTTTTAATGGCGCATAAAAGATAAAATTGTGTTTAATCGTTTTTATTTTAATAAATACTCGATGAATTTGCGTAATTTTTTCTGTACAATCTTATTTTCAGCTAACACGTAACTAAATAACAAAGTTTATACATTTCTTTAAATATTTTAATGTCATTGTGAAACTACAGAAGCAGCCATGTTTTAAATGCTGCGTGAGACGTTTTCATCTATACTCTTTTTTTAATCTTTGTTAACAATAAAATAAGTAAATGAAAAAAAAACAGACAAAGTTATCTTGTATATTAACGAATCGAAAATTTATTAAAAATTGTTGAAAAAATATTTTATGGGGAGATACACAGACGGGGGCTCGGCAGCAGTCGGGGGGGGGGGTGCATAAAGAAATACTCTTTTAGCGACGACCCACCCCAACAGGGTCTGGTAACATTACGTAATAGGTCAGAGAACAGATTTCTCCGCTGGATCAAGATTTAACGTCCGGCCTAGACTGAGTCAAAGAATGCACTACCACTCTGGTCACCGTAACAAGATGGTAGAACCTGAATATATAGTTTGCATACTTTTGGTTATTCGAACTACATTTCTCATCTTGAGTGTTATCATCACGTTTCGGCCGCTGTAACCTCCGGCCTTCTTCAGGTGTATCTCTTCGAACTCGGGAATATTTCTGTCGAACGCGGGAATCTGGGCGGAATTTCGAACGGAACCCTTTATTTAATCCACGGGGGTAGAATGCTCTTGTTCCGTCAGCCACGACTGGGAGAAGTCTTCAGTAATTCTCCCAGATTCCCGAGTTCGATAGAAATATTCCTGAGTTCGAAGAGATACACCCGAAGAAAGCTGGAGGTTACAGCGGCCGAAACGTTGTGATGATAACACTCAAAATGAGAAATGTAGTCCGAATAACCAAAATTATGCAAATTATCAATCCTCATCTCAAAAATTCAGAAATATAAAAGTGCATTGTAAGCATGGAAAAATTCAATGACTCCATCTCTGAAAATAAGTATTGACGTTGAGTGCAATTCCCGCCATATACCAATGCCCTTCTGTAGAATTTGAAGTAAAACTTTTGTGAAATTTAGTCCAAAATTCAAATTTTTTTTTTGGGGGGGGGGGGGGGGGGGAGGGGGGAGGGGGGGCTGCCTACTTTAAATTTTATCAATTAATTTTTTGTTTTCATGATGAAAATATTGAATATATAGGTTTTGTAACTACTTCCCAGCACCCTCCTACCATCTATCTTTGCTCGGCGAACATACCCCCCCCCCCAAGGCCGAACCCACAACCAATGAGTACCTCTCTCATTCACCCTTTTTTTTTTTCACAAAATAAAGGAGGAAAAAGAAAAGCTTGACATGCATATTTGTTAATATAAACAGACAAAATATTAACAAATTAATGTACTCAAAGTTTACACCTTTACAATTTATATATTCTTTATAGATGTGGACATTTTCTTATGTGTTTTAATTTAGGAGATAACTTTAGGGAAATTCTAAAAACCTTATTCTTGCATAAAACCATTTTGACAGAAGTATATTTATTTTTTGGTTTACTATGTGTAAGTTCACTCATAAATGTTGTTATAAGTGGGCGATCAAATTTCACCAAAAAAAGGTTCTTTCATTTTTCAAAAACAACAAGAAAAACGTTCTAGGCAGACGACATATTTTCATTGAAGAAAAGGAGGGTTCTTGTGCAATAATCTGGATTTTTTTTTCAAGTACTATCAAATATTACTTGTATCTCTGTAAATTAAATAATTATTATTATCTAACTTAATTAATTCTAATATTACATTTTTAAATAATTATTACTCCTTTTTTTTTCTTTGAATATCAAAATGTGAATTACTGGTCTGAAGACCTCAATTCAAATATTCGATGACTTCAATTCTGTCTATTTGTTTACCTTTCGGGTAAACAAATATTAAATTCGATAAATATTTTAAATAATTTAGTCATTTCGACGAAATAGAAAATATTCTGGATCCTTGTGTTCGATATTTTCAATAAATCCTTTAAAAAATTAGTCTTTTTTGACTAAACAGAAAATATTATGGATCCTCTCAATTAAATATTCCATGAAAAATGCCAGTATACTGAAATCATATGCCTTTAATAGGGTTAAGATGAAAATTCATATACACTAAATGTACAAAAGCAAGGAAATTCCCAAATGTTTACACTTTTATTGTCATTAAGGGTATGCGAGCACAACAGGGCTATGTATTTTACTGGTATGAATTTTTAATCAGCGCACCTCACACACTTCATCCACTCATGCATAGAGATTTATACTGTAGTGATGTGATAATGAAATGGTTTGGTTGATATGTAGTCATACCCTTAATGACAATAAAAGTGTAACAATTTAGGAATTTCCTTGCTTTTGTACATTTAGTGTATATGAATTTTCATCTTAACCCTATTAAGGGCATATGATTTCAGTATACTGGCATTTTTCATGGAATGTCACTACTTTTGTAAAGGCTATGCCTCAATACAATGCTTTCTCATAAGGTTTTTTGGAATTTTCTGGAAAACTAAGGTATATGGTAAACTGAAATTAAAATGCCATCAACTAGACCCTAGAACCTCTATCTCTGCCAAAAATCAGCTGAATCCATCAAATAGTTGATGAAATACAGGGTGGCACGTACGTACACACAGATAACATGATTTCATGATTGAACTTTCTGGATCTCTGGGTTGCCTTGACTAATGATGCTGAAATTCTACACACTTATAGAACCTATCAAATAAAAATTTTGTGCAAAGTTTTAACTAATTTGGTTTATTGGTTTTTGAGTTATGATTGATCAAAGAAATGAGATTTCCAGTATAGGCCGTTTTTGAAGTCTATTAAGGGATAAAGCGCTCTCGTGCCTCCCTTGATTGGCTAATATCTGGATTCTGTTTTCCAAATATAACATTTTAAATAATTACATTTGTCATAAATTTCATCGAAGAATAGTTAATATTGGGATTTCCAAACATAACTTTAAACAATGACTCTCAGTCATACATATATCATAATTCTCAGAATTTCCCAAGAAAAATAACTTTAAATTGTCATCAATTTTACAGAATAAAAGTCTGCAGTCCAAAATTGACACTTTCGGTCAATAAATTCACATTGAAAACTAAGAAAACAACTTCTCATTGTCTAGTACAATATATTTTAAAATTATTATTTAAATTTAATATTCGACATCATAATGTCGATTTTACATGAAAAGGAGTAAATTAATTTAACGTGGGCACAAAGCGTATCCACGCAGATGAAAAACAAGGTGTTGACGATTCAACACCCAGATTTCATCTGAAGAGAAATTCTTTCAAAATATTCTATCATAAAATTCGTCGTCTGGTTCTGTTTACTTTTAAAAACTGTGACGTCACCCAAATTGACCAATCAGATAATGACCTGTGAAATTGATAACAATTTGTCGTCTGCCAAGTATTAACCAAGTATTCAAGAAATTTGAAACCGTTTAAAATATAAATCGTACATATTTTAATTTTTACTGAGCTTTCATATAAAAATAAAATATCCTTTTTTTAAAAATAAATCTTCAAAACATGTACAATGTGTTTTTGTTGTTTTTAATTATCTACGGATTTTTGCAACTGGCAAATCTTACTAGAAATGTTACCTAGCGATTGTTAAAAATTTCCAATAGAGAAAAACAAAAAAACAAAGTCAACAAATAACTGATACTTATCCAGATTAGGACCCAAGCTAATCCTAACCGAATCGAAGAAAAAAGGGTGACGGTTTGGCAGGGTCAACTTAAATTAGGAGCTGCGCGGCAAGATGTCTGTTTATATTAGTTTTAAATTTCTGCATGTCAGTAACGTCAGGAAAGCAGGGAGGAAGTTCCAGAGTCCAGCAGCATGAGGAAAGAAGCTTTTGGAGTAGAAAGCTCTTCGGCATCTGGGGACCTCCACAGTGTATGGATGGGATTTGGCAGATTGTCGGGTTGGTCTAGTAAATTTACGTTGTGGGAGTACCAGAGCAGCAAGCTCATCAGAGCACAATCCATTGAAGTGCTTGTAAAACAGATATTGACCCAGATATGTGCACGTCGATTTTGCCCACATGACGAGAGTAGAGCGTGGTGTCGTCAGCAAATATTCCTATCTCAGTCGCAATGGCATCAGGGAGGTCATTTATGAAAATTAGGAACAGTAGAGGTCCAAGAATAGATCCCTGGGGTACACCAGCATTTATGTCATGTTACTTAGAAGAACGGCCATCAAGGATCTTTTGTTTTGTTAGGAAGGATTTAATTATATTAAATATTTGTCCAGTAATACCATATGAGTGCAGTTTGTTTGAGAGAGGGTAGTTTTTTCGGTAATTTTATAGAACCACACCCACCGTATTTCCCCCCCCCCCCTAAAAAAATGTAAGATTCTATTTTGGGGGGCAAATTACATGTAAACAGCCTTAAAAAATATCCTCAAAGAAAAAAAATTAAAATTTTTATTATTTTAGATTTCAGAGGTGGGATCACTTTCCTATATAATTTTAACGTAAATTGAGCACCAACTTCTTAGCCACACGAACTTCTTGGCGAGAAAAAAATGGGGGGGGGATAATTTTCGTATACAATTTTATTTTAGATATAACTAGCGGGGCTACCCGGCGTTGCTCGGGGTCATAAAAACATATATTTGAAGAAAGATCGTGTGTGTAACACCTTTATATTCAAACTTCTATGTCCGCCCCCTCTCTCTATAGCCGTCTCTTTATCTGCTACCTTTCTCTTTCCTGGTCGCCCCATTTCGCCGCTACTTTCTAATTTTGCCTTTTGCAAAAGCTGTTTCTTCCCCACCATTTCTCCTATTGCCCAGGGTAATAGTATGACATATTTCTATAAAAAGTAACACCTCTATCTGCGCCTTCTATATAGGTACTTATCTCCACCCCGGTGTTCATACTATATACGTATCTATCATCACCCCGGTGCGCATACTATATACGTACCTATCGCCGCCCCAGTGCACATACTATATACGTACCTATCGCCGCCCCGGTGCAGATACTATTTAAGTACCTATCGCCGCCCCGTTGCGAATGCTAAATAGTACCTATCGTTGCCCTGGTGTGAATGCTAAATACATACCTATTGCGCCCCGGTGTGCATGCTACATAAGTACCTATCGCTGCCCTAGTGCGAATACTAAAGACATACCAATTGCGCCCCGGTGTGCATGCTACATAAGTACCTATCGCTGCCCTAGTGCGAATAATTAATATGTACATATTGCCGCTTTGGTGTGAATGCTAAATACGTAACCATCGCCGGCCCAGTGTGAATGCTAAATACGTACCTATAGCCGCCCTGGTGCGAATGCTAAATACGTACCTATAGCCGCCCCAGTGCGAATGCTAAATACGTACCTATCACCACTACGGTGCGAATGCAGAATACATACCTTTCGCCGCCCCGGTGCGCGTGCAATATATGTACTGATCGCCGCCGCAGAGCGCATGCTATGTACGTACTTATTGCTGCCCATGTGTACATGCTATATACGTAGCTATCGCCACCCCTGAATTCTGAATACGTACCTATCACCGCCCTGGTGTGGAAGCTAAATACGTACATATCGCCACCCCGGTGCGAATGCTAAATACATACCTATCGCCGCCCCGGTGTGAATTCTAAATACGTACCTATTGCCGCCCCGGTGTGAATTCTAAATACGTACCTATCGCCGCCCCGGTGCGGAAGCTAAATACGTACATATCGCTGCCCCGGTGCGAATGCTAAATACATACCTATCGCTGCCCCAGTGTAGATGCTAAATACATACCTATCGCCGCCCCGGTGTGAATGCTAAATACGTACCTATCGCCGCGCCGGTGTGAATTTTAAATATGTACCTTTCGCCGCCCGGTGTGAATTTTAAATATGTACCTTTCGCCGCCCCGGTGCGCGTGCTATATATGAACCGATCGCTGCCTCAGTGCGCATGCTAAATACATACCTATCACTGCCCCGGTGTGCATACTATATACGTACTTATTACCGCCCATGTGCACATGCTATATAAGTACCTATCACCACCGCTGAATGCTAAATAAGTACCTATCGCCGCCCCGGTGTGGAAGCTAAATACGTACATATCGCCGCCCCTAAATTTGGGCAGACCCCTAAAAAATTTGGCCTGACCCCTAAAATTTTCCCCGTCCCCTAAATCTCTCCAGCCCCTAATTTTTCACTCTCCCCCAACCAAGGGAAATATTTTGACTTCAAAATAAAAAAAAAACAAAAAAATTTGGCCTGACCCCTAAAAAGTTCCGCCTGACCCCTAAAATTTTTCCGACCCTAAATGTCTCCAGCCCCCTAATTTTTCACTCTCCGCCAACCATGAGAAATATTTTGAGTTCAAAACAAAAAAAAAGAAAAAAATTTGGCCTGACCCCTAAAAAGTTCGTCCTGACCCCTAAAATTTTCCCTGACCCCTGAATCTCTCCAGCCTCCTAATTTTTCACTCTCCCCCAACCCTGAGAAATATTTTGACTTCAAAACAAAAAAAATAAAAAAATTTGGCATGACCCCTAAAAAGTTCGTCCTGACCCCTAAAATTTTCCCCGACCCCTAAATCTCTCCAGCCCCCTAATTTTTCACTCTCCCCCAACCCTGAGAAATATTTTGACTTCAAAACAAAAAAAAACAAAAAAAAACAAAAAAATTTGGCCTGACCCCTAAAAAGTTCGTCCTAGCCCCTAAAATTTTCCCCGACCCCTAAATCTCTCCAACCCCCTAATTTTTCACTCTCCTCCAACCATGAGAAATATTTTGACTTCAAAACAAAAAAAAACAAAAAAATTTGGCCTGACCCCTAAAAAGTTCCGCCTGACCCCTAAAATTTTCCCCGACCCCTCAATCTCTCCAGCCCCCTAATTTTTCACTCTCCCCCAACCATGAGATATATTTTGACTTCAAAACAAAAAAAAACAAAAAAATTTGGCCTGACCCCTAAGAAGTTCGTCCTGACCCCTAAAATTTGCCCCGACCCCTAAATCTCTCCAGGCCCCTAATTTTTCACTCTCCCCCAACCATGAGATATATTTTGACTTCAAAACAAAAAAAACAAAAAAATTTGGCCTGACCCCTAAAAAGTGCGTCCTGACCCCTAAAATTTCCCCCGACCCCTAAATCTCTCCAGCCCCCTAATTTTTCACTCTCCTCCAACCATGAGAAATATTTTGACTTCAAAACAAAAAAAACAAAAAAAATTTGTCCTGACCCCTAAAAAGTTCGTCCTGACCCCTAAAATTTTCCCCGACCCCTAAATCTCTCCAGTCCCCTAATTTTTCACTCTCCCCCAACCCTGAGAAATATTTTGACTTCAAAACCAAAACAAAAAACAAAAAAAACAAAAAATTGGCCTGACCCCTAAAAAGTTCGTCCTGACCCCTAAAATTTTCCCCGACCCCTAAATCTCTCCAGCCCCCTTATTTTTCACTCTCCCCCAACCATGAGAAATATTTTGAGTTCAAAACCAAAAAAAAACAAAAAAATTTGGCCTGACCCCTAAAAAGTGCGTCCTTTCCCCTAAAATTTTCCCCGACCCCTAAATCTCTCCAGCCCCCTAATTTTTCACTCTCCCCCAACCCTGAGAAATATTTTCAGTTCAAAACCAAAAAAAAGAAAAAAATTTGGCCTGACCCCTAAAAAGTTCGTCCTGACCCCTAAAATTTTCCCCGACCCCTAAATCTCTCCACCCCCCTAATTTTTCACTCTCCTCCAACCATGAGATATATTTTGACTTCAAAACAAAAAAAAACAAAAAAATTTGGCCTGACCCCTAAAAAGTGCGTCCTGACCCCTAAAATTTTCCCCGACCCCTAAATCTCTCCAGCCCCCTAATTTTTCACTCTCCTCCAACCATGAGAAATATTTTGACTTCAAAACAAAAAAAAACAAAAAAAAACAAACAAATTTGGCTTGACCCCTAAAAAGTTCGTCCTGACCCCTAAAATTTTCCCCGACCCCTAAATCTCTCCAGCCCCCTAATTTTTCACTCTCCCTCAACCCTGAGAAATATTTTGACTTCAAAACAAAAAAAAACAAAAAAAAACAAAAAAAATTGGCCTGACCCCTAAAAAGTTCGTCCTAGCCCCTAAAATTTTCCCCGACCCCTAAATCTCTCCAACCCCCTAATTTTTCACTCTCCTCCAACCATGAGAAATATTTTGACTTCAAAACAAAAAAAAACAAAAAAATTTGGCCTGACCCCTAAAAAGTTCCGCCTGACCCCTAAAATTTTCCCCGACCCCTCAATCTCTCCAGCCCCCTAATTTTTCACTCTCCCCCAACCATGAGATATATTTTGACTTCAAAACAAAAAAAAACAAAAAAATTTGGCCTGACCCCTAAGAAGTTCGTCCTGACCCCTAAAATTTGCCCCGACCCCTAAATCTCTCCATCCCCCTTATTTTTCACTCTCCCCCAACCCTGAGATATATTTTAAGTTCAAAAAAAAAAAAAATTGCACATTGGTCTTTATTATAGATGCAAATAAATGCACATTGGTCTTTATTATAGATGCAAATAAATGCACATTGGTCTTTATTATAGATGCAAATAAATGCACATTGGTCTTTATTATAGATACAAATAAATGCACATTGGTCTTTATTATAGATACAAATAAATGCACATTGGCCTTTATTATAGATGCAAATAAATGCACATTGGTCTTTATTATGGATAGATTTGCTTAATATCCCCCCCCCCCAAGAAAAAATTTGGCCTGAGGCGCTCACACCGGCGAATGCTGACACTCTCTCCTCGCAACAGATACTACACTATCTCCACCCTCTCAAAATGGTGTGAGCGTCGGAGAATGCCGACACTCCCCCTCCCCCAAATTTGGCCTGAGGCGCCCATCCGGCGAATACCGAAACCCCCACACCCAAATTTGGCCTGAGGCGCTAACACCGGCGAATGCCGTCACCCCCCCCCCCAATTTGGCATGAAAGGAGGAGGTAATGCCTATCATGATAACGGAAGGGAGTGGGAGGAATATTAGCGTCTATTAAAAGTGATGTAGTGTGAGTAAATTTATTCCCGCCACTTTGCTATATTTTTAAAATTATCTGCCACTCTCTGACGTCATGATGACCTGATATAACCGGACACAATTTAGAGCAAGACCGGGTACATCCGGCAAGGGATTATGGGACAGGTGCGGATGTGATTGAGCAACCCTTGTTTCACTACACACTCTTAACTTAGGATTCCTATGTTGTTATTGATGCAACCGGACAGAAGTTATTGGATGATCTGATACAACCGGACACAATTTAGGGCAAGACCGGGTACATCCGGCAAGGAATTATGGGATGTTTATAGTGACTCGGCATTTTTATCGGATTAGTACATAAATGCATTAGATTATTTCGAATTTACTACATATTAACGTGCAATCGCAGGGTACCCACACATATTTCGTGCGGTCGCAGGGTACTTATACATACTTCGTGCGGTCGCAGGGTACCCACACATACTTCGTGCGGTCGCAGGGTACCCACACATACTTCGTGCGGTCGCAGAGTACCCACACATACTTCGTCCGGTCGCAGGGTACCCACACATACTTCGTCCGGTCGCAGGGTACCCACACATACTTCGTGCGGTCGCAGGGTACCCACACATACTTCGTGCGGTCGCAGGGTACCCACACATACTTCGTGCGGTCGCAGGGTACCAACACATACTTCGTGCGGTCGCAGGGTACCCACACATACTTCGTCCGGTCGCAGGGTACCCACAAATACTTCGTCTGGTCGCAGGGTACCCACAAATACTTCGTCCGGTCGCAGGGTACCCACACATACTTCGTGCGATCGCAGGTTACCCACACATATTTCGTTCGGTCACAGGGTACCCACACATACTTCGTTCGGTCGCAGGGTACCTATACATACTTCGTCCGGTCGCAGGGTACCCACACATACACCGTCCGGTCGCAGGGTACCCACAAATACTTCGTCCGGTCGCAGGGTATCCACACATATTCGTGCGGTCGCAGGGTACCCACAAATACTTCGTGCGGTCGCAGGGTACCCACACATACTTCGTTCAGTCGCAGGGTACCTATACATACTTCGTCCGGTCGCAGGGTACCCACACATACATCGTCCGGTCGCAGGGTACCCACAAATACTTCGTCCGGTCGCAGGGTACCCACACATATTCGTGCGGTCGCAGGGTACCCACAAATACTTCGTGCGGTCGCAGGGTACCCACACATATTCGTGCGGTCGCAGGGTACCCACAAATACTTCGTTCGGTCGCAGGGTACCCACACATACTTCGTGCAGTCGCAGGGTACCTATACATACTTCGTCCGGTCGCAGGGTACCCACACATACTTCGTGCGGTCACAGGGTACCCACACATACTTCGTGCGGTCGCAGGGTACCAACACATACTTCGTGCGGTCGCAGGGTACCCACACATACTTCTTTCGGTCGCAGGGTACCCACAAATACTTCGTCCGGTCGCAGGGTACCCACACATATTCGTGCGGTCGCAGGGTACCCACAAATACTTCGTGCGGTCGCAGGGTTCCCACACATACTTCGTGCAGTCGCAGGGTACCTATACATACTTCGTCCGGTCGCAGGGTACCCACACATACTTCGTGCGGTCACAGGGTACCCACACATACTTCGTGCGGTCGCAGGGTACCCACACATACTTCGTGCGGTCGCAGGGTACCTACACATACTTCGTGCGGTCGCAGGGTACCTACACATACTTCGTGCGGTCGCAGGGTACCCACACATACTTCGTGGGGTCGCAGGGTACCCACACATACTTCGTCAGGTCGCAGGGTACCCACACATACCCTACCTCTACACTGCTCAAAAAAGGAGGAGGTAATGCATGGGAATAGTGCATCATGACAACGGAACCGATACGACCCTACCCCTACACTTCTCAAAAAAGGAGGAGGTAATTCATGGGATGAGCACATCATGACAACGGAACAGATACTATTCTACATCTACACTTCTCAAAAAAGGAGGAGGTAATGCATGGGATCAGTGCATCATGACAACGGAACCGATATTACCCTACCCCTACACTTCTCAAAAAAGGAGGAGGTAATGCTCACACCGGCGAATACCGTACCCCCCCCCCCCCCCCCAATTTGGCCTGAAAGGAGGAGGTAATTCCTATCATGATTACAGAACGGCCACAGGGAGGGAGGGGGGGGGAATAGTATCGTCTATTAATAATGCAAATAAATGCACATAGGCGCTCACACCGGCGAATGCCGTCACCCCCCCCCCCCCCCATTTGGCATGAAAGGAGGAGGTAATGCCTATCATGATAACGGAAGGGAGTGGGAGGAATATTAGCGTCTATTAAAAGGTTGTAGTGTGAGTAAATTTATTCCCGCCACTTTGCATTATTTTTCAAATTATCTGCCACTCTCTGACGTCATGATGACCTGATATAACCGGACACAATTTAGAGCAAGACCGGGTACATCCGGCAAGGGATTATGGGACAGGTGCGGATGTGATTGAGCAACCCTTGTTTCACTACACACTCTTACCGTAGGATTCCTATGTTGTTATTGATGCAACCGGACAGAAGTTATTGGATGATCTGATACAACCGGACACAATTTAGGGCAAGACCGGGTACATCCGGCAAGGGATTATGGGATGTTTACAATGACTCTGCATTTTTATCGGATTAGTACATAAATACATTAGATTATTTCGAATTTACTACATATTAACGTTGAAATTTCGTGAAAAATACGAAAAAAACTGCTACCTTTTGTCGGAAAGTGGTCCGGTTGACTATCAGCGAGTGAATCGATTTTCGCGATTTTTAGATATTTTACATCCGGGATTTGTGCGGTCCTGTAGATGTCAACTTTTTGACATGTCGTCGGGTAGTTTTTGAGGAGATACTGGACATACAAACAGACAGACAGACAGACATACAGACAACTGCCCTTTATATAAGAGAAGAAGAAGAAGAAGAAGAAGATGGGGGAGGCGTTCTTTTAATCTGATTTTTTGTGTTTTTAAATATTTTTAATGCTTTTTATTGCAATTTTTTTTTCGAGTGCAACATTTTTTGGGGGTATATGTTACGACGCTCAGCAGAGTAAAAACGCTAAAAAAACAAATATACAACAAATAAAAGTAACTGTAGGCTGTAAAAGTTATTTTGAAACTTGTCTGTGGCATTTGTTTGTATTTTTAGACCGTTACAACCGCTATTTATTAGAAATCAATAGTTTTGTCACCGTAACTTGGGAAAAACATGGCCGCTTTTGGGGGGGCATTTGGTAAGAAAGCACGTGAATCGCCATCTTGAATTTTGTGCAAGCCTTTGGGAAAAAAAACAATACATTTTTTTTTTACATTTAATAAAAACCCATTTATAATACGTAAAAATAAAAACAAATTACATAGGTAAATAGAAAAATATCTATTCTCGTCGCAGGTCAACTTCACTTGTTGCAAATTTATGTTTTTAAACCCTTTCTCGTTCTTTTTTTGGACCCCGTTCGCGACTGTGCTGAGCGTCGTAAAAGGGAGCTAGTGTACGAATAGAGTACCGTTATGATCGTCTGCAAACAGGAATTTGTCTCACAGCGGAAGTCACCGTTTTGGCATACCTTACGAAAAAAGTTCCAGGTCCCCACCCCCAATAGAATAAATATATGTAAAAAATCAGAATTAATTTTTTTTATGAAATAAGTAATTTATTAAAAACAAACAAAATAGAATAAATAATCTTTTTTTTTTCTGAAACAAGTGATAAATTTTGAGCAACGAAATGTGATTTTTTTTCTTTTGAGAATAATAACAAATCATTTTTTTTTTCAAGAAACAAGTAATTTAGAAACGAGTAATATATGAAAAAAATAAACAATGTTTTTGAGCAACGAAATAATGTTTTTCGAACAACGGAATGTGATTGTTTTAATAAATTATTAAAAGAATAAATAATGATTTTTTTTTTCAAACTTAATTCACAGGATAAAAATTAGAAATATGCATTAGCATATTATTAAAGGTTATTTGTTATTTACTTTAAGTAAAAAAAGAAAACGAGAAGTGTTTATTTGTTATTTACTTAAAAAAAAAATACCAAAAGGGGGGGGGCGAGATTTCCAGTATATGGCTTTTCCGAGGGGGGGGGGGTACCACTTCTCTGCGACATTACCGACTATCCGGAACTTTTTTCGTAAGGTATGTCAAAACGGTGACTTACGCTGTAAGACAAATTCCTGTATGCAGACGATCATAACGGTACTCTATTCGTACACTAGCTCCCGTAAAAGATTCCCATTTTTTTTGCTTATCCAATGTAGTTATTTTTCTGTTTTAAAAATGAATTTAAACTAATAATTTTAGATTTTATTTGGGGTGGGGGGTTAGGTCATTTTTTTTTAACGTGGATAAAACGTTCATTTATAAGTGTTTCCTTATTTTCTCCAAGGAACCAAAATATACCATTATTTCACTTAAAATAAATCTGAAGACTTCGGACTGAAGCTGTGCTCGTAAGAAAAAAAAGTTTTAAAAAATAGTTTCATGTTTTTAGCGTTTTTGAAATGTTTGAAGAGTTTTTAATCTATGCATTTGTATGTATTTTTAAAAAATTTTTTAATGTTTTTATTTGATGTATCGTATCGCCACTTTTACTTAGCCAAACACGAATATTTTCCATCGTGGTCGATTTTTTTTCTACACGTGTTTGCTAATTTCACAATTAAAACACAAAGCATAACATATTAAGATTGGCGAAAAATATTGGAGGGGGGGTATTTTAAAAAATTATATCGGAAAGTACCCCCCACCCCCATACTATAAAATAATAAAAATTTAAAAAAATTTAAGGCTGTTTGCATGTAATTTACAAAAAAAAGTAGAATTTTTAATTTCTTTTAGGGGGAGAAACTATGGTGGGTGTGGTTCTTTAAATTTACGGTTTTTTTCCCCCCCATTTTAAAAAAATACCTAACGTAACCCTTCGCATGCTGGTTAGTGTCGTCTGCCTTTTTACATTTTTATTTCACGGTTTACAAATCGTAAACTGCTTCGGTCATTTCCAGGATCTATTCGATCGGGTTATTCGTCAATACTCGGAACTGTTTCCATAAGAACTGAAATCCTCTGGTCGCCCATTCTTTACAACTATTAATCCATCATGCCACCCTTGAAATATATTGGAACACGGCGTGGAAACACAAATGTCAACAAAAAGAAGCAACTGTGTTGAAACCCCCCCCGACCGTCGTGGTTAAATAGTCTCCAGCTATCGAAACAACAGCCTTAGTAAACTAAAAACAATAAATAAATATACTTCTGTCAAAATGGTTTCATGCAGGTTAGGTTTTTGGAATTTCCCTAAAGTTATCTCCTAAATTATACTTGGACGTTGTCTAAATAGAGAAAAGAGTGCAAGAACGTGTTTCTTTTTAAAAGTACAAGAGTTAGTAATAGTTTCGGATTTTAGTTTAAATGAATAAAATATTAAAATATTCTTTCCATTTTGATTCCATAAAATATTATCCCGCTTAAAATATCCTATTTTTTTATCTTTCTATTGTTAAAAATGTTAATTTATTTCTAATTTACGATTTTGTTTTTAAATAAAAATGTAAATATACGAAACGACGGCTGCAATTTGTAATGAATGAAAATTCTAATAGCAATGGCGGTAACCAGACTTTTGAGTTAACTTCAGTTTCCCTATTATTTGCTGTGTGTTTTTTTGTGTCTTTTAATGTTATACCGAGTGTCATCATTTCATACCATAATTTGCTTTTATTCAGGTAAACACATTTTCCCCTTCATTTTAGCAATTACAAATAGTTTGAGCAACACGTGCATGCGACCACAAAACATTAAAACATTTATTTTTTTGCTGTTAGCCTTCGGACTGATCAAGTTGTAGTATCTGTTTAGTTTTTGATCAAAAACGACCTCATTCTGATACGATTATTGGATTGGTATTTTTTTTAATTACATTGCAATTTAAGATGTAACAAAGTAAAAATATAAAGATTTAAAAATAGGTATCTTGTTACAATAATCCGCAGAGTCGCGGACGAGGTCCAAAAAACGAACGAGAACGGGGTAAAAAAAATAAATATACAACAAGTGAAAGTAACCTACGTCGAGAATAGATATTTTCCTACTTACCTATGAAATTTGTTTGTATTTTTGCGTAGTTTTTATTAGATGTAAAAAAAAAAAAATTCTTGTTTTTGGGGCACGGATTTTTACTAAAAAAAATGGCGCCTATTTTCCAGCCTCGCATATGACCCCCCCCCCCCACATGTTCGTGTGACAAAAATATTGATTTCTAATAAATAGCAGTTGAAACGGCTTAAAAATACAAACAAATGTCACAGATAAGTTGGAAAATAACTTTTATCGGCTACAGTTACTTTTATTTGTTGTATATTTGTTTTTTTAGCGTTTTTACTCTGCGGATGATTGTAAAAGATACCCAAGATTTAATATCTATTTTCGGGTATCTTTAAGAATGATCAGTACGCTGAAAACGCTCAAAAAACAAATATACAACAAATAAAAGTAACTGTCGTCGATAAAAGTTAATTTAAAACTGACCTGTGATATTTGTTTGTATTTTTAAACCGTGTCAACTGCTATTTATTAGAAATCAATAGTTTTGTCACACGAACATAGCAAAAGCAAAATGGCGCTTGCTCGTAAGGAAGTGAGCACAAGACGCCATCTTGTCTAGAAAAAAGTACGAGTAAAAAATGAACAAGAAATTTTTTTTTACATCTAATAAAAACCCATTTATAGTACGTAAAAATACAAACAAATATCATAGTTAAGTAGACAAATATCTCTTCTCGACGTAGGTTAAACTCACTTGTTGCATATTTATTTTTATAACCCCGTTCTCGTTAGTTTTTTGGACCTCGTCCGCGACTGTACTGATCATTCTTAAAGATACCCCTATTTTCGGCTATTTATAACGACAGCTAACAGAACGAAAGAGGGGTAAAAAACAACAAATAGGCAACAAATATATGTTACGAAAGGTAAGATAAGTTATTTTTCTACTAACCTGGATAAGTTTATTTGTGTTTTAACTTATTTTAAAGCGTTTTTTTTTTTGTTCAAAACAAACCTGGTGTCCACCTGTTCAGTTAGAACGAAAAAAAAAATGACAAATTACAGAATTTCGATAATCGCTCCAAAAACGAAAAATAAACAAAATACTGGTAGAACATTACATTTTCCCACTATTGGTGACATTTAGTGGATGTGTTTCTAACACTATTTTGTTTATTTTTCGATTTTTCACGGATCTCCGAGCTGGGCTCATGAACAGCCATTTTTTCCGTTCTAACTGAACATGACACCATGTTTGTTTTGAACAAAATAAACGCTTTAAAATAAGTTTAAATACAAATAAACTTATCCATGTTAGTAGAAGAGTAACTTATCTTGCCTTTGGTAACATTTATTTATTGCCTATTTGTTCCGCATATAAATTATTTGGTGCTTGTGCATATCAACCCTGACATTGAAATATTTAAAGAATGTATAAACTTTATTATGTACTTACGTGTTAGCTGAAAATAAGAGTGTACAGAAAAAATTACGCAAATTCATCCAGTATTTATTAAATTATAAGAAAAAAAATGATTTTACGTACAAACATTTTGACATTTTTGTAAACAATGGAGACCCCAAACCCCGAAATCGTGAAAATATGAGTTATCGTCCTTGACCACTTGAAAATGGTGGAAATATCTACCAAGTGATAAAATTGTTTTTTTATTTATAATTGAATAACCTTCTGTTTAATGATTTCATGACATTCACCAGCAATGTTTACATATACATAACCCTAACCAAATTTCATTGCTTTATCTTGAATATTTTTTTAACGAAATTTTATCAAGGAAAACACATAATATTTTGGGAAAATGTTTTTTTTTTTTCTTTTTCTTCAAATGCTTATATTTCAAAAGGTTACGGATGAATTTTGATAATTTAAAAACTAAAAAAACTTTGATCGATATATATTTTATAGATATCCTATATTTTTTTTATAGCAAAATCTAAAATTAAATTTTTTTGTGAGCATTGCTACTTGATGTGAATGTTCGATGTTGTATTAGCTTTAACTGAAAAATCTAAAATGAAACCAAAATAAAACTAATAACTCACCAATCGGTCGAAAATTTAATTTTCGACTGATCTGTATATTTATAACTTAGTGAAACTGTTTTTAAGTTTTTTCTATTTCAAAATTCTTTGCACTATACCAAAGATTTCAACCTCAAATTGAACCTGTTTTTTTTACAAGCCTCTGAGGCAACGATACAAAATCTGAAAAGACAAACGCCTAAAAAAGTGTCAAAATTGAAAAGCAATGTAAGTCGATAGAAGATGAATTTTCTTGCATTTGCTAAATTTTTTTATTTGTTATATTTTTTTTTTTTTTTGCAACCATTTTCTCTTGTTAACTATACTGCACAATTGCCGTTTTGCCTGGTTTTTTTTTCGAAAACTCAAATTAGTCCACCGTATAAAAGACAATTTATTTGTCAATATTGTACACTATGATGTTTAATTTGTAATATATTTCATTTTTAATAAAACATTGGATTATATTGTTTATTAAATTACAAACCAAGATAATCGACCCCTTCATTCAGACTGAGCAACTGTAGAATCCCCCCCCCATCTTTGAAACTTGTAAAAAACAAAAAAAACAAAATGAATGTTATTTATTTAATTAAAAACAGTTTATTTTCAAAAACAAAATATACCCTACCACTACCCTAAGTTTGGATGGCAACGCCCCTTCCCAATAAATCCTTATATAAGCGATATTGGGAGGATGGGGTAGGGGCTTGACATCAGAACTTAGTGTTAGTCGTAGAGTTAAGGAAGTCTTTTTTTTAAGTTTCTGAAAAACGCTAATATTTAATTATAATTCCGGATATTTGCAAAAGAAATGTTATTTATTTAATTAAAAACATTTTTCTTTTTCAGTAACAAAAACAAAATATACTCTACCATTAACCCTAAGTCTGGGTAGCAACGCCCCCTCCCCCACCTCCTCCCAATAAATCTGATTAACGAACCAGGAAAAATAGAGTGATTTATATATTACAAATAAAGCCCCTAGATTCCATATTAATAAAATCAATACAACTAAAAAAAAAACATTTATCAAATTAACGATATTATTGTTCAGTTGAGTGGTTCACATTCTTGGTCTACAGGAAAACAGGCCGCGTTACCAGGGGAAATACAAACATTTGTAAGAATAGAGGATTTGTTATCCCCTATTCTTAATTTAACGAAATTAAATTAAATAAACGAACGAAACCTTTTGTTACAACAACAAACGAAAGGGGTTGATTCGTATATTTGAGGTTACCTATACCGTTTGGTATAGGTAGAAAGAAACTTAGAACAGTGTCCGAAAGAAGAAGTAGTTAAAATATCTTCAGGCGAAGATAGCAGCCGCCATGAGAGTCCAGTGGACGAGGGGGGGGGGGGGACTGAGGCGATCCGTCCTGGCTGGTGCCAGGGTACCGTCTGGTGATTGTCCGCAAATCCTAAGGGAGCTCAAGTAGTCCCTTAGGGAACTAATGATATCAATGCGCCCTGCGAGCTGATTGGCCAAACCAGCTCACGGGGCACTGATACGCATTACCAAGTAAATCTATGACTGCTACAAGGTCATCAAAAGTGTGGGAAGTGCGAGTATCGTTGGTCATCCTCTGCTCATCCTACTCTTAACTAAAAGCATTTGACCCATTCGTCCAAGCACTTTTTTTTTGCATTCTTCCACCATCACTTAAGCATTCGCCACAGAGATTATCCTACTTAAAATATCCTAAGTGGTTTAAGATCAATTTCAGACTATACTTTGATCCTAGCCAAAAGAGATACTGATACGTATTACAAAGTAAATCTATGACTGCTACACATTTACAATAACACGTGTGTGTGTGTCGACAAATAAGGAAAACACGAAGAAGTGAGTTAAACAAACGTTGGCACGGTCAAAGATAAAGAAATAGACATTTACTATAAGTCCCAAAACAATTGAATACACATGTCTTCAATGCTCCGATGAATTGGCTGCTCTGGTGACCCCTCGACGTAAGTTCACTAGACCAACTTGACAATCGACTAAATCCCATCCATTCATTGTGGAGGTCTCCAGATGCTGGAGAGCTTTCTACTCAAATAGCTTCTTTCCTCGTGCTGCTGGCCTCTGGAAATCCCTCCCTGTCCCCTGTTTCCCCGGTGGTACTGCCATGCAGAAATTTAAAACTAATATAAACAGACATCTCGCTGGCAGATCCCAATTTAGGTTGAACCCCCCCCCCCCCCCCAACCTTCTCCCTTTTCTTTCTTCTCAGTAGCCCCTTATGTCTACAGTGGCGGCCAGCCTTGTCTGGGGGTGAACTATGTTAAAAAAAAAATAGTTGTTATTACTCCAATAAAAGAGTTGTGTGAAACGGTCTACTTACAATCAAGACATTTGGATTCTCTCCAGGAAGGACAACCGAACAAGTGATAGAACATCAGAGAGGTTCCTAAAATCTCGCGAGAACTGGGTCTAAGTCACGTGTCGTCCAAGATCACGAGACTTGATCAATTTCTAAAGAGGGCACATCTCTGAATCTTGAGAAGCAAAACCTTATTCAAGGGAGGCAACTCTGTCACCCTTACATTATCATGTAATAAAGCATTATTTTCACAAGAAAGATAGAATGATCTCATAAATATTATTGTAATATTTTTATGATAACATTTTACTTGTAATTCTACGATAGTAGAAAGTGCTTTCGTAAATGTAAGAAATTTTTTTTCATCATGAAAACAAAAAATAGATAGATAAGATTTAAAGTAGGCAGTTCCCTTGAATTTTGGATTAAATTTCACAAAAGTTTTACTTCAAATTCTACAGAAGGACATTGGTATATAAATAGATGGGAATTGCACTCAACGTCAATACTTATTTTCAGAGATGTAGTCACTGAATGTTTTCATGCTTACAATGCACTTTTATATTTCTGAATTTTTGAGATGAGGATTGATAATTTGCATAATTTTGGTTATTCGGACTACATTTCTCATCTTGAGTGTTATCATCACGTTTCGGCCACTGTAACCTCCGGCCTACTTCAGGTTTATCTCTTCGAACTCGGAAATATTTCTGTCGAACTCGGGAATCTGAACGGAATTTTGAACGGAACCCTTTATTTAATCCACGGGGTAGCATGCTCTTGTTCCGTCAGCCATGACTGGGAGAAGTCTTCAGTAATTCACAATTCTTCATATCGCCCGTACCGAGGATTAAACCTTCAACCGTGACGCAATGGATATAGTACTAAGTTAAATTCAGTTCCAAGCGATAGTCATCTGAAGGTTCAATCCTCGGTACGGGCGATATGAAGAATTGCGAATTACTGAAGACTTACACCTGAAGAAGGTCGGAGGTTACAGTGGCCGAAAAGTTGTGATAGTAACACTCAAGATGAGAAATGTCGTCCGAATAATCAACATTATGTTAATTTTTTAATGAATTAATTTTTTAAAAAGTTTGTTTCAGTACTTAATGTTTTTGCAATTTTTGATTTCAATAAATAATCGCTTTATTCTAAATAAGCAAAAATGTGTAATTTCCGAAGTCGATACTAAAGATGGTCAGACAATTTCACTAATTTAGAGATGCCCATCATGTTTAGAAAATAAGATTTTGTCTGAAAAGTTATTTTTTGGTGAATTTTTGTCCGTTTATTTTCTAGATGGCTACGTCCAGGCAAATCCAAGTGATGAGGATGAGAGTGATGGAAAAATTGGATGATATCCTTTCTCAGCAGAAAACCATCATTGCAACCATTAACACCATGTCCGGTCAGGTAAGAGACAAGAAACAGCTAGACCATGAATGGTATGCTGGTAAAAAAAATAGTATAGCGTTCGGAACATAATGCGATACAAAAATTGTGTGTAGGCGGTAAATATTGTTTCCTGTTGGGGTTTTTGTTAAATATTAGTAAATTTGGAACAATTTCATGCTAAAATCTAATTAGTTTTATGCATGTAAGCTTAAGAAGTACACGCTTGAAATGTGTAAATAGTCGCTAATGGAGTCCTCGAAGAAACGGAAGTTGGAGAAGAAATTCTATATAGCTTACATGTGTAAAATTAATTAGATTTTAACTCGAAATTGTTCCAAATTTCCGTGATAAAATATATGAAACATGAGATATTGTGACTAAAAGAGTAAATGCGGTATTGTGCTGAAGTGAAAATGATGGACAAATGGTGAAAGAATAAAAGAAACAATTCTTGCATATAAATAATTCAAAGTGTAGTATCTGTTGTGTACTCTGGTATAGATCCTTGTAGACTAGGGTTCACCAAACTGGCTTGTGGGATAAATTAGGCCCATGACCTCGAAATGTTGTAATCAAGTTTAAATTTAAGCGTTTACGATACTAGATGTTCTTGAAAGCTAAACGTCGGTTTCACAGATCTCACTAATCTTTTTTGTTAATTCGGACATGTGCATACTAGGTCTAACGTATTTATATTTTTTCTAACGCCGTCTTCTTTAATAACGTTTTAGTAAATAAATATGTTGATTGTTTTTGTCTTTTTATAAATTGCGTGCAACTCACCCATCGTTAACATGCGATGTTAAATTTAGTGTTACGTCTTTTTCTCTCCAGAGCTTTCGTTTTGGCTTGCAAGTATTGAACGGAATGATCATGCAGCCCGTGCTTGTCATTCTTTCAGTTATCTGGTTGACTGTGAAAAAGTTTGGTGACACCCCACCACACACACACACACACACCTGAACTGCGGCAACAGTTTTCTTTTTAATATGAGCTACAAAATTTCTTTCATGGACCCTCGGAGAAGAACAGGTTAGATAATCAGTTAATTCTGAAAAAGAAATAGACAAAGTCAAAATTTGTTATTAGCATGGAGGAAGCAAGTTAAAAAGAAAAGCAAAAAAAGCATTTAAAATTAACATGTGAAAAGGCACTGTTGAAAAAAGAAACATTCAATGAAATACGTTTTTTACACAGATGTTACATGGTGGTATACTATATCTGTGTTTTTGTGATTATAATATATTTAAAAATTTCCCTATATATTTTTTTTTGTTATTCAGGTTTTCAGTTGTTTATATTGTGGCTTAGTTTATTATGCTTCTTGCTAAGCAGTTATTTTGTAGGGGCAATTCACCCTTATTTTACAATTACATTTTTTTTTCTAAATTTTTACATTTATTATTTTCATCCAAATTATTACTATTTCTATCTGACTCATTATTTCTTTTGTTTTTATTATTTTTATTATTATATTTGTCACTTTTGTAATGATTTTCTTTATACTATTATTATTGTGAGTCTTAATTAGCATTTCTAAATTAATTAGCATTTCTAAATTCTCACAACAGCTGCTACTCAGTTTCAAGTAATTTGGTTATATACAAGTTTTATATGTTCATCTTCAAGTGAAAGAAATATGGGGTCACGTGATCTGTATGGATGGACGTAACCGCCAAAAAAAAAAGCGTTTTAGGGCTATGCGAGGAACTAGCAGGGGGAACTTTACTAGTCACCGGCAAGAATTTCTTTGGCGGCGGCGAACAAAACACAATTTCTTTGGAAACATTTTATATGAGATTAGAAAATGTTATGACGTATAATAAAAAGTAACGTAATTAAGAAAAAAAAAAAAAAGAACTTTCGGTGGATAATTTGTTTGTTAAAGTTAATTTTAAAAATGTAAAAAAGAACTTTCGGTTGATAATTTGTTTGTTAAAGTTAATTTAAAAAATGTAAAAAAGAACTTTCGGTTGATAATTTGTTTGTTAAAGTTAATTTTAAAAATGTAAAAAAGAACTTTCGGTTGATAATTTGTTTGTTAAAGTTAATTTAAAAAATGTAAAAAAGAACTTTTGGTGGATAATTTGTTCGTTAAAGTTAATTTAAAAAATGTAAAAAAGAACTTTCGGTTGATAATTTGTTCGTTAAAGTTAATTTAAAAAATGTAAAAAAGAACTTTCGGTTGATAATTTGTTCGTTAAAGTTAATTTAAAAAATGTAAAAAAAAAACTTTCGGTTGATAATTTGTTTGTTAAAGTTAATTTAAAAAATGTAAAAAAAAACTTTCGGTTGATAATTTGTTTGTTAAAGTTAATTTAAAAAATGTAAAAAAGAACTTTCGGTTGATAATTTGTTTGTTAAAATACTTTATAAAAATGTCAGTTCGGATGATAATTGTTAAAATTAATAAAGTCATCTTTTCAATGTAAAAGAACAACTTGTATTATTATTTTAAAAAAAAACTTTATTTTTTTGCAGTTACATCCATCCATACAGATCACGTGATCTCCATATTTCTTTCACTTTTAGATGAACATATAAAACTTGTATATGACCAGTAATTTTTATTAAATGTTTTTGTAGAGGGCTAATTACAGGATAATGTTCAGCAATAATATTTAGAAATATTTATATACACACACACACTGACACACATATTGTGCTTTAAGAAAACACAAATGTTTTTTATTGTTAATTATTTTTTACACAGATGTTACATGGTGGTATACTATATCTGTGGTTTTGTGATTATAATATATTTAAAAATTTCCCCATATATTTTTTTTTGTTATTCGGGTTTTCAGTTGTTTATATTGTGGCTTAGTTTATTATGCTTCTTGCTAAGCAGTTATTTTGTAGGGGCAATTCACCCTTATTTTACAATTACATTTTTTTTCTAAAGTTTTACATTTATTATTTTCATCTAAATTATTACTATTTCTATCTGACTCATTATTTCTTTTGTTTTTATTATTGTATTTGTCACTTTTTTAATGATTTTCTTTTTCTTTTATCATATAATATTATTATTGTGAACCTTAATTAGCATTTCTAAATTCTCACAACAGCTGTAACTCAGTTTCTAGTCATTTGTATTAAATGTTTTTGTAGAGGGCTAATTATAGGAAAATGTTCAGCAATAACATTTAGAAATATTTATATACACGCACACACACACACACACACACTGACACACATTGTCTTTAAGAAAACACAAATGTTTTTATTGTTAATTATTTTTCGCCTCCAGGTAAAGAAACGGGCTGATAGTGTTTTGAAATCTGTGAAAAATGATGTCAATCTGTCAGATTTTGTGGATGTCCTGCAAGACTTGGAAAGATGTTTCAACAATCTGATTGCCATTTCGGCTACAACAGATGATCTCTTCAGTAAGTAGCCATCACCAGCATCACCCCCTGTTTCTACATCTATTATATAAAGAGCAGTTGTCTGTCTGTATGTCCAGCTAAAACTACAAAACAAGCACCCACAAAGTTGGTATTTTCTTGATCGGCGTTGCTCTGATAAATAATATCTAAAATTTAGAAAAATATATTCATTCTTTGACCTAAACTGCCGCAGATTTCGTCAGGGGGTCTCTGTTTTCCAGCCATTTTATGTACTAATTAAAGGGAAATAACTCTGATTTTTTTAAGGGGTTATTTCCCTTTATGCCAACTAATTCCTCCAGTAATCTATAAAAGTGTGTATGTGTATGTCCAGAAAGAGAGGGTGGGGAGAGGTAGGGGGGAAAAAGAGAGAGAAGTTTTAATAGAAATATGTTACACTTTTGCCCCGGGCAATGCCAGGTAGCCCTGCTAGCTTTAAATAATGGTCAAATCTTTGGACATGAGGTTTGCATAAACACATTTAGATTTCTGTCAAGCCACATTCTGCAAATATTGAAAAAGCTTTTTTCTTTTTAAATAATTTTAAACTGGTTTTATGAGCAAACTACATGTGTGCAAATTCTTCTTTTTTTTTCTTTTTTCTTTTTTTTTTAAAAACATATTTCACCACAAACAAGGCAGGATGCCACTGTAGATGTAAGGGTTTACTGAGAATTAGGGTGTAGGTTTTGGGTGTCACCCCAAGTTGGGAGCAGTGTAGCGAGGTGTCTGTTTACATTAGTTTTAATTTACGTGATTTTTGGTATAGGATATATTCAGCCAGTGACATCAAACAGATATTCTTCAGTTTGTTTTATTTAAAGTATCCGCTAAACTGTAAAAGCACCGGAAATTGTTTAGTTCAGTAGCAAGAAATCCTAATTCCTTATATATAATTGTATCACAGTCCATAGTTTTCTTCGAATGTCCGGCTGGCTTGGCAGGCCGAGAGCAGACTCAAGGTATTTCTACGTATAATGGCGATAGAGAGGCACTTGTAAAGCCAAGACAATTCGTGATTGTCTCCGGTGTTGCACGTCATTAATAGACCAAGGCTGTTGAGGAAATCGCACGTGACAGAACCTGTCACTCCACTCGTCTCCGCAGCGATCGTTTGAAATACAAATCTGTCGAGAAGATCGGCATATTTTGACTGCTTGCGGTTTTCTGCTGACATTGCTGCATGTCCAGGGTTTGTTGCCGATTCTATCACTGACGAGGGTGCAAAAGTGTCGACACAAGTCGCATGTTTTTTTCTTTTTCCTTTTTTTCTTCATTGTCGAGATATAACGCAGAACGCCGAAGATGTCCAACTTCTGCCGGTCTTATATGGAGACTGTTTTTAAACATTCCGATTTGTGTAGAGAAACGCTGGTCACGGTATTGTACAGTTAATAGATTCAATATCTCTATATCAGAAAGCATCGGTTAATAGAAATATAACAAATCATTTAGAAACCAAATTCAATGCTAGAAGATTTATTTTTTAAAGTTTGTTACATTATTTTCTGACCGAACATTTTTTTTTTCAATAAAAAATGGTAGACATTTCAAAATCAATTAAAAGAATTGAAGACAAGTTTTAGTCTTAACTTTATATATGCCAGAACCATTCATTTTTTTTTTTAACTAATTCAATTCTTGTATGTTAAAAAAAAAAATAAAAGTAAAATATATTATGAACGAAAACTCTTTTTTGTACAAAAAGTGGCAGGACCAGCATGCCCAACAAGCAGACTTAGCAACTTAATTGACATCTTGCTACAACTATTCACCGACAAAGTCAGGAGCTACATGAGAGACGACATACACTTCCTGAGCTCCTTACACCAAACAGTAAACACAGGGACAATGTTGTTACATTTGACATTAGCAGCAGCTTATATGACATTGTTTTCTGACTGAACATTATTTTTTCAATGAAAAATGGTAGACATTTCAAAATCAAATAAAAGAATTGAAGAGAAGTTTTAGTCTTAAATTTATATATGCCAGAACCCTTCATTTTTTTTTTTAACTAATTCAATTTGCGTATGTTCAAAAAACAAAGTAAAATATATTATGAAAGAATATTCACACATTAAAACTCTTTTTTGTACAAAAGAAAATTTACTAAAATTTACATTACCTGATTGCTAAAGATACATTTTTAATATATATATATATATATATATATGTTTATTGTTATTACAGGTGTCGCTAGTGTATCAAACCCCTTCTCCAACAGCAATCATTCTCAGGTGGATTCTGTCTTTACCCCTGATCCGATAAAATCAGTTCCTTTTCAAAAAAACTGGGCCACTCTTGATCCGGATTTGTCGGATACTACAGATCTTTCAAGTCCAGTCAAGGATATTTCTAGCATACCGAACATTGTTTCTGCTGCTCCGTTCAGACCAAAACATTTATTGCCTGAAGAACCGTACGGCTTGGGCCCTGAATTGAAATATCAAAGAGTTGAGTCTCTTGCGAATGTACAAGTGTGCGAAACAATTACTCCATATTGTTTTTGGGTACAGTTTTCTGATACTATACATTTGTTGGAGGAATTGACATCAAAAATCCAGTGAGTATTCAAAATTGTTCTTTTATTTGCTATCAGAAACAATAATTTTCTTTTCGTTATATCTTAAAATAATTTTATTTTCATTATATCTTTAAAAAATGTTATTTTTGTTATTTCTTAAAAATAGATTTATTTTTGTTATTTCTTAAAAAATGTTATTTTTGTTATATCTTTTAAAAAATGTTATTTTTGTTATATCTTAAAATAATTTAATTTTTGTTATATCTTAAAATAATTTTATTTTTGTTATTAAAAAAGTTATTTTTGTTATTTCTTAAAAAAATTTTATTTTCGTTATATCTTTTAAAAAAATTTATTTTTGTTATATCTTAAAATAATTTTATTTTCGTTATATCTTAAAATAATTTTATTTTTGTTATATCTTAAAAAAATGTTATTTTTAATATTAAAAAAGTTATTTTTGTTATTTCTTAAAAAAATTTTATTTTCGTTATATCTTTTAAAAAATGTTATTTTTGTTATATCTTTTAAAAAAGTTATTTTTGTTATATCTTAAAATAATTTTATTTTTGTTATTTCTTACAAAAATGTTATTTTTGTTATATCTTAAAATAATTTTATTTTTGTTATATCTTAAAATAATGTTATTTTTGTTATATCTTAAAAAAAGATTAATTTTTGTTATTTCTTAAAAGAATTTTATTTTCGTTATTTCTTAAAAAAATGTTATTTTTGTTATATCTTAAAAAAAGATTAATTTTTGTTATTTCTTAAAAAATTTTTATTTTCGTTATGTTTTTAAAATGTTATTTTTGTAATATCTTAAAATAATTTTATTTTTGTTATTTCTTACAAAAATGTTATTTTTGTTATATCTTAAAAAAATGTTATTTTTGTTATATCTTAAAATAATTTTATTTTTGTTATATCTTAAAAAAATGTTATTTTTGTTATTTCTTAAAAAAATGTTATTTTTGTTATATCTTAAAATAATTTTACTTTCGTTTTATCTTAAAATAATGTTTTTTTGTTATATCTTAAAAAAATGTTTTTTTGTTATATCTTAAAAAAATGTTTTTTTGTTATATCTTAAAAAAATGTTTTTTTGTTATATCTTAAAAAAATGTTTTTTTGTTATATCTTAAAAAAATGTTATTTTTGTTATCTCTTAAAAAAATGTTATTTTTGTTATCTCTTAAAAAAAATTAATGTGGGCACATTTTTTCAAAACAAAGAACGATACCAAATTTATTTTTGTAGCTCAATTAGTCAGTGAATTATGACCATTCAAAGTTTGTTAGAAATTAGAAAATTTGCCATCTTGCATGCTATTGGTGCAGAAGCCAAATTTCACAGTGTATAAAAGAAAATGCAGGCTTTACACAATCGTATCTGACAGGAAATGAAAATTAATCATATTGGAAGCAATAATTATTAGATGAAGCCAGCCTAAACATTGGGCAAAATCCTATTACTTTTTGAAAAAACGTACAAAATTGATATGGAAGTGCAACTTTGACTGTTCATTTTAGATTCATTTCAACAGCTAACACATTGAATCTACCTAATATGATTCATAACATAATAGAGATCAAGCTAGATTTTCCTTTTAATAGTAAATTAATTTAAGAAAAAAGCACTCAGATTTATACCATGGAAACACAATTTGATAATAGAGCAACAATTTCATTCACTTAAGTTTTCAACTTGGATTTTTTGTGAAAGACAACTTTCAACACTACTATATTGACAAGTGGTTCTTTTTCTTTAAGATGCGACTGTTTTTATATGCAGAGAGATGCACAGTGCACAGTAATAGCAGATTAAGTATGAAAAACAGACAAAAATAAATTGCCCGTCACTGAAGTGACCTGGAGTGGAGGGGGATATTAATGACACAAGAGAAAGTATTGTGCATTTATAAAGAGAAAGATTACATCCATGGATCTGCAATGTGAAATCTGACCAAATCCAACACATCAGGTCAGAGAATTTGCTGAAAGCACTACACTTGCCCAGCATGGAGATTATCCTTAGGATAAATAGATTGCGCTGGTCATGTGGAACGTTGACCCTCCTGGATAAACTGTTGCAGAAGCATGAATGTCATAAATCGCAGGAAGGTTGGCCGACCGAGGAAAACTTGGGAAGTAAGTGATTTGATAAGACCACACAAAGTGGAATTCGGAGACTGCTGATTCACTGAACCATGAGAAGTGGAGAGTGAGCTTGTGTAATATCAGAAAACGTCTGACATCTGAACAAGGGAAAAGTGACGTTAAATAAATAGAAGAAGATCCAAATTTTATCAAAGTAACCCCCAAAACATAAATGAGTTATCACAAGTTGAGATTGAAGGGAATTTCACTATATTTACCCATTTTCACATGCTAAACTCTAGGCTGGTTTGTGATACCCCTTTAAATGTTTTTTCTCCAATGAACAAATGTACAATTTTCTTTTATTTGATTTTCTTGCAGTTTTTTCATTATTTCCAATTACAACATGAAAACTGGTGATGGCATTACTCATCCACTTGTCGGAATGACTTGCATCGCCCCTTTTACAGATGATACCTACTACAGAGTGCGTGTTCTCTCTGTTCTAGAAACATCGAATCAAGGTAAAAACGTCTTTTCTTTTCTTTTTTTCATTTTGAAAATCAGCTCTCCCTCTTTCTCTCTCTCCCTCTCTCTCTCTTTCTCTCTCCCTCTCTTTCTCTCTCTCCCTCTCTTTCTCTCTCTCTCTCATTCTCTTTCTCTCTCCCTCTCTTTCTCTCTCCCTCTCTTTCTCCCTCTCTATCTCCTTCTCTTTCTCTCTCTCTATCTCCTTCTCTTTCTCTCTCTCTATCTTTCTCTCTCTCTCTTTCTTTCTCTCTCTCTCTTTCTCTCTCTCTTTCTTTCTCTCTCTCTCTCTTTCTTTCTCTCTCTTTCTTTCTCTCTCTCTCTCTCTCTTCCTCCCTATCTCTTTCTCTCTCTCTTTCTTTCTCTCTCTCTTTCTCTCTCTCTTTCTTTCTCTCTCTCTCTCTCTCTCTCTCTTTCTCTCTCTCTTTTTCTCCCTCTTTTTCTCTCTCTCTCTCTTTCTCTTTCTCTCTCTCGTGCTCTCTCTCTCTCTTTCCCTTTCTCTCTCTCTTTCCCTTTCTCTCTCTCTCTTTCTCTCTCTCCATTTAATATCACTTTTCCCTTGTCCACGGGTCAGACATTTTTCGATAGATTTGGTCAGATTTCACATTGCAGATCCATCTACTCATCGATCTTTCATTGTGCTGCAGTGTATTTCTCAAAATTAACAGTCGTGTAATACCAGAGTTGTGGAGTCTGCGACATACTAGATTCATCGCTTTAGAAGTCTGAGGTGGTAAAAATTGACAGATTCTAACTCAAAATAATAGATACAATAAAAAAAAAATGGCTAAATATATCAAAATGTAAAAGTGTTGTTACATCTTGAGTGAAGCGTTGACAGTCACCTAGAAATTCTGGAAAATCACATTAATTCTGGAAAATCCTGGAATTTGAATGATTTAATTGTAAAAAAATATTTTTTTCTCTCTATCTTTCACAATTCAGTTAGTGATTGTTACGTAACCATTCCCATTCCCCATCTTGCTTTGCCTTGTTGTTGGGGTCACAAATTCACCGACATTTTCATCACTAAACTTGCAGATAGAATGGACTTGTCTTAAGAATAATATCTTCCTGTCTATAAAAGGTTTTCTTTTATGCTATATATTTACATGCCATTTTATTTTCTTCATTTATTTACATTTCTTTGTTTTTGTAGACCTTACGTTAGTTTCCAAAGTGAATGTGCTGTATGTGGACTACGGCAATATTGATATTATTCCAACATCGTCTTTGATCAAAATGCCCCAAAGTTTTGCAAAGTTGCCAGCGCAAGCGATATGCTGTGCACTGGCCCAGGTAAGTTATGTTTTATTCACCCATTCTATTGATTTAAACTGATGTGTAGCATTTCACAGATTCCTGAATGCCTTTAAATTACCATTGCATCTATATATCGATGGTTCTAAAATCGAAATGGATAAAAGCGAGTTTTTTTTTTCATTTATGACCATCAAAAATGCTTACTGTTAATCAATAATACAAGATCATATTTTGAAATACTCTATATATAGTACCGACGAACGATCCAAAGACAACGCTTTGAATTCCTAATTAGCATACTATTTTTTAGACGGTTCATAATAAATTAATGTCTGATGTTATTCATTTGTACTTTTATTGGTCTATATTGTCTATATATATGCAATAATTTTGTCGATATTAACAGTAATTAATTAAAATAGTTTAATAAAAAAAATGAATAACTTATGAAAAGCCTTTCCTCTAACATTGCTCCCGAGAATTCTTACCGACATGCAAAAGCGTGAAGAGAAAAGGGAATGGAGCGGGTGGGTGACTGACTCATTAGCGCAATGGCTGTCTTACTTGCTTTCTTTCTCTCTCTCTCTCTTTCTTTCTCTCTCTTTCTCTCTCTCTCTCTTTCTTTCTCTCTCTTTCTCTCTCATCAACAACACTGTATTTTTCTCAAGCAAATTTATTTCTTCTTTCTTTGGATTTCATTAAGGACTTATTAAAAGATAAATAAATTTGTATCAACATTACCAAGATGTTAATGTTTATCTATTTATACGAATAAATGCGAAAGTTTTAGTTTTGTGTTTACAAGAAACTTATGAATTACATGTTTATTATTTAAAATTTTGGTTTCAAGTATTTTAAGTAGCGAACTGTGCAAAGCGATAGCTGTCTGGCAAAGCCAGCTAGTTCAAAAAAAGTAGAATGCATGGCTATACTCATCATCATCGGTTTAACGTCTGTTTTACATGCTGGCATGTCTTGGACGGCTTTAAGAAATTGATTTCCAATTAGCCTATCTCTGGTCAGGTCTTTATTTATCCAGCTTTCCCTCAAGTCCATTTTTATCACCTGACCCCAAAACTCTCATCTATTCTTTTAAAATGGGCATACCAATGAAGCCTCCTGTTCTGCACACATATCCCTATACTGTCCAGATTTAATCTTCCTCTGAGGTCATCAGATCTAATGCTGTCTTTAAGATTCACATTACACATCCATCGTATCATTCTCACATTATTTCTTTCAATACAACACCTATCATTAACCCTCCCTGGCCAGATTTCACTTTCAAATATCAACACAGTGCACACAAACTGGAATCTTAGGAAGATCTCCGTCATCCCAGTAATTATAGGAGCAATCGGACTAATGAAAAAGAATTTCAACAACTACCTGGCGAATATACCCGGTGAACCAAGTGCAAGAGAGATACAAACAATTGCACTTGGTCAGAGTTCTAAAAGGATCTCTCGGCTAGAATGGCTGAGATAGCCGGTGAATTTCTGGCATCCAGTAGGATGCCCCATCCCCGTCGGAAACAGGGAGATGAGAAAATCTTTTTAAAAAGCCTGATAGACTTTTCCCTTGGTCAAAAGTGGTAATGCTCTGCTTGTTAGTAATGGCAGAAGTTCCCTGAACTTATTCAATCCACTCCTAAGTTTTTCAATAACACTAGCACCTGCTTCTCCCTGTACTCCATTGGTATCCCTCAAGTAACAAAACTTCTAAACAATCGCAATAGCTTCGTCATCCAAATATACTTTCTCTGCATCCGAGTTCTCATCCATCTCCATTGTCTCACACTTTTTGCACACAAACCTGTTATCATCAACCTACCTGTTATTAACAACATCCCTAAAGATCTTCTCTATGGCGAGCTTGCCTTAGGCTCAAGAAAAAGGGGTCGTCCCCATCTCTGCTTCAAGGATGTCTGCAAGCAAGATATGAAGGCTTGCTCAATTGACATTAATACATGGGAAGCCTCTGCAGCTGACAGACCTGCCTGGAGGAAACAGATACGCCAGGAAATGATCATCAGTGAGAAAACCCTCCACGATGAAAATGCTGCGAAGAGAGCTAGGAGAAGAGCGAACCTACAGACAGAGCAACAAGCCGAGGTGACACATTGCGCAACAGCTTTCGTATGTCAAGGCTGTAGTCGACCATGCAAATCAAGAATTGGTCTCTACAGTAACACAAAAAAATGCACACAAACAACATCCCAACATGGCGCTGATCCATAGTCGTTGCGACTGACGGATGCCAATATATATATATACCTAACCTAACCTTGACCCTAACCCTAACCTTAACTCTAACCGTAATTCTAACCGTAACCCTAACCTTAACCCTAACCCTAACCCTAACCTTAACCCTAACCCTAACCTTAACCCTAACCTTAACCCTAACCTTAACCCTAACCTAACCCTAACCTTAACTCTAACCTCAATTCTAACCCTAACCTTAACCCTAACCTAACCTTAACTCTAACCTTAATTCTAACCTAACCTTAACCCTAACCTAACCTTAACCCTAACTCTAACCCTAACCCTAACCTTAACCATAACCCTAACCTAACCCTAACCTTAACCCTAACCTAACCCTAACCTTAACCCAACCCTACGTATAATTCAACTGCACTTCATGTGTACTCAATACCTACTATAAGTACTATAACAAATTGAGTTGCACCAAGTTAAAGACTTGGAGGAATGCTATGGAATATAAAGGTCTGAGAATAAATGTTACCAACACCAAATACCTGCCTTCTTTTTCTTTACTTAGTTTTTCCAGTCTCTACCTTACCTTCTATTTCCTTTTTTTTAGTTTCTCCTTTTCTCTGTCTTCACTTTATTTCTTATCTCTACCCCACTCACCACAACTAAAAGACTTCTGTATTTTCCTCAGCTTACTTTCACCAGAAATTAGAGATGTCCGATTTTTGAAGGCTGTTAACGACTAATTATAATGGCGTCGCTGGTCTGTGTAGTTCAATGGATCGGTGGTTTTTAATGTCTTTATCTAATATTTTTATATTTTCATTCGTTTTCTAGCTAATCTCTCCCAATAGTCCTAGTTGTGTAAGCATTGCATGGTATCACAAATGTCATTAAGACGAAAGTGATGATTAGTGATTTCAGTGTTGGAAAACTCACATAAAGAGGAAAGTTCCCCGGTGTTACCTGTAGATTTTTTCTCATCTTAGATGATTTGATATGAAATAATCAAAATATATTTTCTTAAATTTGCTCTTTTTTTTTTTAAATACAGGTGATGCCGCTTGATATTACTGAAAACTGGTCCACAGATTCTTCGGAGGCGTTTCATAATATGGTGTTCTGCAAAGAGCTTGTATGCAACCCGATATACGGTGATAATTCGACACCTCAGATGATTGATCTGTACTTAGTGGAATCGCCATCGCAGATGACCCTAAAAGACTTGAAAAGAAGGCAAGAAAATAAAGTCAGTTGGATCTTGATCAAGCAGGGATTTGCAAAACCTGTTGCCGAATCGAGTCAAGCACAAATAGTAGACCAGATTGTAAAAGATTTGGTTTTGTTTAAGTCGAGTTCTTCAGTCAAAACTAACAAAGGGAAAACTATAAGAGCCCCGCCTGGATTATCTAAATCTTTTGTTGAGCAACAAGTCGATGACAATTTGGAATTGCATGACGACAGTTTGCTAATGAATGAGGATTTTACCTGTTTAGATTTTTTGGCTCAGATGGTATCGACATCACCCCAAACTGCTCAACTAAGTCCAGGGTCTTGCTCCAAATTGCCAATGCTCGATTCAGATAATTTTGAAAATCCTTTCTTTTCTTCATCAGATCAAACCCTTTTACAGGATAACAATAAACATTTTCCTCAAGTAACGGACTCAAAGAATAGCTTAGTGACGCTGAACTCGCAATCTAAAGATAGTAAATCGGATAGCAATCTAATTACTAGTGTAGAAACGACTGCCACTTCTTCAGTTACGGATATTGACAGCAATTTAAGTAGCTCAATAGAAACTTCTACTAATGAACTGTCGTCGTACCTTCCCGAAGAAAAAAGTCAAACAAACTCCAGCAAAACTAGTGTATCCTCAGACTCTGTATCCGTCGATTCAAAATCGGATAAAAATGGATTCAATGCTGTGATGATATCACATGTCGAATCGCCGTCCAGTTTTTACGTGCATCACATCAACAAAGAAACGAGCCTTCTATTAGAAAGACTAATCCACAATCTGAAAACAGAATTCAGTTGTCTGATGCCTTGCCAACTAACTTTGCTTTCGGACGAGCTAACCATAAAAAAGGGCGAACTATGCTGCGTTTATTTTGCTGATGAAGAAGCTTATTACCGAGGTTTGATAATCGAGCATAAAGCCGACACGTCTATCGGCATCTTGGTGAAAATATTCTACGTAGATTTTGGCAATTCCGAATGGCTTAATGGCGATATGGTCTTTCGATTGCCAGAGTCGTATTACAGGATCCCAGCACTGGCTCAGCATTGTACCCTTGCATACATGCAACCGCAGGATGGTGTCATCTGGTCCGAGGAAGCCAAAACGGCTTTTAAAAACCTGCTCAAGGCCAGTGATGCTTATTTCATCAGGATCATTGCTGGCAGTTCTACATTTGACGCACCCAGGTAATATTTGACGAATTTTTCTAAATTAAGTATTACAATTATTTACATCAATAACCAGCGATGGTAGTTCTCTGCCTTTTTAGCGGAATTCTGCCTTTTTAGCGGAATTCTGAAAAAGTGGAATTAAGCTTTTCTTTCTTTTTTCTTTTAGGCTAGGGCTTTATGTCCTTATTTTTTCCCTTTTTTTTTTTCAGAACTACAAGCACATTTTATATTATTTTCTTTTTTGTTTTGTATAATGGAATGGAGCGGAGAGCACTGCATATATAGGGAAACTTACTCTTATTCAGATTACGGGGAAATACACCCATATTCTCAGTGATAAACTACTGGCAGCATTTTTAAAAACTTTTGTTTGCCCCCCCCCCCCCCCCCCCCTCAAACAAGGCATATTGCCACTGAGGTGTAAGGAGCTACTGTGATAGGTGCCAGATTAATAGAGGGGCAACCTGGGTATGAAGTTGGGCAGCAAGGTGTTGTTATTGAGTGAGAACGCAAAATAAATAACAATAATAATAAAAAATTAAAAAGAATTAAAAATTATTTTTTTTTAAAATAAGGAAAGAGGAAAGGAAAAAATTAAGGAATTGAAAGGAATTGAAAGGAAAAAATTAAAAAATGGAGAAAAATTATTATTTTTTTTAACTTAATTAGAAAAAAATATTTGTAGAGGGTCGAGGAGGATGAGAAGAACGAGGAGGGACAGCACAAACCAGACCTCCACTAGAAAAGTGCAGAGAATGCTGGGACCTTGGGGAGGCTTATTGCCACCCAAATCCCAGAGAAGACCAATTGTCCTTACCAGCGAGAAATCAATGGTAAGAGGCTGTTGCGATACAGCATCGTTATCGAAAAGAGGTGAAGAATACTGGAAGTCTGGGGAGGCTTGTTGTCACTCAGACTCCAGGAAATACCACTGGTTGTTGTTGGTGAGCAATCACTGACGATGATCTGAGTGAGAACTCCTAGTGAGTACAAATAATATGATTGTGAAAGAAATGTAACTTAATTGAAAATGGGGGGAATTACGGTGATGGGACAATGGGAGTAAATTAAATTAGGGTTTGGTTACTCCTCCTGTGACAGAGGGGGTAATAATATAAATATTTAGATGGGGGCGACTTTAATATTACAGGGAAGGGAGAGGAATTACTGTAATAGGACAATAGGAGTTAAAAAAATAATAATAAGATAAGGGGTGTCCTAACTGTTAGGGATTGGTTAATCCTCCTGTGATGGAGGAAATACGAAGAGTAGAATAAATTGAAGAAGTCTCAATGAAAAAATAGGTTAGAAAGTTAAGTGGATCACAATTAAGTATAAAGATATAAAATAAGTGAATGGTGTGTGTTGGATGGGTGGGTGTTGTAGGTGTAAGACAACTGTGTTATTGTTGTCTATAGTAAGAGGGAGTGTGGTAGTGGAGAGTGGCGCAATATAGAAGTTCAGCAGCAACGAATTAAAGAGGGTAGTGAAAAGTGAATTGGAATACAAGGGGGTGTTGCATATGAGAGTTGGTGAAAGTATAGATCAGTGCTCTTCAAACTTTTTTTGTCGCGACCCCTTTTTGGAAAAAATTTTTTTTCGTGACCCACCAAAATTTTTTATAAATAAAAAATAAGTTAATGGAGTGAAAAAGTTTATTCCTTCAAAAAATCAACATAAGCTAAACATGAAATAAAATATATTTTACTTTTTTTATTTATTTATAAAAGAATTCACAGAAATAAGCATATGTACGAAAAAATAAGGCACAGTGGGCCAAAACAGGTTTTTGGAGGACATTTGGGCATAACTTTAGTTTTACTTGTCCATATAAGCTGTTTGAGGGCTCGTTAGAAGCGAAATTTCAAGAGCTTTTCGGAAAAATCAAAAAAAATTCATAAAATCCATTTTTCGGGGGTCTGGGGCCGAATTTCCATATTTGGGCATAACGACCCAAAATCACATTTTTGGCCATATCTTGGCACAAAATTGATCATAGAAGCTCAGTGAGGGCTCGTTAGAAGCGAAATCTGAGGGCCTTTCTAAAAAATCAAAAAAAATCTGGTAACATGTGACATGAAGTAGTATTTGACACACTTCTTTTCTTTCATTTGCACATTTTTTTACACACTTTAATTTCCTGTCAAAGCATTTTACAGGAAATCACTACAGAATTTTCAAATCTTTGTTTTGTTTATTTAGATAGAATTACTATCAAAAATGGAAGCGGTCAGCGATAACGTACTTTTCCAAGTGTTTACTGTAGAAGATGCAAAAACTAGAGACCATCTATCTATCCATCACCGCATGTGTTCAATTACTGGAGCAAAAGTATCTCATCCAGTTAACAGGGGAGCAGAAAGACGAGGTCAAGAAGTCGCTCAAAAGATACCATTCGCTGAAGAAACGACGATATACAGATAAACGGATTGCTGTTAACTGGGATGAGCTGAGCTAACTAGGTGAAGTTGAAAATGTTGTGTTCCGCTATTACAAGAACCCCTCGACGCAAACTGCATCCAGGAAAAGGCCCCCTGAAGAGTTGGGCAGCCGCAAACAGTTGTTGAGAAGAACCAATGATATCTGGGCAAAAATTCAAGCAGTGGCTGCAGAGGAGAAAGTGACTTCTTCCCAATTGATGGGGTTACTCCTTACTCGTTGCCCTGATCAGGAGTCGAGAGATTTTGGTAATGCTCTTTGGAGCAAGTCCACACGTGACACAAGCGAGAAACTTCCGGCTTGTTTTTTGAAAAATCCGGGATAGGGCACATAGATCTGCTTGGTTTTTCATAATCTATACCTCCATAGCTTTCAGAAACATATATGGTTTGGTATGTGCCCTATCCCGGTTTACAAGTTATTTTCTGATGAATATAGAATTTTATCGCTAATTTGAGCCCAAAAAGAGGGAAATTTAGCTCAAATTTTCCTAATTTCTTTCATAAAAAGAGCTAAAAATCGACAAATTGGGTCCCAAAGTGGTCTATTTTTGCATTTTCACAAATGGTTATCAATAAACCAAAAAAATATGCAATAATAAGTAATTCCACACTGATTTTTGGAATTTAATCATGGAAATCTGAAAATTATAATTTTTGGGGGAAAAATCGTGGATGTTTCGCGTGAGCTGGAGAAAAATGCGAAATATCACGAATTCAATGTTGCATATTTTTTCAACCGTTTAACGATTTGACTTACTTTTTTTTTGTTGAATCAGGAATATAGAGTAGTTTATAAAAACACCAAACATCAGCAATTCCTCCGACATTCTTTTTTGCCTAATGTCCACCCCCCCAGCCCACTGTGTAAGGGGTTATGAAAGATAATAGCAGTTAAAATCATATATCATTATTAAGATTATATCATTTCATTTGAATCAATGAGATTGATGCGATTGCATTTTTTTGCATAAAAGATCAAATCTAGGCTCTAACTTTGTCAAAGCTGGTCTTAGTACGGTTTCGATACATTTCAAATTTGCTCGATGTTTTGTTTTTAGGTTAGTTAATGCCGAAAAAGCACTTTCGCATAAATAAGCCGATGCAAAAGGTAGAAGAGTGTTTATTGCAAGCTGAGATAAGTTCGAATATTCTGAATCAAGACCAGACCAAAACGATATGAGACTCATTTTAGCGAACGTGATTTTTAAAGAAGAATCAGAAGAAAGTTGTGCCAATTCTTCCTGAACCTTTACTGTAAGATTACTCACTTTTTCGACATCAACATCAAATGGATTTTGAATCCAAGCAAATTGGCTCATGTCTGATTCTTTGAGAAAATACTTTTTGAAATTTTCTGCTAAACTTACTAAATGAGCCATTATGATGGGTTTAACTTTTTCAAAACTTAGTGCGTTTTTGGTTATGAACTCTTCCAAACATGGAAACATTTCGTATGTGTTTCTTTTCACATTAATCAACCAAACATTAGTTTTTTTAATGAAACCTTGAATTTTCGAAGTTAATGTAAAAATATTTGTGTTTGCACCTTGCAATGATATGTTGAGTTCATTAAGTTTGTCAAGAACATCTGATAAATAACAAAGTTTAGAAACCCAGTCTTCATTGTAAAAGTATCTTACCAAATCCGAGTTATTACTTGATAAAAATAACATGACTTCATTTTTTAATGTCAGTAGCCTTCTTAAAGCTCGACCTCTTGAAAGCCATCTAATATCCGTGTGGAGCAGCAAAGATTCAAATTCTGAGCCCATTTCTTTGCAAAAATTCGTAAAGAGTCAAGTATTAAGAGCACGGGATTTAATGTAATTGATTATTTTCACTGAATCTTGTAGCACTTCACACAATTCTTTGCTAAATTTTTTTGTTGCTAGCACCTCCCGATGAATCATGCAATGAGTGAAGGTTACTTCCTTTTTACAAACGGATCTGACTTTACTGTAGAAGCCAACATTCTTTCCTGTCATTGCGGCTGCACCATCTGTGCAAACTCCAACACAGTCAGCCCATTTTAATCCGACTTCTTCAAAAAATTTGTCTACTTTTTGAAACATTGCCCCACCTGTAGCGTGTGCTTCCAATGGCTTGCAAAAAAGTAAATCTTCATGAAGATCATTGTGGTAGCAATACCTTACATACACTAATAATTGTGCCATGTTTGTAATATCCGTTGTCTCACCCAATTGAATTGCGAATTTTGAATTTTCTTTAATTCTTTCTAGTAATTGTTCATGTAAGTCCTCGCTAATTTTCGTAATTCTTCTGCTCACTGTGGTGTCAGCCATAGGAATTTTTTTTAATTTGTTTGCATATTTTTGTCCGATGAGAATTTCGGTCATTCTGATGGCTATTGGAAGAGCAAGCTCTTCTCCAATTGTAAACGGTTTTTTAGCCTTTGCAATCAAAAAAGATGCTTCATACGATGCCCGCAAATATTTTAAATTTGTTACAGAATGCGCTTCAATATTTGACTGTTATTTTCTTGTAGATTGCAACAACCTTTCAAAGTACTCCACGGGTTTATTAACACAAGAAGGATGTTTAGTTTCGAGATGCCTTTTCAATTTTGTAGGCCTCATGCTTTCGCTTGCTAAGTGCTCACTGCAAACCACACACATTGGGCGCTGCTCATTATTTATTTCAATTAAAGTGAATCCAAATTGTAAATAAGTTTTGTTGTACTTTTTTTTTTTCACATAAAAAAGCTTATTCTCATTTGCTTCCGCTTTAGAACTTGTTACACCGCTTGCCATCGTGCCGGCATCACTCAAATCATCAGAGGTTTTTCTCTTGTTTATCAGCCACTTATCCATCGTCGATTTATCTTGTAATAAAATAAAAAATAGAAAATTATGGAATTAAAATAAAAATATCATATTATTTTGCTTTCTTGATGAAGTTTAACAATACCATTTAAATTAAAACGATTGTCAATTTATATTGAAAATTGATATGTTTGTTGTTAAATTAGTAAAAAAACAATGTTGAATATTATTTTTAAAATTCCATAGTTATAATTTTGGCGACCCCCTTTCTATGGTTACACGACTCCCCTGGGGGTCGCGACCCCCACTTTGAAGACCTCTGGTATAGATTATAAAATGAAGAGTGAGTAGAGCTGTGATATTTGTTTTCGTGATAAAGCATGAATTATGAATTGCACTAAACGTTTGTGAATTCTTTGTGAAAATTGAGTTGAGACAGACTCACAGATACGTGCTGTTTCTATTTTCTCACACCGAAAACAGAAACGAGGAATGTATTTTTCCGAAGAATTGGAAGATATTGGCTACGTCTCACAGGATGAGTTTCAATGTTAGTTCTCTGCTTTTTGGCTTGATTTTATATTCTTTCTCCCCCTCTTTTGCTTTATCTTTGTTTGTTTTTGAAAAAAAGCTAGGGCTTTATGTCCTTATTTTTCTCCCTATTTGGCTTGATTTTATATCTTTTTTTCCCTTTCTTTTGCTTTATCTTTTTTTTTTTTAAAGCTAGGACTTTATGTCCTTATTTTTCCTCTATTTGGCTTGATTTTATATCTCCTTTTCCCTTTCTTTTGCTTTATCTTTTTTTTTTTTTTTAAAAAGCTAGGGCTTTATGTCCTTATTTTTCCCCTATTTGGCTTGATTTTTTTAATCTCTTTTTCTTTCTTTTTTGCTTTATCTTTTTTTTCTTCTCCTTCTTTCTTCCTCGCATTTTGGCATGCTTCGCCTCCCTTTCTCTCTCTGCAAATATTAATTTTGTCATACTTCAAACGATTCATGGGTAGGGAGGTAGAAGACTATTGTTTCATCAATGAATGTCTCATTGTCTCCTTTAAAGCATATCAGTTGATGCTTTCAGTATGAAAAAAAGGTATTGTAGATTAACACCCTTCGCTAAATTATCCCCCTACTCACCCCCCCCCCCCCCAAAAAAAAAAAATTAGATTCTACTTTTTAGGTGATTATGAGTCGACACCCTGGCCCCCTAGTTTGGGAAATTAGTGAGGAGGGGGGCCCTCCCCAAGTTGAGAAATTCATCTCGATTTCAGATTATTTTGTCATTCGCTATTCATCCCTGATTAACATGTTTTGAACAGTTATCTTCCTTTTGCCTGTTTGATATTTCTGAGATGTTTGTTAATTACATTACTGCGTCAGATTCTAATCTACACCATGTTTGTAATATTCATAATGTTTTGCTATGATGGCTGTAAGTGAAACCTTGCAAGTGACAGTTAAGGGTATGTGTTGCATGGAGAGAAATGATTTGAGAATGATACAATGAATGTGAAAATTGAATATGCACAGATGGGAAGATGTGTGCAGAACAGGAGACTTTGTTGGTTTGGTCACATTTAAAGAATAGATGAGAGTTCTTGGGTTAGATTTAGAGCAGTTGAAGTAGCATGGTAAGTTAGCAGGGGTAGACCAAGGAAAACATGAGAGGGAGTGATAATAATGGATTTGAGAGAAAGAGGGATAAATAAATACCTGGCTAGAGATAGATTAGTTTGGAAGTCAATGTCTAAAAGCAGTCCAACACATGCCAGCGTGTAAAACAGGCATTCAACTGATGATAATTTGACCACTGTCTTTTTTCAGGTACCATTTTCATAGTTGGTAACCTTCTAGGAATTTCAAACCAAACCCTTTATTTAATCCAATGAATAAAATCTTTGCTCAAGAAATAGTCTACTACCCATCAGTTGTGAGTTAATTCTCTAGTATAGGAACAAAAATAAAAAATAGTTATAACAAATACAACATATCTAAAGTAATGGGACGTGAAATAAGAAAAATGCTCGGTTCAAAATTCACAGAAGAAAACCGATAGCAACAAAATGCCCCGAAGAAAACTGATAGCAACAAAATGCTCCGAAGAAAACCCATAGCAAAAAAAATCCCCCAGAAAGAACCATGTGGCAACAAGATGGCCCGAAGAAAACCGATAGCAACAAAAATCTCCCAAAGAAAACCATTAGCAACAAAATCCCCCGAAGAAAACCCATAGCAAAAAAAAATCCCACGAAGAAAACCCATAGCAAAAAAATCCCCCTGAAGAAAACCGATAGCAACAAAAACCCCCCGAAGAAAACCGATAGCAACAAAAATCCCCCTGAAGAAAACTGATAGCAACAAAAATCCTCCGAAGAAAACCAGTAGCAACAAAAATCCCCCAAAGAAAACCGATAGAAACAAAAATTTCCCCGAAGAAAACTGATAGCAACAAAAATCCCTCCCTCCTATCGAAGAAAACTGATAGCAACAAAATTCCCAGAATAAAAACCGATAGCAACAAAAATTCTCCCGAAGAAAACTGATAGCAACAAAAATTCCCCGAAGAAAACCGATAGCAACAAAAATCCCCTGAAGAAAACTGATAGCAACAAAAATTCTCAGAATGAAAACCGATAACAACAAAATTCCCAGAATAAAAACCGATAGCAACAAAAATTCCCCTGAAGAAAACTGATAGCAACAAAAATCCTCAGAATGAAAACCGATAACAACAAAATTCCCAGAATAAAAAACGATAGCAACAAAAAGCCCCCGAAGAAAACTGACAGCAACAAAAATTCCCCTCTCCCCCACGAAGAAAATCGATAGTAACAAAAATTCCCCCAAAGAAAACTGATAGCAACAAAAATTCCCCCAAAGAAAACTGATAGCAACAAAAATTCCCACAAAGAAAACTGATAGCAACAAAAATTCCCACAAAGAAAACTGATAGCAACAAAAATTCCCACAAAGAAAACTGATAGCAACAAAAATTCCCACAAAGAAAACTGATAGCAACAAAAATTCCCACAAAGAAAACTGATAGCAACAAAAATTCCCACAAAGAAAACCGATAGCAACAAAAATTCCCCCAAAGAAAACCGATAGCAACAAACATTCCCAATTGCGCAATTAGCCACTGAATATGACCGTTCAAATTTTGTGTGCCGAAGCAAAATTTCACAGGGTGTAACTAAAAATGCAGGCTTTAAACAAGTGAAAAATCCTTAGAAATGTAATGTCATCTTGTGGTAAATGAAAATCAATTGTAATAGAAGCAATAATTATTAGATCCAACCAGCCTAAACAATGGGCAAAATCCCATTGTCCCTTCAAAAAAATGTACAAAAATAACACGAACTGAAACTTTGACTGTTCATATTAGATTCATTTCAACAGCTAACACATTAAATCTACCTAATATGATTCATAACATAATAGACATCAAGCTAGATTTTTCTTTTATTAGTAAATCAGTAAACACCCTACCTGAGAGTTCAACATTACAACTCCTCGGCCTTACATTCACAGGTAACATGAATTGGAACAAATACATTAAAGACATTGCCAAGTCTGCTGCAAAGAAGGTGGGCTCCCTCTATCGTGCTAGAAAACTTCTCACGCCTGACATTATCCTGTATCTCTACAAAGCCACCATCTGCCCATGCATGGAGTATTGTTGCACATCTGGGCATCATCCACTAGTGTCTCCTTAGACAAGGTAAAAAAAAAGAGTTGCCAACTTAATAGGTCCCTCACTATCCACCAAGATCCAGCCCCTGTCCCATCGCCGCAATGTTGCAACCATGTGTCTGTTTCACAAGTACTTCAATGGATTGTGCTCTGATGAACTTGCTGCACTAGTGCCTCCTCGACGTAAATACACCAACCCGACAATCAGCAAAATCCCAACCATTCACTGTGGAGGTCCCCAGATGTCGGAGAGCCTTCTACTTCAATAGCTTTTTTCCTCGTCCTGCCGGCCTCTGGAACTCCCTCCCTGCTCCCTAGTTCTCCGACTGTACCAAAATGCATAAGTTTAAAACTAATGTAAACAGACATCTCGCTGCACAGCTCCCAACTTGGGATGACCCCAAAAACTTTCACCCTAATTCTCAGTAGCCCTTTACGTCTACAGTGGCAGCCTGCCTTGTTTGGGGGTGAATTATGTTGAAAAAAAAAAAAAGAAAACGCTCAGATTTGGATCATGTAATAACAGACGGAAACACGGTTTGATAATAAGGCAAAAATTTAATTCACTAAAGTTTTCAACTTGCATTTTTTTGCGGTGACTTGTTAGTAAACAAAACACAAAAGAAAACAGAAGAAAAGCTTTGGCAGTGTAATGATTAAGTTTATTTATCAGCATTCATTGAGACGCCGAGTAAATATAATCTACTTTTGTTTATAAACAAACTAACGACGAATCCTATATTAAAAGCGTGGTAATCTCCTATATATATATACAGTGACACACAAAAGTATTCAATACATTCGATAATTCCAAATATCTCAAAATCTAATTAATATTCCATGATGAAATTGGCATGGATTATTCATATTAACATAAGAAACGACTTCTGTGAAGGATATTGAAATTTTGATATTTTCAACCAAAGATTAACTATCATTCGACACCTTAATGCCACCCATGTATATTCGAACCTTGATTTCACACTTGATCTCTGCAGCCTAGTTTGCCCTAAGTTCTGAACAGCAGATGTTACAGAAATAAACTTCTCATTCCATTGTGATGCATGAAAAAGCTGTAATTTATAATAGAATTGCGCACCTGAGCAATTTATGTTAATTAAACTTCAAACCACAAACACGACAAACACTTTTTTTGCCTCGTAAATCAATTTTGTATTTAGCTAAATAATCGTATTATTTTTACACCAATTTGACGGGGGGGGGGGGGGGGGGTCATCTTGACTTGTGATCCATTTGACAGTAATTCAAAAATTATTGTTTTATTTGACTGTCTTATTAAAAGCAATTCTAAATCATGACTTTATTTATTACCAAAGTAAAGCAAAGGCAGTATTTAGAAAAAAAAGTTAAATCTTATTTCGTTTGTTTAAACATTTTTCTTACAGTAAGAAAAAAAAAAAATAACATTTAACCATTTTTTTTAATTAAAGCTATTTTACATTGTTTTGTAAATATCTTCCCTGTTCTCGATCAGTGAAGGAGAAATCCTTCTAAACTGAGGCAATATTGTTTTGGTGTTAAATGACTCAAAATGTGTTAGGGTTAAGTAATATTGTTTTGGTGTTAAATGACTCAAAATGTGTTAGGGTTAAGTAATATTGTTTTGGTGTTAAATTACTCAAAATGTGTTAGGGTTAAGTAATATTGTTTTGGTGTTAAATGACTCAAAATGTGTTAGGGTTAAGTAATATTGTTTTGGTATTAAATGATTAAAAATGTGTTAGGGTAAATAATATTGTTTTGGTATTTAATGACTCAAAATGTGTTAGGGTTAAGTAATATTGTTTTGGTGTTAAATGACTCCAAATGTGTTAGGGTTAAGTAATATTGTTTTGGTGTTAAATAACCGAAAAAGTGTTAGGGTTAAGTAATATTGTTTTGGTGTTAAATGACTCAAAATGTGTTAGGGTTAAGTAATATTGTTTTGGTGTTAAATGACTCAAAATGTGTTAGGGTTAAGTAATATTGTTTTGGTGTTAAATGACCCCAAATGTGTTAGGGTTAAGTAATATTGTTTTGGTGTTAAATGACTCAAAATGTGTTAGGGTTAAGTAATATTATTTTGGTGTTAAATGACTCAAAATGTGTTAGGGTTAAGTAATATTATTTTGGTGTTAAATGACTCAAAATGTGTTAGGGTAAAGTAATATTGTTTTGGTATTAAATGACTCCAAATGTGTTAGGGTTAAGTAATATTGTTTTGGTGTTAAATGATTCAAAATGTGTTAGGGTTAAGTAATATTGTTTTGGTATTAAATGACTCCAAATGTGTTAGGGTTAAGTAATATTGTTTTGGTGTTAAATCACTCAAAATGTGTTAGGGTTAAGTGATATTGTTTTGGTATTAAATGACTCAAAATGTGTTAGGGTTAAGTAATATTGTTTTGGTGTTAAATGACTCAAAATGTGTTAGGGTTAAGTAATATTGTTTTGGTGTTAAATGACTCAAAATGTGTTAGGGTTAAGTAATATTATTTTGGTATTACATGACTCAAAATGTGTTAGGGTTAAGTAATATTGTTTTGGTGTTAAATGACTCAAAATTTGTTAGGGTTAGGTAATATTATTTAGGTGTTAAATGCTGAAAATGTGTTAGGGTTAAGTAATATTGTTTTGGTGTTAAATGACTCAAAATGTGTTAGGGTTAAGTAATATTGTTTTGGTATTTAATGACTCAAAATGTGTTAGGGTTAAGTAATATTGTTTTGGTGTTAAATGACTCAAAATGTGTTAGGGTTAAGTAATATTGTTTTGGTGTTAAATGACTCCAAATGTGTTAGGGTTAAGTAATATTGTTTTGGTGTTAAATAACCGAAAAAGTGTTAGGGTTAAGTAATATTGTTTTGGTGTTAAATGACTCAAAATGTGTTAGGGTTAAGTAATATTGTTTTGGTGTTAAATGACTCAAAATGTGTTAGGGTTAAGTAATATTGTTTTGGTGTTAAATGACCCCAAATGTGTTAGGGTTAAGTAATATTGTTTTGGTGTTAAATGACTCAAAATGTGTTAGGGTTAAGTAATATTATTTTGGTGTTAAATGACTCAAAATGTGTTAGGGTTAAGTAATATTATTTTGGTGTTAAATGACTCAAAATGTGTTAGGGTAAAGTAATATTGTTTTGGTATTAAATGACTCCAAATGTGTTAGGGTTAAGTAATATTGTTTTGGTGTTAAATGATTCAAAATGTGTTAGGGTTAAGTAATATTGTTTTGGTATTAAATGACTCCAAATGTGTTAGGGTTAAGTAATATTGTTTTGGTGTTAAATCACTCAAAATGTGTTAGGGTTAAGTGATATTGTTTTGGTATTAAATGACTCAAAATGTGTTAGGGTTAAGTAATATTGTTTTGGTGTTAAATGACTCAAAATGTGTTAGGGTTAAGTAATATTGTTTTGGTGTTAAATGACTCAAAATGTGTTAGGGTTAAGTAATATTATTTTGGTATTACATGACTCAAAATGTGTTAGGGTTAAGTAATATTGTTTTGGTGTTAAATGACTCAAAATTTGTTAGGGTTAGGTAATATTATTTAGGTGTTAAATGCTGAAAATGTGTTAGGGTTAAGTAATGTTTTTGGTGTTAAATGACCTAAAATGTGTTAGGGTTAGGTAATATTGTTTTGGTGTTAAATGACTCAAAATGTGTTAGGGTTAAGTAATATTGTTTTGGTGTTAAATGACTCAAAATGTGTTAGGGTTAAGTAATATTGTTTTGGTATTTAATGACTCAAAATGTGTTAGGGTTAAGTAATATTGTTTTGGTGTTAAATGACTCAAAATGTGTTAGGGTTAAGTAATATTGTTTTGGTGTTAAATGACTCAAAATGTGTTAGGGTTAAATAATATTGTTTTGGTGTTAAATCACTCAAAATGTGTTAGGGTTAAGTAATATTGTTTTGGTGTTAAATGACTCAAAATTTGTTAGGGTTAAGTAATATTATTTTGGTGTTAAATGACTCAAAATGTGTTAGGGTTAAGTAATATTGTTTTGGTGTTAAATGACTCAAAATGTGTTAGGGTTAAGTAATATTGTTTTGGTGTTAAATGACTCAAAATGTGTTAGGGTTAAGTAATATTGTTTTGGTGTTAAATGACTCAAAATGTGTTAGGGTTAAGTAATATTGTTTTGGTGTTAAATGACTCCAAATGTGTTAGGGTTAAGTAATATTGTTTTGGTGTTAAATGACTCAAAATGTGTTAGGGTTAAGTAATATTGTTTTGGTATTAAATGATTAAAAATGTGTTAGGGTAAATAATATTGTTTTGGTATTTAATGACTCAAAATGTGTTAGGGTTAAGTAATATTGTTTTGGTGTTAAATGACTCCAAATGTGTTAGGGTTAAGTAATATTGTTTTGGTGTTAAATAACCGAAAAAGTGTTAGGGTTAAGTAATATTGTTTTGGTGTTAAATGACTCAAAATGTGTTAGGGTTAAGTAATATTGTTTTGGTGTTAAATGACTCAAAATGTGTTAGGGTTAAGTAATATTGTTTTGGTGTTAAATGACTCAAAATGTGTTAGGGTTAAGTAATATTATTTTGGTGTTAAATGACTCAAAATGTGTTAGGGTTAAGTAATATTATTTTGGTGTTAAATGACTCAAAATGTGTTAGGGTAAAGTAATATTGTTTTGGTATTAAATGACTCCAAATGTGTTAGGGTTAAGTAATATTGTTTTGGTGTTAAATGATTCAAAATGTGTTAGGGTTAAGTAATATTGTTTTGGTATTAAATGACTCCAAATGTGTTAGGGTTAAGTAATATTGTTTTGGTGTTAAATGACTCAAAATGTGTTAGGGTTAAGTAATATTGTTTTGGTATTAAATGACTCAAAATGTGTTAGGGTTAAGTAATATTGTTTTGGTGTTAAATGACTCAAAATGTGTTAGGGTGAAGTAATATTGTTTTGGTGTTAAATGACTCAAAATGTGTTAGGGTTAAGTAATATTATTTTGGTATTACATGACTCAAAATGTGTTAGGGTTAAGTAATATTGTTTTGGTGTTAAATGACTCAAAATGTGTTAGGGTTAGGTAATATTATTTTGGTGTTAAATGCTGAAAATGTGTTAGGGTTAAGTAATATTGTTTTGGTGTTAAATGACCTAAAATGTGTTAGGGTTAGGTAATATTGTTTTGGTGTTAAATGACTCAAAATGTGTTAGGGTTAAGTAATATTGTTTTGGTGTTAAATGACTCAAAATGTGTTAGGGTTAAGTAATATTGTTTTGGTATTTAATGACTCAAACCGCGTTAGGGTTAAGTAATATTGTTTTGGTGTTAAATGACTCAAAATGTGTTAGGGTTAAGTAATATTGTTTTGGTGTTAAATGACTCAAAATGTGTTAGGGTTAAATAATATTGTTTTGGTGTTAAATCACTCAAAATGTGTTAGGGTTAAGTAATATTGTTTTGGTGTTAAATGACTCAAAATGTGTTAGGGTAAAGTAATATTATTTTGGTGTTAAATGACTCAAAATGTGTTAGGGTTAAGTAATATTGTTTTGGTGTTAAATGACTCAAAATGTGTTAGGGTTAAGTAATATTGTTTTGGTGTTAAATGACTCAAAATGTGTTAGGGTTAAGTAATATTGTTTTGGTGTTAAATGACTCAAAATGTGTTAGGGTTAAGTAATATTGTTTTGGTATTAAATGATTAAAAATGTGTTAGGGTAAATAATATTGTTTTGGTATTTAATGACTCAAAATGTGTTAGGGTTAAGTAATATTGTTTTGGTGTTAAATGACTCCAAATGTGTTAGGGTTAAGTAATATTGTTTTGGTGTTAAATAACCGAAAAAGTGTTAGGGTTAAGTAATATTGTTTTGGTGTTAAATGACTCAAAATGTGTTAGGGTTAAGTAATATTGTTTTGGTGTTAAATGACTCAAAATGTGTTAGGGTTAAGTAATATTGTTTTGGTGTTAAATGACCCCAAATGTGTTAGGGTTAAGTAATATTGTTTTGGTGTTAAATGACTCAAAATGTGTTAGGGTTAAGTAATATTATTTTGGTGTTAAATGACTCAAAATGTGTTAGGGTAAAGTAATATTATTTTGGTGTTAAATGACTCAAAATGTGTTAGGGTAAAGTAATATTGTTTTGGTATTAAATGACTCCAAATGTGTTAGGGTTAAGTAATATTGTTTTGGTGTTAAATGATTCAAAATGTGTTAGGGTTAAGTAATATTGTTTTGGTATTAAATGACTCCAAATGTGTTAGGGTTAAGTAATATTGTTTTGGTGTTAAATCACTCAAAATGTGTTAGGGTTAAGTAATATTGTTTTGGTATTAAATGACTCAAAATGTGTTAGGGTTAAGTAATATTGTTTTGGTGTTAAATGACTCAAAATGTGTTAGGGTTAAGTAATATTGTTTTGGTGTTAAATGACTCAAAATGTGTTAGGGTTAAGTAATATTATTTTGGTATTACATGACTCAAAATGTGTTAGGGTTAAGTAATATTGTTTTGGTGTTAAATGACTCAAAATTTGTTAGGGTTAGGTAATATTGTTTAGGTGTTAAATGCTGAAAATGTGTTAGGGTTAAGTAATATTGTTTTGGTGTTAAATGACCTAAAATGTGTTAGGGTTAGGTAATATTGTTTTGGTGTTAAATGACTCAAAATGTGTTAGGGTTAAGTAATATTGTTTTGGTGTTAAATGACTCAAAATGTGTTAGGGTTAAGTAATATTGTTTTGGTATTTAATGACTCAAAATGTGTTAGGGTTAAGTAATATTGTTTTGGTGTTAAATGACTAAAAATGTGTTAGGGTTAAGTAATATTGTTTTGGTGTTAAATGACTCAAAATGTGTTAGGGTTAAATAATATTGTTTTGGTGTTAAATCACTCAAAATGTGTTAGGGTTAAGTAATATTGTTTTGGTGTTAAATGACTCAAAATTTGTTAGGGTTAAGTAATATTATTTTGGTGTTAAATCACTCAAAATGTGTTAGGGTTAAGTAATATTGTTTTGGTGTTAAATGACTCAAAATGTGTTAGGGTTAAGTAATATTGTTTTGGTGTTAAATGACTCAAAATGTGTAAGGGTTAAGTAATATTGTTTTGGTGTTAAATGACTCAAAATGTGTTAGGGTTAAGTAATATTGTTTTGGTGTTAAATGACTCCAAATGTGTTAGGGTTAAGTAATATTGTTTTGGTGTTAAATGACTCAAAATGTGTTAGGGTTAAGTAATATTGTTTTGGTATTAAATGATTAAAAATGTGTTAGGGTAAATAATATTGTTTTGGTATTTAATGACTCAAAATGTGTTAGGGTTAAGTAATATTGTTTTGGTGTTAAATGACTCCAAATGTGTTAGGGTTAAGTAATATTGTTTTGGTGTTAAATAACCGAAAAAGTGTTAGGGTTAAGTAATATTGTTTTGGTGTTAAATGACTCAAAATGTGTTAGGGTTAAGTAATATTGTTTTGGTGTTAAATGACTCAAAATGTGTTAGGGTTAAGTAATATTGTTTTGGTGTTAAATGACTCAAAATGTGTTAGGGTTAAGTAATATTATTTTGGTGTTAAATGACTCAAAATGTGTTAGGGTTAAGTAATATTATTTTGGTGTTAAATGACTCAAAATGTGTTAGGGTAAAGTAATATTGTTTTGGTATTAAATGACTCCAAATGTGTTAGGGTTAAGTAATATTGTTTTGGTGTTAAATGATTCAAAATGTGTTAGGGTTAAGTAATATTGTTTTGGTATTAAATGACTCCAAATGTGTTAGGGTTAAGTAATATTGTTTTGGTGTTAAATGACTCAAAATGTGTTAGGGTTAAGTAATATTGTTTTGGTATTAAATGACTCAAAATGTGTTAGGGTTAAGTAATATTGTTTTGGTGTTAAATGACTCAAAATGTGTTAGGGTTAAGTAATATTGTTTTGGTGTTAAATGACTCAAAATGTGTTAGGGTTAAGTAATATTATTTTGGTATTACATGACTCAAAATGTGTTAGGGTTAAGTAATATTGTTTTGGTGTTAAATGACTCAAAATGTGTTAGGGTTAGGTAATATTATTTTGGTGTTAAATGCTGAAAATGTGTTAGGGTTAGGTAATATTGTTTTGGTGTTAAATGACTCAAAATGTGTTAGGGTTAAGTAATATTGTTTTGGTGTTAAATGACTCCAAATGTGTTAGGGTTAAGTAATATTGTTTTGGTATTTAATGACTCAAACTGTGTTAGGGTTAAGTAATATTGTTTTGGTGTTAAATGACTCAAAATGTGTTAGGGTTAAGTAATATTGTTTTGGTGTTAAATCACTCAAAATGTGTTAGGGTTAAGTAATATTGTTTTGGTGTTAAATGACTCAAAATTTGTTAGGGTTAAGTAATATTATTTTGGTGTTAAATCACTCAAAATGTGTTAGGGTTAAGTAATATTGTTTTGGTGTTAAATGACTCAAAATGTGTTAGGGTTAAGTAATATTGTTTTGGTGTTAAATCACTCAAAATGTGTTAGGGTTAAGTAATATTGTTTTGGTGTTAAATCACTCAAAATGTGTTAGGGTTAAGTAATATTGTTTTGGTATTAAATGATTAAAAATGTGTTAGGGTTAAGTAATATTGTTTTGGTGTTAAATGACTCAAAATGTGTTAGGGTTAAGTAATATTGTTTTGGTGTTAAATGACTCAAAATGTGTTAGGGTTAAGTAATATTATTTTGGTGTTAAATGACTCCAAATGTGTTAGGGTAAAGTAATATTGTTTTGGTATTAAATGACTCCAAATGTGTTAGGGTTAAGTAATATTGTTTTGGTGTTAAATGATTCAAAATGTGTTAGGGTTAAGTAATATTGTTTTGGTATTAAATGACTCCAAATGTGTTAGGGTTAAGTAATATTGTTTTGGTGTTAAATCACTCAAAATGTGTTAGGGTTAAGTAATATTGTTTTGGTATTAAATGACTCAAAATGTGTTAGGGTTAAGTAATATTGTTTTGGTGTTAAATGACTCAAAATGTGTTAGGGTTAAGTAATATTGTTTTGGTGTTAAATGACTCAAAATGTGTTAGGGTTAAGTAATATTATTTTGGTATTACATGACTCAAAATGTGTTAGGGTTAAGTAATATTGTTTTGGTGTTAAATGACTCAAAATGTGTTAGGGTTAGGTAATATTATTTAGGTGTTAAATGCTGAAAATGTGTTAGGGTTAAGTAATATTGTTTTGGTGTTAAATGACCTAAAATGTGTTAGGGTTAGGTAATATTGTTTTGGTGTTAAATGACTCAAAATGTGTTAGGGTTAAGTAATATTGTTTTGGTGTTAAATGACTCAAAATGTGTTAGGGTTAAGTAATATTGTTTTGGTATTTAATGACTCAAAATGTGTTAGGGTTAAGTAATATTGTTTTGGTGTTAAATGACTCAAAATGTGTTAGGGTTAAGTAATATTGTTTTGGTGTTAAATGACTCAAAATGTGTTAGGGTTAAATAATATTGTTTTGGTGTTAAATCACTCAAAATGTGTTAGGGTTAAGTAATATTGTTTTGGTGTTAAATGACTCAAAATTTGTTAGGGTTAAGTAATATTATTTTGGTGTTAAATCACTCAAAATGTGTTAGGGTTAAGTAATATTGTTTTGGTGTTAAATGACTCAAAATGTGTTAGGGTTAAGTAATATTGTTTTGGTGTTAAATGACTCAAAATGTGTTAGGGTTAAGTAATATTGTTTTGGTGTTAAATGACTCAAAATGTGTTAGGGTTAAGTAATATTGTTTTGGTGTTAAATGACTCAAAATGTGTTAGGGTTAAGTAATATTGTTTTGGTATTAAATGATTAAAAATGTGTTAGGGTAAATAATATTGTTTTGGTATTAAATGATTAAAAATGTGTTAGGGTAAATAATATTGTTTTGGTATTTAATGACTCAAAATGTGTTAGGGTTAAGTAATATTGTTTTGGTGTTAAATGACTCCAAATGTGTTAGGGTTAAGTAATATTGTTTTGGTGTTAAATAACCGAAAAAGTGTTAGGGTTAAGTAATATTGTTTTGGTGTTAAATGACTCAAAATGTGTTAGGGTTAAGTAATATTGTTTTGGTGTTAAATGACTCAAAATGTGTTAGGGTTAAGTAATATTGTTTTGGTGTTAAATGACTCAAAATGTGTTAGGGTTAAGTAATATTGTTTTGGTGTTAAATGACTCAAAATGTGTTAGGGTTAAGTAATATTGTTTTGGTATTAAATGATTAAAAATGTGTTAGGGTAAATAATATTGTTTTGGTATTAAATGATTAAAAATGTGTTAGGGTAAATAATATTGTTTTGGTATTTAATGACTCAAAATGTGTTAGGGTTAAGTAATATTGTTTTGGTGTTAAATGACTCCAAATGTGTTAGGGTTAAGTAATATTGTTTTGGTGTTAAATAACCGAAAAAGTGTTAGGGTTAAGTAATATTGTTTTGGTGTTAAATGACTCAAAATGTGTTAGGGTTAAGTAATATTGTTTTGGTGTTAAATGACTCAAAATGTGTTAGGGTTAAGTAATATTGTTTTGGTGTTAAATGACTCAAAATGTGTTAGGGTTAAGTAATATTATTTTGGTGTTAAATGACTCAAAATGTGTTAGGGTTAAGTAATATTATTTTGGTGTTAAATGACTCAAAATGTGTTAGGGTAAAGTAATATTGTTTTGGTATTAAATGACTCCAAATGTGTTAGGGTTAAGTAATATTGTTTTGGTGTTAAATGATTCAAAATGTGTTAGGGTTAAGTAATATTGTTTTGGTATTAAATGACTCCAAATGTGTTAGGGTTAAGTAATATTGTTTTGGTGTTAAATGACTCAAAATGTGTTAGGGTTAAGTAATATTGTTTTGGTATTAAATGACTCAAAATGTGTTAGGGTTAAGTAATATTGTTTTGGTGTTAAATGACTCAAAATGTGTTAGGGTTAAGTAATATTGTTTTGGTGTTAAATGACTCAAAATGTGTTAGGGTTAAGTAATATTATTTTGGTATTACATGACTCAAAATGTGTTAGGGTTAAGTAATATTGTTTTGGTGTTAAATGACTCAAAATGTGTTAGGGTTAGGTAATATTATTTTGGTGTTAAATGCTGAAAATGTGTTAGGGTTAAGTAATATTGTTTTGGTGTTAAATGACCTAAAATGTGTTAGGGTTAGGTAATATTGTTTTGGTGTTAAATGACTCAAAATGTGTTAGGGTTAAATAATATTGTTTTGGTGTTAAATCACTCAAAATGTGTTAGGGTTAAGTAATATTGTTTTGGTGTTAAATGACTCAAAATTTGTTAGGGTTAAGTAATATTATTTTGGTGTTAAATCACTCAAAATGTGTTAGGGTTAAGTAATATTGTTTTGGTGTTAAATGACTCAAAATGTGTTAGGGTTAAGTAATATTGTTTTGGTGTTAAATCACTCAAAATGTGTTAGGGTTAAGTAATATTGTTTTGGTGTTAAATGACTCAAAATGTGTTAGGGTTAAGTAATATTGTTTTGGTATTAAATGATTAAAAATGTGTTAGGGTTAAGTAATATTGTTTTGGTGTTAAATGACTCAAAATGTGTTAGGGTTAAGTAATATTGTTTTGGTGTTAAATGACTCAAAATGTGTTAGGGTTAAGTAATATTATTTTGGTGTTAAATGACTCAAAATGTGTTAGGGTTAAGTAATATTGTTTTGGTGTTAAATGACTCAAAATGTGTTAGGGTCAAGTAATATTGTTTTGGTGTTAAATGACTCAAAATGTGTTAGGGTTAAGTAATATAGTTTTGGTGTTAAATGACTCAAAATGTGTTAGGGTTAAGCAATATTGTTTTGGTGTTAAATGACCCAAAATGTGTTAGGGTTAAGTAATATTGTTTTGGTGTTAAATGACTCAAAATGTGTTAGGGTTAAGTAATATTATTTTGGTGTTAAATGACTCAAAATGTGTTAGGGTTAAGTAATATTGTTTTGGTGTTAAATGACTCAAAATGTGTTAGGGTTAAGTAATATTGTTTTGGTGTTAAATGACTCAAAATGTGTTAGGGTTAAGTAATATTATTTTGGTGTTAAATGACTCAAAATGTGTTAGGGTTAAGTAATATTGTTTTGGTGTTAAATGACTCAAAATGTGTTAGGGTCAAGTAATATTGTTTTGGTGTTAAATGACTCAAAATGTGTTAGGGTTAAGTAATATAGTTTTGGTGTTAAATGACTCAAAATGTGTTAGGGTTAAGCAATATTGTTTTGGTGTTAAATGACCCAAAATGTGTTAGGGTTAAGTAATATTGTTTTGGTGTTAAATGACCCAAAATGTGTTAGGGTTAAGCAATATTGTTTTGGTGTTAAATGACCCAAAATGTGTTAGGGTTAAGCAATATTGTTTTGGTGTTAAATGACCCAAAATGTGTTAGGGTTAAGTAATATTGTTTTGGTGTTAAATCACTCAAAATGTGTTAGGGTTAAGTAATATTGTTTTGGTGTTAAATGACTCAAAATGTGTTAGGGTCAAGTAATATTGTTTTGGTGTTAAATGACTCAAAATGTGTTAGGGTTAAGTAATATAGTTTTGGTGTTAAATGACTCAAAATGTGTTAGGGTTAAGCAATATTGTTTTGGTGTTAAATGACCCAAAATGTGTTAGGGTTAAGTAATATTGTTTTGGTGTTAAATGACCCAAAATGTGTTAGGGTTAAGCAATATTGTTTTGGTGTTAAATGACCCAAAATGTGTTAGGGTTAAGCAATATTGTTTTGGTGTTAAATGACCCAAAATGTGTTAGGGTTAAGTAATATTGTTTTGGTATTAAATGACTCAAAATGTGTTAGGGTTAAGTAATATTGTTTTGGTGTTAAATGACTCAAAATGTGTTAGGGTTAGGTAATATTATTTTGGTGTTAAATGCTGAAAATGTGTTAGGGTTAAGTAATATTGTTTTGGTGTTAAATGACCTAAAATGTGTTAGGGTTAGGTAATATTGTTTTGGTGTTAAATGACTCAAAATGTGTTAGGGTTAAGTAATATTGTTTTGGTGTTAAATGACTCAAAATGTGTTAGGGTTAAGTAATATTGTTTTGGTATTTAATGACTCAAACTGTGTTAGGGTTAAGTAATATTGTTTTGGTGTTAAATGACTCAAAATGTGTTAGGGTTAAGTAATATTGTTTTGGTGTTAAATGACTCAAAATGTGTTAGGGTTAAGTAATATTGTTTTGGTGTTAAATCACTCAAAATGTGTTAGGGTTAAGTAATATTGTTTTGGTGTTAAATGACTCAAAATTTGTTAGGGTTAAGTAATATTATTTTGGTGTTAAATCACTCAAAATGTGTTAGGGTTAAGTAATATTGTTTTGGTGTTAAATGACTCAAAATGTGTTAGGGTTAAGTAATATTGTTTTGGTGTTAAATCACTCAAAATGTGTTAGGGTTAAGTAATATTGTTTTGGTGTTAAATCACTCAAAATGTGTTAGGGTTAAGTAATATTGTTTTGGTATTAAATGATTAAAAATGTGTTAGGGTTAAGTAATATTGTTTTGGTGTTAAATGACTCAAAATGTGTTAGGGTTAAGTAATATTGTTTTGGTGTTAAATGACTCAAAATGTGTTAGGGTTAAGTAATATTATTTTGGTGTTAAATGACTCCAAATGTGTTAGGGTAAAGTAATATTGTTTTGGTATTAAATGACTCCAAATGTGTTAGTGTTAAGTAATATTGTTTTGGTGTTAAATGATTCAAAATGTGTTAGGGTTAAGTAATATTGTTTTGGTATTAAATGACTCCAAATGTGTTAGGGTTAAGTAATATTGTTTTGGTGTTAAATCACTCAAAATGTGTTAGGGTTAAGTAATATTGTTTTGGTATTAAATGACTCAAAATGTGTTAGGGTTAAGTAATATTGTTTTGGTGTTAAATGACTCAAAATGTGTTAGGGTTAAGTAATATTGTTTTGGTGTTAAATGACTCAAAATGTGTTAGGGTTAAGTAATATTATTTTGGTATTACATGACTCAAAATGTGTTAGGGTTAAGTAATATTGTTTTGGTGTTAAATGACTCAAAATGTGTTAGGGTTAGGTAATATTATTTAGGTGTTAAATGCTGAAAATGTGTTAGGGTTAAGTAATATTGTTTTGGTGTTAAATGACCTAAAATGTGTTAGGGTTAGGTAATATTGTTTTGGTGTTAAATGACTCAAAATGTGTTAGGGTTAAGTAATATTGTTTTGGTGTTAAATGACTCAAAATGTGTTAGGGTTAAGTAATATTGTTTTGGTATTTAATGACTCAAAATGTGTTAGGGTTAAGTAATATTGTTTTGGTGTTAAATGACTCAAAATGTGTTAGGGTTAAGTAATATTGTTTTGGTGTTAAATGACTCAAAATGTGTTAGGGTTAAATAATATTGTTTTGGTGTTAAATCACTCAAAATGTGTTAGGGTTAAGTAATATTGTTTTGGTGTTAAATGACTCAAAATTTGTTAGGGTTAAGTAATATTATTTTGGTGTTAAATCACTCAAAATGTGTTAGGGTTAAGTAATATTGTTTTGGTGTTAAATGACTCAAAATGTGTTAGGGTTAAGTAATATTGTTTTGGTGTTAAATGACTCAAAATGTGTTAGGGTTAAGTAATATTGTTTTGGTGTTAAATGACTCAAAATGTGTTAGGGTTAAGTAATATTGTTTTGGTGTTAAATGACTCAAAATGTGTTAGGGTTAAGTAATATTGTTTTGGTATTAAATGATTAAAAATGTGTTAGGGTAAATAATATTGTTTTGGTATTAAATGATTAAAAATGTGTTAGGGTAAATAATATTGTTTTGGTATTTAATGACTCAAAATGTGTTAGGGTTAAGTAATATTGTTTTGGTGTTAAATGACTCCAAATGTGTTAGGGTTAAGTAATATTGTTTTGGTGTTAAATAACCGAAAAAGTGTTAGGGTTAAGTAATATTGTTTTGGTGTTAAATGACTCAAAATGTGTTAGGGTTAAGTAATATTGTTTTGGTGTTAAATGACTCAAAATGTGTTAGGGTTAAGTAATATTGTTTTGGTGTTAAATGACTCAAAATGTGTTAGGGTTAAGTAATATTATTTTGGTGTTAAATGACTCAAAATGTGTTAGGGTTAAGTAATATTATTTTGGTGTTAAATGACTCAAAATGTGTTAGGGTAAAGTAATATTGTTTTGGTATTAAATGACTCCAAATGTGTTAGGGTTAAGTAATATTGTTTTGGTGTTAAATGATTCAAAATGTGTTAGGGTTAAGTAATATTGTTTTGGTATTAAATGACTCCAAATGTGTTAGGGTTAAGTAATATTGTTTTGGTGTTAAATGACTCAAAATGTGTTAGGGTTAAGTAATATTGTTTTGGTATTAAATGACTCAAAATGTGTTAGGGTTAAGTAATATTGTTTTGGTGTTAAATGACTCAAAATGTGTTAGGGTTAAGTAATATTGTTTTGGTGTTAAATGACTCAAAATGTGTTAGGGTTAAGTAATATTATTTTGGTATTACATGACTCAAAATGTGTTAGGGTTAAGTAATATTGTTTTGGTGTTAAATGACTCAAAATGTGTTAGGGTTAGGTAATATTATTTTGGTGTTAAATGCTGAAAATGTGTTAGGGTTAAGTAATATTGTTTTGGTGTTAAATGACCTAAAATGTGTTAGGGTTAGGTAATATTGTTTTGGTGTTAAATGACTCAAAATGTGTTAGGGTTAAATAATATTGTTTTGGTGTTAAATCACTCAAAATGTGTTAGGGTTAAGTAATATTGTTTTGGTGTTAAATGACTCAAAATTTGTTAGGGTTAAGTAATATTATTTTGGTGTTAAATCACTCAAAATGTGTTAGGGTTAAGTAATATTGTTTTGGTGTTAAATGACTCAAAATGTGTTAGGGTTAAGTAATATTGTTTTGGTGTTAAATCACTCAAAATGTGTTAGGGTTAAGTAATATTGTTTTGGTGTTAAATGACTCAAAATGTGTTAGGGTTAAGTAATATTGTTTTGGTATTAAATGATTAAAAATGTGTTAGGGTTAAGTAATATTGTTTTGGTGTTAAATGACTCAAAATGTGTTAGGGTTAAGTAATATTGTTTTGGTGTTAAATGACTCAAAATGTGTTAGGGTTAAGTAATATTATTTTGGTGTTAAATGACTCAAAATGTGTTAGGGTTAAGTAATATTGTTTTGGTGTTAAATGACTCAAAATGTGTTAGGGTCAAGTAATATTGTTTTGGTGTTAAATGACTCAAAATGTGTTAGGGTTAAGTAATATAGTTTTGGTGTTAAATGACTCAAAATGTGTTAGGGTTAAGCAATATTGTTTTGGTGTTAAATGACCCAAAATGTGTTAGGGTTAAGTAATATTGTTTTGGTGTTAAATGACTCAAAATGTGTTAGGGTTAAGTAATATTATTTTGGTGTTAAATGACTCAAAATGTGTTAGGGTTAAGTAATATTGTTTTGGTGTTAAATGACTCAAAATGTGTTAGGGTTAAGTAATATTGTTTTGGTGTTAAATGACTCAAAATGTGTTAGGGTTAAGTAATATTATTTTGGTGTTAAATGACTCAAAATGTGTTAGGGTTAAGTAATATTGTTTTGGTGTTAAATGACTCAAAATGTGTTAGGGTTAAGTAATATAGTTTTGGTGTTAAATGACTCAAAATGTGTTAGGGTTAAGCAATATTGTTTTGGTGTTAAATGACCCAAAATGTGTTAGGGTTAAGTAATATTGTTTTGGTGTTAAATGACCCAAAATGTGTTAGGGTTAAGCAATATTGTTTTGGTGTTAAATGACCCAAAATGTGTTAGGGTTAAGCAATATTGTTTTGGTGTTAAATGACCCAAAATGTGTTAGGATTAAGTAATATTGTTTTGGTGTTAAATCACTCAAAATGTGTTAGGGTTAAGTAATATTGTTTTGGTGTTAAATCACTCAAAATGTGTTAGGGTCAAGTAATATTGTTTTGGTGTTAAATGACTCAAAATGTGTTAGGGTTAAGTAATATAGTTTTGGTGTTAAATGACTCAAAATGTGTTAGGGTTAAGCAATATTGTTTTGGTGTTAAATGACCCAAAATGTGTTAGGGTTAAGTAATATTGTTTTGGTGTTAAATGACCCAAAATGTGTTAGGGTTAAGCAATATTGTTTTGGTGTTAAATGACCCAAAATGTGTTAGGGTTAAGCAATATTGTTTTGGTGTTAAATGACCCAAAATGTGTTAGGGTTAAGTAATATTGTTTTGGTGTTAAATCACTCAAAATGTGTTAGGGTTAAGTAATATTGTTTTGGTGTTAAATGACTCAAAATGTGTTAGGGTCAACTAATATTGTTTTGGTGTTAAATGACTCAAAATGTGTTAGGGTTAAGTAATATAATTTTGGTGTTAAATGACTCAAAATGTGTTAGGGTTAAGCAATATTGTTTTGGTGTTAAATGACCCAAAATGTGTTAGGGTTAAGTAATATTGTTTTGGTGTTAAATGACTCAAAATGTGTTAGGGTTAAGTAATATTATTTTGGTGTTAAATGACTCAAAATGTGTTAGGGTTAAGTAATATTATTTTGGTGTTAAATGACTCAAAATGTGTTCGGGTTAAGTAATATAGTTTTGGTGTTAAATGACTCAAAATGTGTTAGGGTTAAGCAATATTGTTTTGGTGTTAAATGACCCAAAATGTGTTAGGGTAATGTTGTCTCTTCTTGGGATTTTCTGTCGTCTTGAGCATGTAATGTTTTCCTTTGAGGTCTTGCCAGATTTTAAGCAGAACTGCTTTGCCTTTTTAGATTTCACTGACTTCTGCTACCAGACTAGGCCGTGTCAAGATATCGGCTTCCTGACCCAAAATGCACCAAACATTGATATTTTATTGTTCGCTTTGCAAAACTCAATCATGTTCTGCAAAATCCAAAGCAAAAGACAGCAATTTCCCTCCCTCTGCTTCCCCTTCCCCCCCTACTTCCCCCCTTTCATTCAATCAAATACCATGAATATATACTTGAACATATAAAGAACTTAAAACATAAAAAAATTCAGTACTAACACTCTTCCAATCGACACCGGCAATTAATAAACAACGTCTACTTCTTAAAAACGTGACCCTTATTATTAACTATTCGTCTGCTAGTAATTGAATATAAATTTCAAAATAATTTTATTTCTGTAGAATTGGCACTTGTTCTTACTACATCAGCTAATTTGTTTTTTTTGTTTTTGTTTGAACAGTCTTGAAAATTATGAGAAAGCACCTGTCGAAGTTTTGATGATTAGTGACAGGGCTCCAGGAAGTCGTTCTGATAACACGTCAAGTGAAAAGACTGAAGTTTGTTTGAACTATGAACTTATAGACCTTAAACATGCTAGCCTCGATGTAGACAAAGGTGAAAGTAAGTATGATTTTGTTCTTGAAAATAGTTTTGAAACTGACTTTTTAATGAATTTAGAAAATACGTCAGCTTCTTTTTATTTATCAGGGAATATGTGGCAAGATGTTATGCCCTACTGCAGTGCTCTTCAAACTTTTTTTGTCGCGACCCCTTTTTGGAAAAAAATTTTTTTCGTGACCCACCAAAATTTTTTATAAATAAAAAATAAGTTAATGGAGTGAAAAAGTTTATTCCTTCGAAAAATCAACATAAGCTAAACATGAAATAAAATATATTTTACTTTTTTTATTTATTTATAAAAGAATTCACAGAAATAAGCATATGTACGAAAAAATAAGGGGTTATGAAAGATAATAGCAGTTAAAATCATATATCATTATTAAGATTATATCATTTCATTTGAATCTATGAGATTGATGCGATTGCATTTTTTTGCATAAAAGATCAAATCTAGGCTCTAACTTTGTCAAAGCTGGTCTTAGTACGGTTTCGATACATTTCAAATTTGCTCGATGTTTTGTTTTTAGGTTAGTTAATGCCGAAAAAGCACTTTCGCATAAATAAGTCGATGCAAAAGGTAGAAGAGTGTTTATTGCAAGTTGAGATAAGTTCGAATATTCTGAATCAAGACCAGACCAAAACGATATGAGACTCATTTTAGCGAACGTGATTTTTAAAGAAGAATCAGAAGAAAGTTGTGCCAATTCTTCCTGAACCTTTACTGTAAGATTACTCACTTTTTCGACATCAACATCAAATGGATTTTGAATCCAAGCAAATTGGCTCATGTCTGATTCTTTGAGAAAATACTTTTGACATTTTCTGCTAAACTTACTAAATGAGCGATTATGATGGGTTTAACTTTTTCAAAACTTAGTGCGTTTTTGGTTATGAACTCTTCCAAACATGGAAACATTTTGTATTTGTTTCTTTTCACATTAATCAACCAAACATTAGTTTTTTTAATGAAACCATGAATTTTCGAAGTTAATGTAAAAATATTTGTGTTTGCACCTTGCAATGATATGTTGAGTTCATTAAGTTTGTCAAGAACATCTGATAAATAACAAAGTTTAGAAACCCAGTCTTCATTGTAAAAGTATCTTACCAAATCCGAGTTATTACTTGATAAAAATAACATGACTTCATTTTTTAATGTCAGTAGCCTTCTTAAAGCTCGACCTCTTGAAAGCCATCCAATATCCGTGTGGAGCAGCAAAGATTCAAATTCTGAGCCCATTTCTTTGCAAAAATTCGTAAAGAGTCGAGTATTAAGAGCACGGGATTTAATGTAATTGATTATTTTCACTGAATCTTGTAGCACTTCACACAATTCTTCGCTAATTTTTGTTGTTGCTAGCACCTACCGATGAATCATGCAATGAGTGAAGGTTACTTCCTTTTTACAAACGGATCTGACTTTACTGTAGAAGCCAACATTCTTTCCTGTCATTGCGGCTGCACCATCTGTGCAAACTCCAACACAGTCAGCCCATTTTAATCCGACTTCTTCAAAAAATTTGTCTACTTTTTGAAACATTGCCCCACCTGTAGCGTGTGCTTCCAATGGCTTGCAAAAAAGTAAATCTTCATGAAGATCATTGTGGTAGCAATACCTTACTGTATACTAATAATTGTGCCATGTTTGTAATATCCGTTGTCTCATCCAATTGAATTGCGAATTTTGAATTTTCTTTAATTCTTTCTATTAATTGTTCATGTAAGTCCTCGCTAATTTTCGTAATTCTTCTGCTCACTGTGGTGTCAGCCATAGGAATTTTTTAAAATTCGTTTGCATATTTTTGTCCGATGAGAATTTCGGTCATTCTGATGGCTATTGGAAGAGCAAGCTCTTCTCCAATTGTAAACGGTTTTTTAGCCTTTGCAATCAAAAAAGATGCTTCATACGATGCCCGCAAATATTTTAAATTTGTTACAGAATGCGCTTCAATATTTGACTGTTATTTTCTTGTAGATTGCAACAACCTTTCAAAGTACTCCACGGGTTTATTAACACAAGAAGGATGTTTAGTTTCGAGATGCCTTTTCAATTTTGCAGGCCTCATGCTTTCGCTTGCTAAGTGCTCACTGCAAACCACACACATTTGGCGCTGCTCATTATTTATTTCAATGAAAGTGAATCCAAATTGTAAATAAGTTTTGTTGTACTTTCTTTTTTTCACATAAAAAAGCTTATTCTCTTTTGCTTCCGCTTTAGAACTTGTTACACCGCTTGGCATCGTGCCGGCATCACTCAAATTATCAGAGGTTTTTCTCTTGTTTATCAGCCACTTATCCATCGCTGATTTATCTTGTAATAAAATAAAAAATAGAAAATTATGGAATTAAAATAAAAATATCATATTATTTTGCTTTCTTGATGAAGTTTAACAATACCATTTAAATTAAAACGATTGTCAATTTATATTGAAAATTGATGTTTGTTGTTAAATTAGTAAAAAAACAATGTTGAATATTATTTAAAAAATTCCATAGTTATAATTTTGGCGACCCCCTTTCTATGGTTACGCGACTCCCCTGGGGGTCGCGACCCCCACTTTGAAGAGCTCTGCCCTACTGTATAAGTAGAATCAACTTGAAATAGGGGTTTTTACCGTTTGTGTGAGAAACTGACCCAACTTTCGCATTTATTCATTTAGATATATATATATATATATATAAAAGTGAAATATTTTGAAAATCAACAATCGTGCAATTTAAATGAAAAATTCATTTATTTAATTTTTTTTTTTATGCAAGCTTTCGTTGTAGAATACCTTTGTCAGGTGAGACTGTCTTATAGTTGGTTTTTTTTTCTTCTTTTCTAGCTCCTCATTTTGATGGTATTAACCCCGAGGGATCGAATCACGATATGAGCAGAAAGAGACGTCGTCAATTTCCTTACTTAAAAAAAGCGGCAATCTGCGCATAACATCGCCAGGACTACACTTATCCTAGCATCTTTAAGAACTTGACGTCCCTTTCTGCTCGTGTTGTGATTCGACCCCTCAGGGTTAATACCATCAAAATGAGGAGGAAGAAAAGAAGAAAAAAAACAACTATAAGACAGTCTCGCCTGACAAAGTTGTTCTACAACGAAAACTTGCAAAAAAAAAAAAAAAATTAAATAAATGAATTTTTCATTTAAATTGCACGATTGTTGATTTTCAAAATATTTTACTTTAATACATTCTAATCCGTGCTTCAAAGATGTTGTAAATTTCCTTACTTCATCGCCGACGCAAACTGTAAATTATGTCTCGTGCCCAACAAAAGCTCTAAACAGATATTGACGAGTCTCCTGCCAGCAATCAACATTCACACATTAGCTGCATGTGTCTTTTTTAACTCTTTCTTCCCTTCCCCCTTTCTTTACCCCTCTCTATCTCCCCTCCTTTTTCTCTATCTATCTTTCTATTTCTTCCTCTTTCTTTCTTTCATTTTATATCTTTAACTTTATATTATTTTTGATTTTGATTTTTAACGGTCCCAATTTGTGACTTTCCAAATTTTAATTTAAAATTTCTTTTCTCTCCATTTCATTCTTTCCAAATATGATCTACGGTTAAGATCGGATTTTTACTCTTCCTGATGAGATCTCAGTTCATAACAGCTGTTGATCAATACTCAATAATACTCCATGCATGGGCGGATGGTGGCTTTGTAGAGATACAGGATAATGTCAGGTGTGAGGAGTTTTCTAGCACGGCCTTTACCGTGCTAGAAAACTCCTCACACCTGACATTATCCTGTATCTCTACCTTCTTTGCTGCATTATTATTATGCCACCTACACATTAAAGTTAACTGTTGGACAGTTCTTTTCCCGGAAAAAGAAAATGCTTAAATTATCTTGTAAAAAAAACTAATATAACTTGGTAAGTAGTTCTAAATAACAAACTAACCCAGAGTGTAAAGGTCTTAAAATAGTACGGTTTATTCCAACGTATATATCTTGTACAAACAATAGTAACTACAGGTAATCCAATAGGATTTAACAGAATACAATCGAATCCTCTCATACTACTGTTCGTAGTCGTATTTATTGTCCAGACTAGTTCACTTATTTAGTAACTGAGGGGAGTCCGGTATCCCATCACAACAGAAACTTTGGTGCTTCTGCTGTTTCACAATGACATTAAAATATTTAAAGAAATGTATAAACTTTGTTATGTACTTACGTGTTAGCTGAAAATAAGATTGGACAGAAAAAATTACACAAATTCATCCAGTATTTATTAAATTATAAGAAAAAGAAAAAAAATGATCTTACGTATCAGTAGACATTTCAGTTTACGGATTAGGCAAGGGAGATAACTTTCAGAAAAAGTCAAAATATAAGAAAAATGGCGACACATAAATACATTTTTATTTTTAATTTAATACTGGATGAATTTGCGTAAATTTTGGTGTACAGTCTTCTTTCAGCTACCACGTAAGTACATAACAAAGTTTATACATTTCTTTAGCTATGTTTTTAAAGAGAGACCTAACATATCAATGTGAAACTACAGAAGCACCAAAACTAATAACAATTACCAATTAAGAATATATCAACCGGTCAGCAGTATTTAATTATTATTTAGTTTAATTTTGTTTCGGAACTTTTGAGATGAGGGTTGATAATTTGTAGAATTTGGTATATTCGGACTACTTTTCTCATCTTGGGTGTTTTTATCACAACGTTTCGGCCGATGTAACCTCCGACCTTGCGCAAGGTGCAGTGGATATAGTACTAAGTATAATTCAGTTCTAAGTGACAGTCATCTAAAGGTTGAAGGTTCAATCCTCAGTGCAAGTAATACAAAGAATTGCGAATTACTGAAGACTTCTTCCCAGTCATGGCAGATGGAACGAGAGCATACTACCCTCGTGGATTTAATAAAGGGTTCCGTTCAATATTCCGTCCAGATTCCCGAGTTCGACAAAGTACACCTGAAATAGGTCGGAGGTTACATCGGCTTAAACGTTGTGATAAAAACACCCAAGATGAGAACAGTAGTCCGAATACACCAAATTCTACATAGTTTAATTTTATCGTAATATTTGTCTATCCAATGCAAGATTACATGAATTTAGAAAAAATAAAATCTATGGAAACTTTAGCATTTTTCTTTACAAACACATGGAACACGTTTTTGTGTTCATAAAAACACAGAGGGAGTATATTTATCAATTTTCAAGCTAATTATGTTATGACGACGTGCCATAATGCACTGTTATTCCAACATGAAAAAAGCGAACATTTAAATTATGATGTAATCTACTCGTCAAAGTGAATTGTTATGTATTGCTGTACAGTTACCCTGGAAAAGCATTGATACGAGCGGAATTAGGGGGGCATAATTCAGTCTGTCATATAAACAAGTAATAAATCAATGGCAGTAGGCAAAATACGATAAAACTTATTTTTACCTAGTATGTAAGCGTAAACAATAGTTTTTATTTGGAAATGCGTTTTTAATATGTGCCCTCATCTGTATAAGTTGCAATACCCGTTTCTTCGAGGGACCCGGTAGCATCAAACAAAACAACGATAGAGACAAGGACGTGCTCGAGAAACTCTGTTTCTTTATTCTTCACCGCTGGTGTAAGTTGGGGATTTTTTTTACACCTCCCCAGGAGTTAGGCACAAGGCCAGTTTTATCTTACTCCCGCAAGTAAGATGTAACCCAAGATCGGGTCGGGAAAGTGGGGTTTGAAAAGCCAGCGCTCAAGAGGTGAGCACTCTGGCCATTTAAAAATTGCCTGGGCAGCCCTGTCGGCATTCCCCGGTAGGGGCGCCTCAGACAGTAAGCAATAAACTTACTCCTCCCCAAAGAGGGGAGGCGAAGCCTGGGAGGGTGCACCTCCTAGAACTGCACAGGACCAGACAACCCCCAATAGACCGGCGTAAATCCAGACCCAAAGGCCCAGCTGGGGATACACATATATATAATTAAATATTTCTTTGTTAGCAAAAGTCCTTTGGCATTATTGTTCTTTCCCTTGTCTTACGAAGAAACCTCTTCCTTTACTTTGACGGCGGTTGATTTTCGACTCTACCCAACGTAGGTTATTTTCACGAAAACCCGGCAGAGTGATTTACCTTGCAGCCTAGAGGGAAACACGACAATACGTTCTGTAGCAGTCTGCTCCCGGAATCAAGGGGAGACGTGTGATCCCCACGGCAGTTCGGTCGTGGTGGGAGTACCGCCTTCGAGGCTGACCCACGACAAGTTTTTCTCTATATCCTCCCAACTCGATCTCTGCTACGTAAGCGCTCCTTCTTCCTTCGCTTAAAACCGCCGTTTTAATTTCTGACTTTGCACTCCGTGTGCCTTCTTCTTCTGGCCTAGTGCACCTGACTCTTTTAAAGGGTACGAGTCGTTTTTTTTTTTTACGACGTCATACTCCGAAATGAACTCGTTGCCTTCACACACTTAGGCTCGTTCAAAGGTCACCGATTCATTTCCGTTGTTGTTTTAGCCTAATTGACAATCTATCTAGTCTTCGGCTTTTCTTCATTATTGCGAGGTCATGCCCTTAGCCTTCCCGTGCCGTCTTATGCGTTATTACTCAACATAATCACCGGCTCTTTTAAAGTTAAAACGTAAGATAAAGCTGTTTTTATGATTTTCTTTTTTTTTCTTTCATTTTTTGTTCAGATATGGATTTAATAGATTGGGATCCGATGTCAGAGGATTTTGACTCGCGCCGAAACTGTTACGATGTAAATACTGATGACGCTGAAATTGCTACCGTTGGATTCAGTAAGTACAGTTTTCTAATTAGTTTGTTTTATGTTTTTGTTGAATATAAGAAAAATAAATGCTTTCTATGATTGCGAGTGGTGGACGAGTTCCGTCGACAATAACTGTGAGGGACATTGGATTTTTCAAACACATCAAACGTGGTTGTTTATTGTAGGTATGTTTAAAGAGCAGGTGAAGTGCTCTTTAGCCTTGGTGGGCAATCATCTAGACATGGTGTCTTGTTAATAAAAACACTGGTCCCCATCACCTCACTGGGTTGGCGTCAGGAAGGGCATCCAGTCTATTAAAATTTTTGCATCAGTTAAGAAAATAACTTCTAAAGAAACCTGACATAGCGTAAGTTTGCAAGCCAATTTCTAAAAGCCGTCCAATACATGCCAGCATGTAAAACGGACTTTAAACCAAATATGATGATGATCCAAATTACCCAGTGTTTGTATAACATAGCAAAGAAATTAGTTTTTATTTTGTTTGTTTTTTACTAATGAGTAAAGGCGCAAAGGCCACTCGAGGATAAAGGTCAACTGGAGGATAAAGGTCAACTGGATGGTGAGACAACAGCTTGAGGATTGGAGACAATGGTTGAAACTGGGCAGAATTTGATTATTTAAGAGGACGGCTCGACATGAATTTAACATTGAACTTGAAAATGACCCTGTTGTAGTCAGCTGGGAATCAGCCCCATGGTATTGTGATCCACAGACCGAGGATGAAAGTTCTTTGTTTTTTATAGTTCAGAAAGAGCGGAATTCCGCTTAAATCAGTTTGTTTTTTTGTTTTTTTAATTTTTTATCAAAATAAGAAGACTTCCTTCTGCTGAATCGCTGAAACTTTACAACCATGTAATTTGGCTGGATTGTATTTCTCTTTTTCTTTGTTCTTTTCACTTTGTTCCTTTCTCTTTCACTTTATCTTTCTTTCTCTTTTCCTGTTTTTCTCTCTTGTTCTTCCTCTTCCTCTCTTTGCCGCTAGCAAACGATTTATGATGCAGGGGTTAGGGTAAAGACTTTTGTTTAAAAAAACATACTTCGGGTCTTTCTCTTGCTAACGACATGTTTTTTTTTTTTGTTGATATTTATTTCTTGAAGCAAACATAGCTTTAATGTTTTCAAATTTTATTACACACAAAAAAAATCTCTTTACACAAAAAGCTAATTTTAACAGAATTTAACAAAATTAAAAGCAAAAATGAAGTTATTACATATCAGTCGATACGTTCAGTATGAAAAAAAAAAGAATTGTAGATTAACACCCTCTTTAAATCACCTCCCGACCCCCAAAATAAAAGATGAGATTCTACTTTCTTTTAAGCGATTACCCAGAAAAACTTGACAGAAAGAAGATGTGGAGGTCCCCAGATGTCGGAGAGCCTTCTACTCCAATAGATTTTTTCCTCGAGCTGCCGACCTCTGGAACTCCCTCCCTGCTCTCTGTACCCCCCCCCCGACTGTTCCGAAATGCAGAAGTTTAAAACTAATGCAAACAGACATCTTGCTGCACACCTCCCAACTTAGAATGACTCCCAAAACCTACACCCTTGATTCTCAGTAACCCCTTACGTCTGCCTTGTTTGGGGTGAAATATGTTTTTAAAAAAAGAAGAAAAAAGTTGGGTTGATCGGGGGTATTTACATCGAGTTGGCACCAAAGCAGCAAGTTCTTCGGAGCACATTCCATTTAAGTACTTGTAAAACAAGCACAGGAATGCAACATTACAGCTATAGAACAAGAGCTGGAGTGTGTCACCTATTAGATTAGACACTCTTTTTTGGCCCCTGTTTAAGAGGGAAGCACTTGTGGTTGGTGCACCAGCCCAGATGTGAGAATTTTTCCAGCACAGTAGAGGGAGCCAGGTTTTCTTTGCAGCAGACTTGGCCGTATCTTCCATGTATTTGTTCCAATTGATGTTACCTGTGAATGTTAGGCCGGGGAGTTTGAAAGTTGAACTCTCGGGTAGGGTGCTATTAGCCATGGCAATCGGTGGTTGGAAAGGTTTCTTATAATTTTTAAAGGAAAGGAGCTTGTCTTAATACCATTAAATATTACCATCCATTTATCCACCAAGCTCCCGCCTCTGTCCCATCGCCGCAATGTTGCATCCTTGTGCCTGTTTTACAAGTACTTCAATGGATTGTGCTCTGTTCTGGTATCCCCACGGCGTAAATTCACTAGACCAACCTGACAATCTGCCAAATCCCATCCATACACTGTGAAGGTCCCCAGATGCCGAAGAGCTTTCTACTCCAAAAGCTTCTTTCCTCGTGCTGCTGGACTCTGGAACTCCCTCCCTGCTCCCTGTTTTCCTGACGGTACTGACATGCAGAAATTTAAAACTAATGTAACCAGACATCTCGCTGCGCAGCTCCTAATTTAGGTTGACACCCCCCCCCCCAAAAAAAAAACCATCACCCTTTTTTCTCAGTAGCCCCTTACGTCTACAGTGGCGGCCTGCCTTGTTTGGGGTAAACTATGATAAAATAAAAAATAAAAAACTACAGACTGGCAGTAATTTTCTAAGGATTCAGCCATTGCCTTGAAGATATGAGCCTCTGTTTTACCCACATTTCGAGAATAGAGTGTGGTGTCATCGACAAATATACCCATCTCGGACACAATTTCATCAGGGCGGTCGTTTATAAAAATCAAGAATAATAAAGGTCCAAGGATCGACTCTTGGGGTACACCCGCATTAATGTCATGTTGTTTGGATGTACGTCCATCAAGAACTATCCGGATCTTTCTTTTGGCTAGGAAGGATCTTATTATATTAAGTATTCATTCAGTAATATCATACAAATTAACTAACCCTTACCTTCATGGCAGACCTTGTCAAAGGCTTTAGATATATCAAGCGCTACTGCCCTAACTTCACCAGCGTTGTCCAGTGTATGGTATATGCGTTCAGAGATGACCATTAAAATATCCGCTGTAGAATGTGCTTACCTAGATCTATACTGTTTGTCAGAAAGAAGTTTAGCATTAACGAGGTGACGAACTATCATTAGATTGATTAATGATTTAAAGATTTTAGTGAAGAGCTAGAAGAGACTGATTGGACAATAATTTGGCGGGTCGGTTCTTTCACCAGAATTCTTGAACACCGATACCGCAGAGGCAATTTTCTAGCTATCATTGAAGCAAGATCTGGCAAGGTGTTTGTTGAAGAGTTTGAAGAGGACAGGGGCCAGCTCAGCAGAGCATTTCTTTATTACTGTAGTAGGGATAAGATTTGGTTCACATGATTTGGAGGTGTTCAATGTTTTTATGATATCCAGAATCTGGGAAAGGGTGATGAACAGATCTTCTAGTGTGGTTTCCGCTGTAATGGGAACTTAGGAGAGAGTTACCACCCATTTATGGCACCATTCCACTACAGATTTGAGGTCATTTTGTAAGGATTGTCTAAAATATGTATGTGTCAATTAACCCACATGTATAAAATAGAACGTTGTGTCATCAGCAAATATACCCATCTCGGACAAGATTAAATCAGGGATGTCGTTTATGAAAATCAGGAATAATCAAGGTTCAAGTACCAACCCCTGAGACACACTCGAATTAATGTGCTTTTTTTTTCTTTTGATGTCTGGCTATTGAGCCTTTCTTTTAGTTAAGAAAGATCTGATTATATTAAATATTCGTCCAGTAATACCGTAAGAATTAATTTTCATGAGAAGACCTTTATGCCAAACCTTTTCAAAGGCCTTGGATATGTCAGGTGCTATCGCCTTAGCTTCACCAGCCTTATTCAGTGTATGGTATCTGCGTTCCTAAATCCATAGTCTTTGTTAGAAAGAAGTTTAGCATTTTCGAAGTGGTGGACTATCACAAGATTGATTAAATATTCAAAGATTTTAGCAAAGAATGGAGGGACTGTTATTCTTTCACCAGAGTTCTTGAAAACTGGTACCACAGAGGCAATTTTCCAGCTATCAGAGTAGCAAGATTCAGCAAGGCACTTATTATAGAATTTGGAGAGAACAGGGGCCAGCTCAGCAGAGCATTTCTGTATTACTATAGCAGGAATAAGATCAGGCCCACATGCTTTGGAGGTGTCTCGGTTTTTTTATGATATCCCAGACATGGGGAGGGGTGATTATCAGATCATTAAGTCTGGCTTCTGTCCAGATTCCCGAGTTCAACAGAAATATTCCCGAGTTCGAAAAGATACACCTGAAGAAGGCCAGAGGTTACAGCGTCCGAAACGTTGTGATGATAACACTCAAAGTGAGAACAGTAGTCCGAATAATCAAAATTATACAAATTATCAATCCTCATCTCAAAAATTTAGAAACATAACTAATTTCTAAATAAAACTATGATTTAGGTATTAACTGTTATGTTACATGTGTTTTATTAAAAATTATTAATTTTATTATTTTAATTATTAAAACACTTAATTTCTTTCTTTTAAATCTTTAAAAAAAAAATTGATTGAGATGGACATTACAATAAGAATATGGTAAATATTGCATGAAAAATATGTACTCATATGGTAAGTATTGTTTTTAAAATTAATTTTAAATAAAAACAATATGTAACATAATATTGTGATCTTGAAGGATCGATACTAAATAAGACAACCAGGTGGTATATTTACAAAAGTACAGATTAGTATGTTACAGAAAGACTGCCTCTGAGACTTGTCGTAATATCCTCTATACATAGTGTCTGGAAGAGTCCATTTAGTCACAAATAGGGTAGAGCACCATCACACCATAACACATACATAAATCATGATGTTATTAAAAAATAAATTCTTTTGAAATAAGTTGTTTTGAAATAATGGCCAACATCAATAACATATCTGGACATTTGTAGACTCGGAAATTACCTATTTAATAAACAAAATTAATTTCCTGGCTATTTTCCTTTGTAAAAAAAGTTCAATTTAAACCATTATGGATATTTAAAGTAGGGTAGTCCATGGGTAAATGTGGTAGTGTTGTAACTGCTTAAGTAAAAGTGATGGACAAATGATGAAAAAATGAAAAGACGAATGCATCCAGTTAAGAGTAGGTTAGACAAATGGTAACCACCAACCTTTCCGATTTTGATGGCAGTGTGTCTTATTTGTAAATGAATTATGTTTTTTATTTTTATTTGCAAATAAATAATAAAAAATAATTTTGCTCTCGGTCAGAGGAGGAAAGATCCTTCTTGAATGAGGTCAATTTTATTTTTATCCTGTTCAGAATACCCTTTAGTATTTTTTACCTTTAGTTCTTGCACTATCAACGGAAAAATGAAATTCTATTTTTTTTCTTCGGATTATGTGTCAACACGCTGGAAATACTTGGAAAAACAACAAAAATTTATTTTAGACTTTAGAGTGGGGGTTCGACTTTACTATATAAATTTAACATAAAATAGTAAATAAATTCATGTGAATCAACATGGTACAACTTTGTTGACCGGCTTAATTCTGGTGTTGGCATTCTTGCATGAGGGGCCACGTAATGGTTGCCAACATCCCTAAGTTAAAGTGATATTATTGAAACCGACTGGATTCAAACCAGGTCATCAGTCCGTGTCGTTAGCCACTTGACCACCGTTACCTGAAAACATAAAATGATCACTCAGTTCTTGATCAAATAGCATAGGGCAGAATAAGTAACCAAAATGTTAATAAAAAAAAATGTTTTAGTAACAACTATTATTATTATTAAAGTTTTTTTTTAAAGGATGTTTTTGTTTTTTGTTTTGTTTTCTGCTAACAAATACAGGAAAGAAGCAGGAGTCTGAAAAAATATGGGGGGGGGGGGGTATTTTTAAAAACTTAACCCTTTAAAAAAATTATTTTTGAAATTAACATAAATGTTAAAGAAAAGCATTTTTTTTTTCAGCAGAAAAAAGTAAAACTTTCAGAGAAAAGGAAAAAAAAAATACTCTTATGGAGTTTATTTTGCAAACAAAGTAATGTTGGGGCTGAATAAAAGTTTTTTGTTTTTTTTTTATACTATTTAAAATTTGAAAATATAGTTATGTTTTGTGTACTTATTAACTAGTCGGCGTAGTGATTAATGTGAAGTGTACACCCTTACGTTTAGCAGCTATGTTCCAAAATGCATAATGATCGGTTCATTAGTTTACGAGCGAATCATGTAGATACAAATATATAAACATATAAACACACATAAATATATATATATACCAGGTAGTCACCTCTACAATTAACTTATTAAAAGAATTAAATGCCTCATTTAATGGCCATGTGATTGTAAAGGAACTGTCATGTTTTTTATACCATTTTTTATTGGCAAAACGTGTGGGGTTTTTGTTTGTAATTTGATCGAATTTTCATGCTGACCTTTCAAGGCACAACCTGTCTGTTAAAAAGATGGGGGCGGAGTAACCGCTCGCATATTCATCATCAATCGTTGAATGATAATTCTAGAAGTTAGTAACGGGGGTGGGGAGGATAGATGGAGAATGACGCAGGTAATCATAAGGTTTGATGTGTCTAGTAATATCTCTTCATGGATTTATCTTTTAAAATTCCCCACTGACCCGTGGCTCAGTGGATATAGTACTAAGTATAATTCAGTTCTAAGTAGCAGTAGTCATCTGAAGGTTGAAGGTTCAATCCTCAGTGCGGGCAGATGGAACGAGAGTATGCTACCCCCGTGGATTTAATAATGAGTTCTGTTCAAAATTCCGTCCAGATTCCCGAGTTCGACAAGGTGCACCTGAAGAAAGGTGGAGGTTACATCAGCTGAAACGTTGTGATAAAAACACCGAAGATGAGATCAAAGCACAATACCTCTTAATAGAACAATCTGAAATAAATCAGCTCCAATCTCCATTAAAAAAACATTTAAAACAAGCCGCGTGTGCGTGGTCCCCCTCTGTATGTGACTCGATGTGGCAAGTGTAAAATGCAATAAATTTGGGCAATTTGGGGCATTTTTACCCCCCCCCCCTTTGACACCCTGGGGGTGCGAACCAGAATTTTTCTGAGGTCAAGGATGCTCATTTGATATCCAGAACAATTGCCTCTACATTTTGGCCAAGTTTCAGAAAAATTGAATGGATGGATCAAACATTATGGGAGAAAAGGGTCATTTTTTGCCATTTTGGGGGCTTTTGACCCCCTGGGGGCGCGAACCAGATTTTTTATAAGGTCAGCGATAGTTATTTCCTATTAGGAACAATTGCCTCCACATTTTGGCCAAGTTTCAGAGAAATTGAATGGATGGATGAAAAGTTATGTGGCAAAAAATGTCATTTTTTGCCATTTCAGGGCCTTTTGACCCCCTGGGAGGCTAACCAGATTTTTTTTCAAAAATCGGAGAATGTCACTTTCTAACCTGACAAAAGTTACAACTGCATGCAAAATTTCAGAGAAATTCAAGGGATGGTTGCGGAGAAAAATCCGGACAGACATGCCTCAAAACATAAGTCCCCCGATTTTATAAATTGGGGGACAAAAAAAAACCTGAATGGAGCAGTGATAATTAATACATGTCTGTAAAACGAAGAGAGATTCGTTGGGCACTGTTTGCATATTTTCAAAACATGGAGTGTTTTTTGGTTTCTTTTAACAAATCAAATAACTTATTCAACTACTTTATATAAAGATACTAGAAGAATAGCTGTCGCCAGTACGTGTAAAATTTATTTCCCTAAAGAGAAGAGTTTTGCACCACTTTTATGTCATATTACAGAAGGTTAAAATTATTATATACTGATACTAAACCTTATGTCTAAAATCTTTATTCCAATTTTGATCAAAATTCATTTCATGATTTTGATTCTCGAAAATGTCTCAAATTTAAGGCTTAAGCTTAAGGGGTCTTAAGAAAATAATTGAAAATCGGAGGTATCTGAATTTTCACGAAATATTTCCACCCCCTTTTTACTCTCTTTGCATACTTAATTGTAATTAAATATAGCCTACATTTGGCCCTCCTTTTCCCTAGCAGCTGTGTTCTAAAAGTTATAATGATCGATTAATTAGTTTAGGAGTAAATCACAAATATATAAACATACAGAACTTTACAAATATAAATATTAAAAAAAAGTGTGTTTATAAATGTGTTTGTGTGTGTGCATGTGTGTATTATATATATATATATATATATAGTCATCCACATACAAACTGTTTCGCTGTATCACAGCTCTTCAGTGCGGATAGACCAGTTAGTGCCTCATGCCGAGATTGAAACTCAACCGTCGAGCTGACAGTCGGTGCCTCTACCCCTGCGCTATCATACGACACTGACTGATTGTAAGTGATATCTCAATGTAAACATTGTCAAGTGCAGGGAGCTCGAATTAGTTTTATCCAATGAGCTATGTCTTAAAGCTAATGGCAGTTGGCGATATCCTTACAGATAAGCTTTACCTAAGAAGTGAGCTTTATATAGTTAACCACATACAGACTATTTCGCTGTATCACAGCTTTTCAGTATCTATCTATCTCTCTCTCTCTCTCTCTCTCTCTCTATATATATATATATATATATATATATATATGGCCTTCCCCACCCCTTTTTCCCCCATTCTACTACCACTCACCTTCCACCGTACACACACAATCCCCCATTACACTGACGAAGGCCAAAGGATCGCGGCCGAAAATTTTGTTCTATTTTTAAGAAAAACTTTTTCATTTTGTTTTATACATAAGGGACAATTGATATTCCTACACGTCAAAATATAGAAAATAAATAAAAGATATATTAAAACATATACCTTTCATATTGATTTTTTATACATACATAAATATATATATATATATATATTTTTTTTTATTTCTTTTGATAATGAGAGGTTCCACTCTCGAAAATTAAAGTTTATTCCGGACCTTTTTAAATTGCTTGACAGTAAACCTTTTTTCTATTTACTGTTTTGTTATTTAAACCGTGAAATACTAATAAATTGATTTGAGATTCCATTCATATTTTCTCCTCTCATTTATTTTTGTTCTTCTGTTTCACCTTCCGGTACCTATATCGCATTGCTCCTGCCTCGGATTACGATCTTACATTTCTATTTACCAGCAATGCTTCAAGCAAACTATAATTTCCTTTTATAAATATATATATATATATATATATATATATATATATAGATAGATATGAAGGCTGTACAGGATTGTTGTTATCGGCCACTAGCATCATTCTTGATTTGTTCATGAGATGCTACAAGGCAAGAGAAAGCAACGAACCGCTCCTCCTTCTCCTCCTCCTCCCCCTCCTCCTTGTTTTTACCTGAATGATTCTCCCCTTCCTCTGCTCACAAATGCAAATAATAAAACAAGTCATCAAAGATTAACAAACAAAAAAAAAAAGAAACTCTGCACACCTGACAGATCCCCCCCCCTTTCTTTCATTGTGTATTCCTCATTATTTCCCAGTTTTCTTCTTTTTGTCTCCGTTTCATTATTTATCGCCTGTCACAATCGCACATGAAGTCATTCATCGGAGAGCCGGTCCGACGCGGGACACGTTTTAAATAACTGGAAGAAAAAGAGAAGTACAAACTTTATGCACGGTCGGTCCCACAATTCCCGCTGTTATTCAATGATCATCAGAATTAGAAAGATCAAATTTGACCTTCTATACATGTGAGCCAGGAACCTGTTTTTTTTTTTTTTAACAAAAAAAGGAATATCCTATAAAAAAAATTAAAACCAGAAATTAGAGAAAGTATTATAGGGTGAAAAAAGAAATATAAATCCCATAAAGACTATAAAAATGATAAATATTTCTCGCAGTGTTGATTATGTGCTATGATTGAAAATTTTTACCATTTTTGAACCTGCATGTCTCAGACTGACAGTTAATGATTCAAAGTGATTCTCATGGCGCCATGTGGAGATACCATCGTCTGATATCCTTTTTAGTTGAACAAAAACCGAAGAAATAAGTTTCTATTTTATATATTATGTATTAGATATTTGATCTGTTATATATTTTGAGTTTTAAAAAAAATATTAGAAATTTTAAAACAATGTTGCCAAGACTTTGGTATCATTTCTTTCTCTGCTTCAGCGTTTCGTTTCTTGTTTTCATTTGCCAAAAACTTTTACTTCAGAAAAAAAAAATCTATTTGGGTAAAATTTGAAGATTATCATATGTTACAATGTTTTACCGTTTTTTTATATTGAAAAAATTTATTGGTGCTTGTACAGACAACTTAAATAAATTTAAATGTGTGCTCTTGTGCAATATATTTTTTGAAGAATATTTAAATAATCGGTGCTTGTACAGAGAAGTGTCCGTATAAAATTATCAATACCACAAAAAATAAAACAGTATCATATACTTACGCAGCAGATTTAAATAAATATCCTCACCAAAAAGTAGGAAAAATGATCAAGTAGAAATTTAATTAAAAATAAAAATCAGTTTCATCATATCTTGATTACTGCCATTGATTTATTATGTGTTAATATGACAGAGTGGGTTAACTCCCCCTGGATTTCATGTTTTTCGCTCGAATCAATGGCCGAACCCGATTAAACGATATAACGGATTTTTATTTTTTATTACAATTCTACTCGATAGTTTTTGCTAATTTTTGGTGTACAAACCTATTTTTGCTTGATACATAAGTATATCAAAGAGTTTTCCGGTTAATTTAATTGGAACAGCGATTTTTAGCGTTTTTCATATGTACGCTAATCTGTACAAGCACCAATTTATTTTTAATTAATTTGTTTCTTTTTTTAGTGCTTATTTTTCTTTTATCTATTTTCCTCGGGTGATAATATAAGTATTTGGAAATTTTATCAAGTTGGTCACTGAATCTCTATATCAATAAAATTGTGTGACCACTTCTTTTTAAACATCTTATATAAAAAATAATTTAATTGCAAAATTAAATCCACCGCAGAGCATTTTCATAAACAAGTCAGCCATTTTAGTCTTTTAACATTTGAAAAAAAAAAAAAGAATGAATTACTTTGTGACCCTTTGATATTTGAAAAGAATTTTGAGGCATTTAAATTGTCGCATAGAAAGTCATATCTGGCTATAAATTGTTAGCAAATCCTCATATATTAAACATTTAAAAGTTTTTTAAGCTACTTACATCCAATAATTTTATAAATAAAGATTAAAACATTAACTTAAAAGTTGGTTATAGTTTTATAACAATTTGATTCAATTAATAATTTAATTACCAAATGATAAGGTAATAATTAAATTTAATTTTGAAAATCCGATTTTATTTTTTTTTAAATTTGGTCAAAAAAACATAAAGACAAAAAAAAGCAAGATAGTAAAAGATAAATAAAAAAATTAGCAAAACAAAAATGAAAGAAAGACTCCCAGGCAACGCTGGGTAGATACAACTAGTTTCTCAATAAAAATCTATAAATATTTTTTAAATTCCTTTTATTTTCTTATTCATTTTCTTTTTTCTTTTCCAAATTATTTTTTCTTTTTTTCTTTTCCAAATTATATTTTCACTTCTAATTATACTTTCACTTTTTCTTTTTCTAATTATACTTTCACTTTTTCTTTTTCTAATTATATTTTCACTTTTTCTTTTTCTAATTATATTTTCACTTTTTCCTTTTTAATTATATTTTCACTTTTTCACTTTTAATTATATATTTTCTTTTTTTAATTATATTTCCACTTTATTTTTCTTTATTTTTTTCTCTTCACCCTCTTTTCATTTTACATTTATTTGTTGTTTTCTTTTGCCTTTTTCCCCATTTCTTTTTTTTTTTTTTTACTTATTCCAATTCTCTTATAATATTAGTGTCAGCATGTTTGTTGACATCCAGTCTATGGGACATTAGTGATTCAAATATCGAAAAAGTTAATCTTGATTTTAAATTTATAGAAAGCTTTTGACTAAATTTAATTATTTATATATATATATATATATATGCGTGTAATATATATATATATATATATATATATATATATATATATATTAGAGTTGGGCGGTTTTTAAATTTTGGTTTCGGTATCGGTTTCGGTTTTTTTCCCTTAAAACCTCGGTTTACGGTTCGGTTTTTCGGTTTTTTTGAAAAAGTTTTTTTTACTATGGAAGCTATTCATTCTCTTGTGTGATGATTAGTTATTATTCAACGTTTAGTTGAATTATGCCACTGTTTCGATAATTTTGTGACTGAATCATTCTCCATGATATGAATCATAAGTTTTAAGGTGTTGACTGTTGTAATCAAAGTTCTGATACCTTTTCAACAGTTAACTCGTTAAAACAGTGACCAAAGATTCATGAAAGATTTCTGAAGAATAAAACTGAGTTTGAATATACATTCTATCTAATTCTTTAACCCATCAGAAGCTAAAATATAACTCAGAAATGCAAGAAATTAAAAAACGAAAATTTATTTAAACAAACAAAATAATTTTACAAATAAAATTAAGCAAAAATGATGATGAAAATGAAATATTGTCAAAATTATTTGACAGATAAAAATTTTAATTTTTTAATAGGTGAAAATGTTTGCAAGACGTTGTGTCTTGTCGTGTAAAATAAACACACCATATACTTCTCGAATTGCCGGTGTTGACTGTTGGGATGTCTGTCATTTTGTGTGCTCGAAGTTCTGTCAACTGGTGCGTGTTGGGGTTAATATTTGTTTTTAAGACAGGGTAATAAAACTTTATAGACATGCGTAAAAGACTAGTAGTACACCCGAAAACCGTGCCAAAGGAAAAGGAAGGATGGTTAAAAAAAAGTAGAGATTATTAATTCACCTAAAGTCATTTTTTAAGCTTTAAGGTAATTTTAGTCATAGAATTCATTACTTGGATTAAAGTTTAATAATTAAACTTTCGAATAAATTGTCAACTCTAAATAAATACCATATTAACAATTTAGTAAAATATAAATTGTTGCATAGTCTACTTTTTGAATAACCCATTTTTGGGAGAGAAAACGGTATAGTTGAGAGATAGTTCTCTAGAAATGACAATTTATGTATGAAGTGGCTTTTCAAAAGTAAACAATGAAATGCCTAATGTTTAAAATAATTTTTTAAATCCGAATAAAGTGATACTAGCATTGGCAACTACTTTTTTTCTTTTTAAATGTTTATACTCGCTCACTACTTTTCGTTTATTTACTTTTACAAGTATTTTTTTTTAATTTCATTTTAATAACTTAATTTTTTTAGATAACTCTGAAACAAACAAATAATTATTTTACAATTTTGAGTTGAATCAAATAGATTTTCGACATCATACGGAACGCGTTTGATTTTTTCTTTTTCATTTGAAAATAGTTTATGCTAAAAATACGATGTCATGTTGTCTGTCGTATTTCTCTTTTTTTCATTTGAAAATTCAAAATGTTAATGATAAACAAACTGTAAACAAAGATTTCTTCCTACAAGTAGCAATACACATGAAAAAATTTAAATTGCTTAAAATATCTCAATAATGGCATATATAGAAAGAGCTTGATGATCTAAGAAAGAATCTTTTTAAATTTTTTAAATCTGACTAAAAATAAGGAAGTTATGACTATTTTTGTGCCTCACACAATTGGATATTTTCCCCTCTTTAAGACCATATGCGTTTCGTCACATTTTTTACACTAATTTTTCAGTAAAAATGTTATATCTTTGTTAAAACACAAGATTAAGCAATGAAATTTACTATATAAGTGTATTTTTGTACAAGGAATCAGAATGTGCCATTGAAAATCTCCAGAAAGTAATGGTGTCCAAGTAATCTGCACTAAGTGCACATAAATATGCTGCAATACCTTAAAAATACTATGAATCCATTAAAAGAAAGAAGTTAGAAAACTCAAAGTTGAATTGTAATACATTTCATGTACAAGAAACTAAAATCTAATACTAGGACTGTTTAAAAATGAATATATTGCAAGATTTCTTTAGCATTATTGTAGATTTACACCTTCTGCTAACTCACCCCCTTACCTCCCCAAAATATGAGATTCTACTTTTTTTATTTAGGCAATTACATGTTAACACCCTGAAAAACTTGGCAGAAAGAAAGAAACAAAAACAATTATTTTAGAATTTAAAGTGGGGATCAGTTTCACATAAAATAATCCCCCATTTCAAGGCCATTCTAGCGTTTTAGGACATTAATTATTTTTTCTATGGGAGATAAATCTTGTGCGTTTTTCTTGTTTTGTTTTTTTCTTTCTTTTTTTTTAGACGATTATGAGGGTCTTTGTGGGAGGAGGGGGGCTTACCACTTGAACTTCAGGTTAGTGGTAGGGCTAGGGGCAATTAAGTGTGAACACCCTGAAAACTTAGCAGACAGAAAAAAAAACAATTCTTTTAGAATTTCGAGTGGGGGATTAGTTTCACATATATTTAATGTAGAATAATTCACAATGTCCGGGCCATTCTAGCGTTTTAGGGCATTAATCAATTTTTTTCTATGGCAAATAAATCCTGTGCGTTTTTTTTATGGGCGTCTGCTTTTTTTTTTTTTTTTTTTTTTTTAGATGATTATGTGTGGTTTTAATGGGCTTTTTTGTAGGATTAGGGCTTCCTACTCGGACTTAGCGTTAGTGATAAGGTTAAGGAAGGGGTTTTGTTTTGGATGGAGGTTGCCATTCGGACTTAGTGTTAGGGTTAAGGGAGTTTTTTAGGGGTGGCTTGCCACTCATATTTAAGGTTAATGGTACGATACGTTCAAGAAGGCATTTTTAGGAGGTGGGCTTGTTAGTCGTACCTAGAGTTAATGGTAGAGTAATTATTTATTTTATAAATTTCACTAAAAGGCAAGAATGGCCGGGAAATCGGAGATCATTTTACATTAAATTTATATGCGAAACTGATCCCCCACTCTAAATTCTAAACTATTTTTTGTTGTTTTGTTTTTTCTTTTTTTCGCCAAGACTTTAAGACGTAATCGCCTAAAAAAGTAGAATCTTAATTTTTTTTTAAATTGGCGACTAGAAAGTCATTACTACTAGAAGTTCGAAAGTTGAGTGAAAACCAGTATTTTTTAAAGTATTTTTTATAAAAGAACCAAATAGGATTAACTTTTTTAAGCACAAAAAGTATTTTTATCTTACTTTTAAAGAAGTTTATTAACGAATTTTACAAAGCTTTACAAGACGCTGCTGCTGATTGATTGTTATATCAGCAATACTAGCAGCCATTGTTGACTTTCGCTCAAAAAAAGGACAATATTTTTTAGGATAAGATAATTTAAAATTACTATTACCGGAAGACAAAACAACGTACAATTATGATTTTAATGCATAAAAAAAGATGAAAGATTAATTTATTTACTAGTTGGGTACGAAAAATGTAAGGATATTCATTTCCTAACAAAATGATGGTATTTTGAGCTCTTAAAGTGCTTTAGTTTTTAAGATATGACTATTTTAATAGAACTACCCTCAAATATGTGATTATCCAAACAGTTTTCTGGTCGATGTGTATTGCTAAGTACATTAAATGTTTTTATCATATATTTGTTCAATCTGTCCTCTTACTAATATAACATTTTTTGGTAATATTCAATTTTATTCAAATCGGAAAATCTTTTCAACCATGTTTCCTTGTATATGGTGGCTTACTGTAGTAAAAACACAATACCGAACGGTTACGGTTTAAAAAAAAAAAAAACGATTCGGTATTCGGTATGGAGACGAAACCGAAAAACTGCGGTTTTTCGGTAAAACCGCCCATCTCTAATATATATATATATATCGCTAGCAGGTTTGTAGCTTGGTTGGTAGAGCAATAAGTGCTAGTCACTGAGGTCCTGTTTTTGAATTTCTAGCCACACTGATGAGTCGTAGAAATGACAAAACACCTATCTGTAGATAACCATTTTATTTATATATATATACATTTTTTATTTAAATTGATGTTTATTTTCAAATATTAAGCTTTGAGATCTAATACGAAAAGTTTATTTGAGACGCTGAAAACGTACCAAGAAAAGTAATTTCTTACAAAAATTCGTTTTTTTTATTAGTAGAACATGCAAAAGATATCGTAACATGAATCATAACGCGTGAGTTTCTGTTTTATAAACTTTAATCTTAGCTGATGATCTGTGTCTCTGCATTGGCCAGGAAAGCAGATCAACTCAAGAATTTCCATGCTCCATCCTTGAACTATTGAATTATTTGCCGCTTATGGTTGTCCGGAGCGAACACAGACCACACGATATTAATGTAAAACAGCAATCAGGAAAGTAAAAAAATAAATGTGTGTGTTTCCGATGAAGGCTTTCTATTGAATGTACAATGTAAATACATATTTCCTTAATGGAAACTGTAATTTAGGATGTCAAAAAACTGTATAAAATGTAATTGTCAGGAAATCATTTAATCGCTGAAGAGAGAGGGGTAATATGGAAAAAGTAACAGTACGGCCATTCATTTTGCATGTTTAATGATGTAAATCTTATTTCAAACAGCAGTGTGACAGATGAAAGGAATTCGCTTGACCATATTGTATTTAAAATAGTAAGGTATTAAGGAAAACGATTAAGTGTGACAGATTGAATGATGGATTGTAAAAGTGTTGCTATTATTGTAGATGAGAACGCTCAGCTAAATAACCTCCTCTCCCTTAATAAATTATTTGAGTTGATTACGTGTGAACACCCTGAAAACCTTTGGGGCGAGAAATTGTTTTAGAAATTACTACTACTACTACTAATAATAATAACCATCCGTGTAACAAAAATACTATCTCAAATACTACTACTACTAATAATAATCTAAATGAATGAATGTACAAGTTTTTTTTATTTATCACTCCTATATTACCATCAAAACAGGTTAATTTAATTAAGTAAATGCCTTATTTGTAAAGTTTAACAACAAACTTATTGTTTAATGTTTACAAACCCTTTTCACTATTCTCATTGACAAATGAAAACAAGTTTAGTAGCACTGATCTGTCTAATTTGCGTTAAAAAATTCATATTTTGGTATAATTGTAGATTAACATCCGCCACTAAATGACCCCCTCCGGTTATATCATTTTAGAATTTCAAGTGGGAAATCAGTTTCGTATATAAATTCTATGTAAAATGATACCCCATTTCCGGGCCACTCTAGCGTTTTAGGACATTATCTAAATTCTTTTTTGTTGTTGGAGTTAAATCTTCTGCGTTTTGGGGTGGGGTGGGGAGTCTACTTTTTTAGGTGATTACATGTGGTTTTGTGACCTTGCCACTCAGATTTAGTGTTAGTGATAAAAGAATTTGGTTAACTGACTTAAAAAGTTAAAATGGTCCAGAAATGGGGAACATTTTACTTTAAATATATATGAAACTGATCACCACTCTAAATTCTAATTTTTTTTTTCCTTTCCGTTTTCTATGGTTTTAACATGTAATCGCCTAAAAAGGTAAAATCTCATTTTTTTGTAGGGTGGAGAAGGAGGTAATGAAGAGTGTTAATGTGCAAATTTTCCTGTTATTTCTTTTTAATTTATATTTTTTTAAGCTATACGTCGCTTTTTTATTTTTATTTTAAACAATCAGTTTTAGTTGTGGTTACATTTCCCCGTGAGAATTAAATAGATAACTACTTTAAAATTAACTAATTAAATAACTTATTTTTAGCTAAAAATTAGCTAAAAAAATTAAATACCTTATTTTTAAGGTGTGGATAAAAATATTAAAAGTTTGGGTATTATTGTAGATTTAGACCCTTTTTACTATTCTCATTGACAAATGAAAACAAGTTTAGTAGCACTGATCTGTTTAATTTGCGTTAAAAAATTCCTATTTTGGTATTATTGTAGATTTACACCCTCAGCTCTAGGTGTAGATACTTTGAAAAATCTGGCAGAAAGAAAAAGCAACAAAAAAATTATTTATAATTTATAGTGAGGGATCAGTTTTGTATAAAATTTTACCTAAAATGATCCTCCATTTCCGGGCCGATCTAGCGTTTCATGGCAGTTAACTGTTTTTTATTTTTATTTTTTTTGCTCTTAGAAATAAGTTCTGTACGTCAATTCTTTTTTTTTGGGGGGGGGGGGAAGCACTTTTTTAGGCGATTATGTGTGGTTTCACGACCAGTCAGACTTAGGGTTGGTGTTAAAAAAGTATATTAGTTAACTGCCCTAATAAATTAGAATGACCCTAAAAAGTATTTATTTGGGGGGCTGGGGGTGGCATAATTTATCTGAGGGTGTTTATCTACAAAGTTGTTGTTAAAAAAAAATTTATTTTAAGTATATGCCCCGCCCCCCCCCTACCCACTCCTAATTAAATTGCTGCTCGGAGCGCAGGTAGGTTTTGCTAGTAATAATAATAATAACAATAATAAAACTAACAATAAATAGGTTATATTGTTAGCTGTAAAAATGGCTTGCAAATTTTAACAATTAGTTTAGTCTGCATGGACCCCACATTAAAAACCGACCTTGTGCTAAATTTTTCCGTTGTAGGGAGGCCAGCAAAAGTTTATGCAAGTATTTCTTTTGTAATTTGCCAAATTGTTAATAAACGGTATTTAATTACAATTTATTCAAGTTCCATGATTAACCTTTAATGAACGTCAGGAAATATTAATCACTACGCGTTAGTTAACAGAACTTCGAATGCCGAAAATGTCAGATATTTAAAGACAACATACGAAAGTTGAAAAAGTATATGGAGCATTTATTTCATATAGTCTTTCAAATTTTATATTTTACGTTTATATTGGTCCCCTGATTTATAAAATCGGGAGACCTATGTTTTGAGGCATTTCCGTCAGTCCGTCCGTCCGGATTTTTCTCCGCAACCATCCATTGAATTTCTCTGAAATTTTGCATGAAGTTTGGTCAGGTTAGAAAGTAACATTCTCCGATTTTTGAAAAAAAAATCTGGTTAGCCCCCCAGGGGGTCAAAAGGCCCCGAAATGGCAAAAAATGACATTTTTGCCTCATAACTTTTCATCCATCCATTCAATTTCTCTGAAAAAAAGTGCGTGCGGTTGTTTGGTATGCTTTTATTGCAAAAATAATTTTATTATATTTTTTAAATACAAATAAGAAGTGAGACAACTTAAATAAATTTAAATGTGTGCTCTTGTGCAATATATTTTTTTAAAGAATATTTAAATAATCGGTGCTTGTACAGAGAAGCGTCCGGATTAAATTATCAATACCACAAAAAAAAAAACAGTATTATATACTTACACAGCAGATTTAAATAAATATCCTCACCAAAAAGTAGGAAAAATTATCAAGTACAAATTTAATTAAAAATAAAAATCAGTTTAATCGTATCTTGATGACTGCAATTGATTTATTACGTGTTAATATGACAGACTGGGTTACCTCCCCCTAAATTTTTTTTTTTTTTTTTTCGCTCAAATCAATGGCCTAACCAGATTAAACGATATAATGTTTTGTTTTCTATTAAAATTCTACTTGATAGTTTTTGCTAATTTTTGGTGTACAAACCTATTTTGGCTTGATACATAAATATTTCAAAGAGTTTTCTGGTTAATTTAATTGGAACTGTGATTTTCAGCGTTATGCACGCTAATCTGTACAAGCACCAAATAATCTTTATAAGTGAAAGCAAGAAACTCAAAATTTCAAACAAAGAATATTTGACACTTATTTACAATAGAACTGCAAACTCTACGAATGATTATTTAAGTTTCAGTAATCGTGATTTCCTCTCCCCAATTCAGATGTGGCAGGTCGGCTTCGGCTACAAAAATCTAACTCCATACTTGGTTTATTAAAAAAGAAAAAAAAAACTATTCTACATTGACTTTTGTAAAAAAAAAAAAAAAAAAAAAAAAAAACCTTGGACTTCTGACTCCAACTCCCCACCTCTGAATAATACGATGTGCGAACTTGAAACCCAGTCTAAATCTTTACGCAATGCTGTATCAAACACGAAAATGTTGATAAACAGGAATGCACATCTCTGTTTATCCTGCTTAACATTTTGTTAAAAATGTAAGAGGGTGATAGTTATTTTCCTCGTAGTATATTACATACTTATTTCCATCTTTCATGATTTGTTTATATCGGCCATATTAAAATATCCAATGTGACAAGATATTTTCCCACTATTTTGTGTGACCGATTCCAAATGCTATACCTTGAATCTTTTAAAACATTCTCTGAGTAGAAGAGGATACTTTGGATGTTTTGAGAAGGAGCTTTAACCTCGAAATATAACAAACATTGGGCACCGTACTATCTTTGATTTGATATAATACATTAGGTAAATATTAAATCGAAAATTATCGAATTCATCAATATTGTCATGTTATCTATCTTTATCTTATATGGTTTTCAATCAAATGGTGTCTTCAACGTGATATCACAGTGTCACTGCCTTCGATACTCAAACTTTCTATTAACTATAATGGTTTTACGCAATAATAAGTTGTTTTGAAATAGTGCAGAGCAGGATTTTTTAGGATTCCTTATAGTTAATGTTAACAGTTTAACAATTCAAACATAGTTAAATTCTTGAAAATAATTTTCTCGGTCTTTCTTTCAAATGCTTTATTCAATATCTAAAAACCTTTACATCCATTTTGTTGTTGAATTGTAAATTTTAATAGAAAGCAGGTGAACTTTTTACCTATGATTTATCGGAGTGTAGTGTATGATTGGTCTAATGCAGGGGCAGACAACCTTTTGGAAGGAGATTGCGGGCCGGAGTGAAAAACGAAATCTCAGAATTACTATATTTTGTTTACATGAATAAATTGTACAAAAATTGCATTGAACACTCTACAAATCTGATATTTTTTCTCAAGAGACTTCTGTATGTGATGTTATAAAAGGTGCCGACGAAGAGCCATTTTGGAATCATAAAAAATAATGACGGTGGAAGTAGCAAGTTGATCCAGCATTCGTTTTGACACACCACACATAGGTTCTATGTTTCATGCCCTTTCCTCGTCTATCGTTTCCTCTTTGCCTTTCACTTTTTCTTTTTCTATTTTTATCTCAGGCCAAGAATTTGAAATTAATAGTTAAAGAAAAATGAAATATACATGCATCATCGCTCGCTGATATTCATACATTTTTATCCCACTGTAAATCTTAATTGAAACCTACTTTTACGTTTATGTCACAAAATGGTATGAGTTTTACTGGGATGTCCGCGGGCCGGATTGCAATAATAAAGCATAATAGGGTGGCGGGCCGGACGCTAAGCCTTCGTGGGCCGGATGTGACCCGCGGGGCGGAGGTTGCCCGCCCCTGGTCTAATGGATCCTGTTACAAGCTATGGCATCTATTCTTGTCATTTCTTTCCATTCATTTAATGTCGCTTTTCCCTTGTCCCAGGTTCAGATAGTTTTTGATATTTCGTAATCTTACTTCCCAGTCGTCATGGTTCAGCAGGTCCAATGTCTCCAAATTCCACTCTGTACGGTGTTGTCTAATCACTTGATTCCAAGTTTTCCTTGACTGGCCAACCTTCCTGCAATTCAAGACATCCATGCTTCTGCAATGGTTTATACAAGAGTATAAATGTTTCACATGACCGTACACATGTCCTTAGGATAACTTCTATGTTGGGCAAATGTAGAGCTTTCAGCAAATCCTCCGACCTAATGTGTTGGGGTTGGGCAGATTTCACATTGCGGATCAATCTAATCATGAATCTGCCATTGCGCTGCATTAATACTCTTAGAAAAGGTATGAACCCACAATCCGTCCCCCTCCCTCAGCGATCAATTTCCCTCCCTAGCTATTGGTAAAATAGCACTGGGTTCATAATCGTATCCAACGAATCATTTACAATAGGTGTTTAATTCTGGCATTAAATAACTCTAAAAGGATTGATATGCCGTAAACAGTTTGGCATTACATGACCATGAAATAGTTTGGCATTACATGACCACAAAATAGTTTGGCATTACATGACCATGAAATAGTTTGGCATTACATGACCACAAAATAGTTTGGCATTACATGACCATAAAATAGTTTGGCATTACATGACCATAAAATAGTTTGGCATTACATGACCATGAAATAGTTTTGCATTACATGACCACAAAATAGTTTTGCATTACATGACCATAAAATAGTTTGGCATTACATGACCATAAAATAGTTTTGCATTACATGACCATAAAATAGTTTGGCATTACATGACCATAAAATAGTTTGGCATTACATGACCATGAAATAGTTTTGCATTACATGACCACAAAATAGTTTGGCATTACATGACCATAAAATAGTTTGGCATTACATGACCATAAAATAGTTTGGCATTACATGACCATAAAATAGTTTGGCATTACATGACCACAAAATAGTTTGGCATTACATGACCATAAAATAGTTGATATTGCTGTATAACAGACAAACCAAACACTCAGTCATTTACAATAGGAATTGAATTGTTTCTCAACGTTAAATGACAACCAAAAAGTTTCATGTGTCATAAAACAAACAGATCTCATTAATCCTCGAAGAAACAAAAGTTTCTTAATCACAAAATAAAATTGGTCAGGTATGAATGACTGTTGGTCTGTCACACTCAAGTTTGAAAATTCTATTTCAAACTCAAGTTTGAAATAGAATTTTCTCTGGCCTGTCATGCTCAAGTTTGAAATAGAATTTTCTCTGGTTTGTCATGCTGAAGTTGGAAAAAGAATTTTCTTTTGGTCTGCTACGCTCAAGTTTTAAATAGAATTTTCTTTGGTCTGTCATGCTTTAAGTTTGAAATAGAATTTTCTTTGGTCTGTCATGCTTAAGTTTGAAATAGAATGTTCTCTGGTCTGTCATACTTAAGTTTTAAATAGAATTTTCTTTTGTCTGTCATGCTTAAGTTTGAAATAGAATTTTCCTTGGTCTGTCATGCTTTAGTTTTAAATAGAATTTTCTTTTGTCTGTCATGCTTAAGTTTTAAATAGAATTTTCTTTGGTCTGTCATGCTTAAGTTTTAAATAGAATTTTCTCTGGTCTGTCATGCTTTAAGTTTTGAATAGAATTTTCTCTGGTCTGTCATGCTTTAAGTTTGAAATAGAATTTTCATTGGTCTGTCATGCTTAAGTTTTAAATAGAATTTTCATTGGTCTGTCATGCTTAAGTTTTAAATAAAATTTTCTTTGGTCTGTCATGCTTAAAGTTTAAATAGCATTTTCGTTGGTCTGTCATGCTTAAATTTGAAATAGGATTTTCTTTGATCTGTCATGCTTAAATTTGAAATAGAATTTTCTTTTGTCTGTCATGCTTAAGTTTTAAATAGAATTTTCTCTGGTCTGTCATGCATTAAGTTTTGAATAGAATTTTCTCTGGTCTGTCATGCTTTAAGTTTGAAATAGAATTTTCATTGGTCTGTCATGCTTAAGTTTTAAATAGAATTTTCATTGGTCTGTCATGCTTAAGTTTTAAATAAAATTTTCTTTGGTCTGTCATGCTTAAAGTTTAAATAGCATTTTCGTTGGTCTGTCATGCTTAAATTTGAAATAGGATTTTCTTTGATCTGTCATGCTTAAATTTGAAATAGAATTTTCTTTTGTCTGTCATGCTTAAGTTTTAAATAGAATTTTCTCTGGTCTGTCATGCTTTAAGTTTTGAATAGAATTTTCTCTGGTCTGTCATGCTTTAAGTTTGAAATAGAATTTTCATTGGTCTGTCATGCTTAAGTTTTAAATAGAATTTTCATTGGTCTGTCATGCTTAAGTTTTAAATAAAATTTTCTTTGGTCTGTCATGCTTAAAGTTTAAATAGCATTTTCGTTGGTCTGTCATGCTTAAATTTGAAATAGGATTTTCTTTGATCTGTCATGCTTAAATTTGAAATAGAATTTTCTTTTGTCTGTCATGCTTAAGTTTTAAATAGAATTTTCTTTTGTCTGTCATGCTTAAATTTGAAATAGAATTTTCTTTTGTCTGTCATGCTTTAAGTTTGAAATAGAATTTTCTTTTGTCTGTCATGCTTAAATTTGAAATAGAATTTTCTTTTGTCTGTCATGCTTTAAGTTTTAAATAGAATTTTCTTTTGTCTGTCATGCTTAAGTTGTAAATAGAATTTGTTTGGGCTGTCATGCTCAAGTTTTAAATAGAATTTGTTTGGTATGTCATGCTCAAGTTTGAAATAGAATTTTCTTTGGTCTGTCATGCTTAAGTTTGAAATAGAATTTTTTTTGGTCTGTCATGCTTAAGTTTTTAATAGAATTTTCTTTGATCTGTCATGCTTAAATTTGAAATAGAATTTTCTTTTGTCTGTCATGCTTAAGTTTTAAATAGAATTTTCTTTTGTCTGTCATGCTTAAATTTGAAATAGAATTTTCTTTTGTCTGTCATGCTTTAAGTTTGAAATATAATTTTCTTTTGTCTTTCATGCTTAAATTTGAAATAGAATTTTTTTTTGTCTGTCATGCTTTAAGTTTGAAATAGAATTTTCTTTTGTCTGTCATGCTATAATTTGAAATAGAATTTTCTTTTGTCTCCCATGCTTTAGTTTGAAATAGAATTGGTTTGGTCTGTCATGCTTAAGTTTGAAATAGAATTTTCTTTTGTCTGTCATGCTTAAGTTTGAAATAGAATTTTTTTTGGTCTGTCATGCTTAAGTTTTAAATAGAATTTTCTTTTGTCTGTCATGCTTAAGTTTGAAATAGAATTTTTTTTGGTCTGTCATGCTTAAGTTTTTAATAGAATTTTCTTTGATCTGTCATGCTTAAATTTGAAATAGAATTTTCTTTGATCTGTCATGCTTAAATTTGAAATAGAATTTTCTTTTGTCTGTCATGCTTAAGTTTTAAATAGAATTTTCTTTTGTCTGTCATGCTTAAATTTGAAATAGAATTTTCTTTTGTCTGTCATGCTTTAAGTTTGAAATAGAATTTTCTTTTGTCTGTCATGCTTAAATTTGAAATAGAATTTTTTTTTGTCTGTCATGCTTTAAGTTTGAAATAGAATTTTCTTTTGTCTGTCATGCTATAATTTGAAATAGAATTTTCTTTTGTCTCCCATGCTTTAGTTTGAAATAGAATTGGTTTGGTCTGTCATGCTTAAGTTTGAAATAGAATTTTCTTTTGTCTGTCATGCTTCAGTTTGAAATAGAATTTTTTTTGGTCTGTCATGCTTAAGTTTTAAATAGAATTTTCTTTTGTCTGTCATGCTTAAGTTTGAAATAGAATTTGTTTTGTTTGTCATGCTCAAGTTTTAAATAGAATTTTCTTTTGTCTGTCATGCTTAAGTTTTAAATAGAATTTTATTTTGTCTGTCATGCTTAAGTTTGAAATAGAATTTTCTTTGGTCTGTCATGCTTCAAGTTTTAAATAGAATTTGTTTGGTCTGTCATGCTTAAGTTTGAAATAGAATTTTCTTTTGTCTGTCATGCTTTAGTTTGAAATAGAATTTGTTTGGTCTGTCATGCTCAAGTTTTAAATAGAATTTTCTTTTGTCTGTCATGCTTAAGTTTTAAATAGAATTTTATTTTGTCTGTCATGCTTAAGTTTGAAATAGAATTTTCTTTGGTCTGTCATGCTTCAAGTTTTAAATAGAATTTCTTTTGTCTGTCATGCTTAAGTTTGAAATAGAATTTTCTTTTGTCTGTCATGCTTAAGTTTGAAATAAAAAATTTTTTTGGTCTGTCATGCTTAAGTTTGAAATAGAATTTTTTTTGGTCTGTCATGCTTTAGTTTGAAATAGAATTTTCTTTTGTTTGTCATGCTTAAGTTTCAAATATTTTTTTTAGATATGTTTACTTCTAGATGTTATTACTGTCTGTCTTGAATTTAAAATAGCATCTTCATCACTAAATGCATGGATTGAATGCCCCCATCTTACGGATATCTATTTTTGTTTTTAAATTTCTTGATTTTATTTTGTTTTTCCGTATTGATAATGTGTCATGATGGCAAAAGTGCAAAATCTGTCCAAATACTGCGGAGGTGCACAACGGAGGAGGAGGGGGGGGGGGTGTTTGAACAAGACAAGTGCAGCAGCAAGGTGCACTTGTGTACACCAATCAATCTTCTACTTAATACATCTTGTTTATATATTGTGTACAGAACCTGTTTCAAACGGTGCTACATTGTCTCTTTGCCCTCCTCCTCCTCTCACTTCCCACTTCTCTCCCTTTTAACGCATGGACAATATTTGCAGGTTCGGCTCAATAACCCGAGAAAGACACGCGGTCATCATCTCAATTGGATTCATGATCCCTTTTACGCTTGTTAATATATTAACTTACGAACGGGAAATAAGAGATCTGCATTTGAACTAGGATTAAAAGTACTTTCCTTTGTTCATTCATTTATTTACTTTCTGTCCTTTTGCCCTTTACTAGCAGGAAGACATGGCGTAGTTCGGGATAAAATGAAGAACACTATGCGCTTTTGCTCCCAGCCCTTAACCCCATGTAAACCTTTTTTATTCTTTTTCGTATTTTATAATATTCATTTTTTGAGTGCAGCATTAATTGGGTAGGAGGGGTTGTAACTGCAGTGAAATTTAAAAATTATTCCAATAAGTTTATTGTCTTTAGTTTAACCCGATTAAGGCACATCCGGCGTTTTCCTGGAATCAATGCGAATGCTTGTGTACCCTTCCTCTAAGCCTCGAACCCCTTATTAACATTTCTTTTATTTTTTAACTTTTATAAATTTCAAATTATAAAGTGAAATGTTGTATTTCACTTAACATTGACCTCACGATAATGTTCTACCCGTATTTGATCAAAATGATATATACTTATTCATGTTCTCTGGGTAAAGTAGTTTCAGAATAAATATATATATATATATATATATATATATATATATATATATATATGTGTGTGTTTTTTGAAAGTTGACCAAAACATTTCGTTCACAAAATCATTCATCACCACAAAAGACTTTTTTTCCTTTCAAAGTTTATTTATTTATCAGATTTATCAAAATTAAAGAGTTTTTTCCCTACACGTGTTTCTCTACGAAGCAGGTCCTTGCTTGGCAGATCATCAGGGGAATTATGTACCTGGAATAAGTCTTTTGTGGTGATGAATGATTTTGTGAACGAAATGTTTTGGTAAACTTTCAAAAAAACATATAAATGCTCTGTCAGGTTTTGATTCTGACTTTTTTTTTGCCTTGGATTCTCGCTGACTTTACTGCTATTTCATCCTAACTAACCCTAACCCTAACACTCTTACATGGATTGTGCTCCGATGAACTAGCTGCTCTAGTGCCCCCTCGACGCAAATACACTAGAACAACCCGACAATCAGCTAGGTCCCATTCATTCACTGTGGAGGTCCCCAGATGCCAGAGAGCTTTTAACCCCAATAGCTTCTTTCCTCGTGCTGCCAGCCTCTGGAACTCCCTCCCTGCTCCCCCGACTGTACCGACATGCAGAGGTTTAAAACTATTGTAAACAGACATCTCGCTGCACAGCTCTCAACTTAGGATGACATCCAAAACCTACACCCTAATTCTCAGTAGCCCATTACGTCTACAGTCGTGACCTGCCTTGTTTGGGGTGAAATATCTTCTTTTTTTTAAATGTTTTTAAACTAATCATTTTTTTTTGTGTGTATGAGAGGGGACAATTGATGCTGAATATCACTTGGCAATTTTGTTTTTTTTATTTCGATAAATAAGTTCATTGCATTATTACTGTAGAAATAACTGCAACTCATCTTTGTTCATCAAGGATGAGACATGGTTTGGAGGCTGAAGCATCATTAGCAATAATGAAGACTTCTCCAGCGGTGCCTCAAAAAAATGTCTCAACAATGTAGGAGTGTTTGACTTACTAAGATTTAACTGTCCTATTCTTGTTAACCAACCATTACATAACATGTTATTAGCCTCGTGTATTATGTCACTATGACAAATTCCTGTGATTTGGGAAACACAACTCTAACTCACACTGACGATTATGACTCCTGGCTTTACGTTTCGATATTCTTTAAAGTGGCCTATATTGAATTTTATGATAATAAACATTTACCTTACAAGCACAATAGCACATTTATTTATTGGTTCGGGTCGTTTTCTTATGGTGATTTGAATATTCTTTTGTTTGATTATTCTTGAAAGTACTCAATGGATTGTGCTCCGATGAACTGGTTACTCTGATGCTCCCTCGACATAGATACACTAGACCAACCCAACAATCAGCTAAATCCCATCCATTCACTGTGGAGGTCCCCAGATGCTGGAGAGCCTTCTATTCCCAATAGATTCTTTCCTCGAGCTGCTGACCTCTGGAATTCTTTCCATGCTCCCTGTTTCCCCGACTGTACTGACATGCCGAAGTTTAAAACTAATGTAAACAGACATCTCGCTACATAGCTCCCAACTTAGAATGACACCCAAAACCTACTCCCTAATTCTCAGTAACCCCTTACGTCTACAGTGGCGACCTGCCTTATTTGGGGTGCCATATGTTATAAGAAATAAAAAATTTTTACAGAAATTGTTAATAAGAAAAAGAAACTTTAAAAATTAATACTGCAGACTTCATAAGAACGAGACACCGTTCCTGAGACTGTGCTTCAAGTCAAATTCATGGCCGTACAAAGTAGATAAGAGTACTTAAATATCTTTCTATGCATATAAAACGCATAACTATAATGAATGGAGGTTGTTCAACTGCATACGAAGTGGCCAGATAGCAGATACTGTATCCAAATTACCATGTACATCACAGTCTTAGTGCAATAAGAACAAATAAAGCCTCATCTATTCCACCAAGGACACTCGACAATTGTCTAGAATACTCAACAACAACAAAAAAAGGGTTGAAAAAAAATAAAAAAACAAATAGTCGTCAAATGGAAATAAAAGTTCCTTTTCGACCTAACTGCTGTATTTTTTTTATTTTTTTAAATTATTTTAAAGCGTTTTTATTGCATTTTGATATTTCGTTCAATCCGATCACGTTAGAACTACATTTTCAAGATGGCCGAACTGGCCACATAGCGGACATCCCCAAAGTTTGTTTTATCGCTGTTTCGTCTTTTTGGGGTGAAAAAAACCAACAAATATACAACAACTATGTGCTCCGATGAACTTGCTGCTCTAGTGCTCCCTCGACGTAAATACACTAGACCAACTCCGACAATCAGCTAAATCCCATCCATTCACTGTTGAGGTCCCCAGATGCCGGAGAACCTTCTACTCTAATAGCTTCTTTCCCTGTGCTGCCGGCCTCTGAAACTTCCTCCCTGCTCCCTATTTCTCTAACTGTACCGACATGCAGAAATTTAAAACTAATGGAAACAGACATCTCGCTGCACAGCTCCCAACTTACAATGACCTCCAAAACTTTCTCCATAATTCTTAGTAGCCCCTTTACTTGTACAGTGGCCTTGTTTTGGGGTGAAATATGTTTTAAAAAATTTTTTTTTTAAAAACTAACTGTTCCAAACGCAATAAAAGTTACTTTTCTACCTAATTGAAAAAGAAAAAGTTATCAGACTTTGGATATTTTCGGCCAAACGTCTGTCCGCTATCTTTCGTATTGAATCTAACGTAATATATTTGGCCAAACTTTTAAATTGAAAAATAAATTCTTAAAGCATTTTGAAACAAAAACAATTATGCAGTTAGGTAGAAAAGTAATTTTTATTTTTATTTTTTATTTGTTGACTTTTTTTTTTTTTGTTCACCTCCTTTTTTTTCTGTTTATTATTCTAGACAATTGTCGAACATGTATAAGTGTAATTAGGCTATCCCTATTCTCAGGTCAATAATTTTTTTTAGTTTTTTTTTTAAAACATAGTTTACCCCAAACAAGGCAGGCCGCCACTGTAGATGTAAGCGGCTACTGAGAATTAGGGAGTAGATTTTGTGTGTCATCTTAAGTTGGGAGCTGTGTAGCGAGATGTCTGTTTACATTAGTTTTAAACCTCTGCATGTCAATACAGTCGGGGAAACAGGGAGCAGGGAGGGAGTTCCAGAGACCGACAGCACAAGAAAAGAAGCTATTAAAGTAGAAGGCTCTCCGGCATCTGGGGACCTCCACAGTGACTGGATGGGATTTGGATGATTGTCGGGTTGGTCTAGTGAATTTACGTCGAGGAGGCACTAGTGCAACCAGTTCATCAGCGCACAATCCATGAAAGTACTTGTAAAACAGGCACAAGGATGCAACATTGTGGCGATGGGACAGGGGCTGGAGCTTGTTGGATAGTGAGGGACCTATTATAAAGGCTGTTATCTGTACATTCTGCTGTTGGTGCAGCATCATCATCCTTTCTATGTATGAGGTTAGCTGATGCTGTTGCGTCATTCTTTGGCGTTATGTTCCGCCTGTATGTATAGAACCATTTTGTTATTGCGGCGATGCACTTAATGGTATGATGAGATCTTTCTACTATCCTGTTTCCTAATGGCACATTGTTGCACCAGAACCTCATGGGACCTCCCTGACTTCTGCAAATTGTCTGTGAGTAGCTCGACGGGTATTCCTTTTTCGTAGAACATGGACTCCAACTGCCATATTGAGAATCAATGTTAAATGGTGCCAATCTTCATAACTCTTTTACAATTCTCATATACAGCCACTCTGCCAGCATTTCAATACACGAGGGCCGGATCTATAGACTGGCACTCCTAGCAGTCTTTGGCTACCACCTGAAAAGATGCTTTAGAGACCGCAGGATTAACTAATTTTACAAAGTATAGTGTGCGCTTCACGCTGAGTTATGTACTAGATTGGTTAATTGTTTATATGCAATTGGGCTCCAGCTCTTCTACGAACGCAGCTCGCACTGATTTCATGGGTTCTGTCATTGTCCATTATCCGGTCATTTTTTCATGTATACTGGTTAGTTAATTGGTCCGGTTTGCACGATTTGACGAGTGCCACACCAATCCTTAGTCCATATTTCACGATAGTATGCATGATCATCTTCTCAGAGAGTTTGTGAGAAACCCAGCGATGAACTCATACCAAATCCATTTGCAGGTTGATCACTGTCGGCTTCCACTGTAATGCCAATTTGATGCTTCTCAGTATTGGATAGACTTTAGCAAAGTTGATAGTTTTATTTTTACACACCAGACGGATGTAATCTTAAACCACAAATCCATTGCTTTCCACAACAACGCCAGGAATCAATGAGCTTGTGTCAACTCACATAGTGACATGATATCGATTCACGCACCAGTCGCCACGTGCTGGATCTGTATGCGCCTCTCTCTCACTCATAATAATGTTCTTCGACATTCTAGTCAGCCTTGTGCTTCATTGTCCCAACCAGTCGTTACCTCATTTGCTCATCACTTTCCGAATGCGATTGTACCGTGGTGCCAGTCACGTACTGGTAGGTGGCGTGTCAATTTCCAGCTCATGGAAATGTTCAAATGAGTAAGTACATAAGGAATCAAGTAAGTACATAAGGAATCAAGGTTTACCAGGCTCACCCCAGACGTGAAATCCTAGAATGAAGATGCCACTTTGTAGTTGTTCTGGATCCTTATTCATCAGTCCGAACCGCTCAAGATGTGCCTTTTATGCAGGCTGCATGGTACACAATCTTGTTAGTGAATATGTTATCGATGAACAAAGAGATGGCCTAATTGATGGTTTCATTTTGAGCAACCACAGTGTTGACGGTGAACTGCATGATCAGTGGTGCCACATTAACTCCAACCTCACCATGCATCAGGGTGGAGTGCAGGCCAGAGTAAAAGCAGCTCAGCTTGACCAGGATGAACACTGTTGCAACAACAACAACAACAACAATAACAAATCTAAACCCTAAACAGAAAATGCAATACATCTAACTTTTAATTTTCACTGTTTTTGCACGCCCATTGGAACTTGTTAACATGAATTTATAGATAGATCTGTCTACACTCTATTAACTTTAACCCTAACTTTAACTCTAACCCTAACTCAAATCCTAACTTTAACCCTAACTCTAATCCCAACTCTAACCCTAACTCTAATCCAAACCCTAACTTTAACGCTAATTCTAATCCAAACCCTAACTTTAACCCTAACCCTAACTTTAACCCTAACTCCAACTCCAACCCTAACACTAACCCTAACTTTAACCCTAACCCTAACTTTAACCCCAACCCTAACCCTTACTCTAACCCTAACTTTAACCCTAACTTTAACCCTAACTTTAACCCTAACTCAACTTCTATTCATTCATATTTGCAGCTCGTGAAGGCATTCCTCTCTGAACTGTTTAGGATCGTGATATTTTGATATTTGTTTCTTTAGATGTTTTCTATGATGCAACCAAGATCTTTATGTTCGCGTTGTATGCCTTTTGTAATTTATTTAATTATATTACCCTCCTCAACAATTTTGTTCCGCTATATGCAAACGGAAGTCGGACTAGTTTATTGTGATGACAGCACAGTGGTTTGTCACCTTGGTGAAATCACCTCACTAGTGCTGGTCACAAACACTCCGCCAGCTTCTTGATCACATCTAGTCTAAGCAACAAGTAAGTAGTAAGTAAGTAGTTCTCTGTCACAACCAAAACTTTAATGTCAATTGGGCATCTTTCATCTAAGTTAAGCAGAACAAATCCAACCCCAGAGTCTTCCCGCCGACTGTGAGGATGTACACCTCCTTTCAGAAGTAACAACAATCAAGTCTGCAATCAGGTTATTATAAACAACCCTAACCCTAACCCTAACCAATATCTTCCAGGATCACACACTTTATTCTATTGATCTGCACGATAATTGCCAGCAGTAATTCATTCGGATAGTTTGAGGCGAAGACTTGGCTTCGGATAAATGATGCTTCTTTCTGTATTGTTACCACAGTATGGGTTTTCGGTGATTCAGATTTGAATCTATCTGTCTCTTGTCATGTACAGCAGTTCCAAGTTTATAGCTAAGTCTGCCGCACAAATAACATTTCATTTGTTACATCAACCCTATTTTCCACTTTTCCATGTAATGATCATACAATTACTGCAGTTAGTTCTATATCCTCAGAATCATCTTTTAATATGGCTTTTGCTCGAGTTAGAACCTGTGAGATATCAATGTTGTGTATTTGGGAGGAAGCCCAGATGATCTGCTGTTTTTTTGTTTTTTGTTTTTTGGGATGGAAAGGGGGGATGGGCATTTTCTTGATCAGTGTTGCCCCGGAAATAATAATAAGATTTAGGAAAAAAACTATTCATCCTTTGACCCTAAACTAGCGCAGGTTTCGTCAGAGGGTGTGTGTTTTCCAGACATTTGATGTACTAACTGAAGGGGGTAACTCTGATTTTTTTTTCAATTAGTTATTTCCCTTACGCCAATTAATTCCTCAAGTAATCTATAAAAGTGTGTGTGTCCGGAGAAGCAAGAAGGGGTGGGGAGGGGGGAAATGGGGGGGGGGGAGTAGAAGTTTTAATAGAAATGTTAAACTTTTGCCCTGGGCAACGTCTGGTAGCCCTGCTAGTTATTTATAAACTGCAAAGGAGTCAACAATATCACCTGCTATTGTTGTTGCAATGGTGTTTGGGTTGAGGTCGCTTCTTCCCTGGCCTGCACTACATCCCGAATCATGGTACTAAGCAAGGTCACACAAGAAGATTGAGCACGGTCACACAAGAAGATTGAGCATGGTCACACAAGAAGATTGACCACGGTCACACAAGAAGATTGACCACGGTCACACAAGAAGACTGACCACGGTCACACAAGAAGACTGACCACGGTCACACAAGAAGACTGACCACGGTCACACAAGAAGATTGACCACGGTCACACAAGAAGATTGACCACGGTCACACAAGAAGACTGACCACGGTCACACAAGAAGACTGACCACGGTCACACAAGAAGACTGACCACGGTCACACAAGAAGATTGACCACGGTCACACAAGAAGATTGACCACGGTCACACAAGAAGATTGACCACGGTCACACAAGAAGATTGAGCACGGTCACACAAGAAGACTGACCACGGTCACACAAGAAGACTGACCACGGTCACACAAGAAGATTGACCACGGTCACACAAGAAGATTGACCACGGTCACACAAGAAGACTGAGCATGGTCACACAAGAAGACTGACCACGGTCACACAAGAAGACTGACCACGGTCACACAAGAAGACTGACCACGGTCACACAAGAAGACTGACCACGGTCACACAAGAAGATTGACCACGGTCACACAAGAAGATTGACCACGGTCACACAAGAAGACTGACCACGGTCACACAAGAAGACTGACCACGGTCACACAAGAAGACTGACCACGGTCACACAAGAAGATTGACCATGGTCACACAAGAAGATTGACCACGGTCACACAAGAAGACTGACCACGGTCACACAAGAAGATTGACCACGGTCACACAAGAAGATTGACCACGGTCACACAAGAAGATTGACCACGGTCACACAAGAAGACTGACCACGGTCACACAAGAAGACTGACCACGGTCACACAAGAAGACTGACCACGGTCACACAAGAAGATTGACCACGGTCACACAAGAAGATTGACCACGGTCACACAAGAAGACTGACCACGGTCACACAAGAAGACTGACCACGGTCACACAAGAAGACTGACCACGGTCACACAAGAAGACTGACCACGGTCACACAAGAAGACTGACCACGGTCACACAAGAAGATTGACCACGGTCACACAAGAAGATTGACCACGGTCACACAAGAAGATTGAGCACGGTCACACAAGAAGACTGACCACGGTCACACAAGAAGACTGACCACGGTCACACAAGAAGACTGACCACGGTCACACAAGAAGACTGACCACGGTCACACAAGAAGATTGACCACGGTCACACAAGAAGACTGACCACGGTCACACAAGAAGATTGACCACGGTCACACAAGAAGATTGACCACGGTCACACAAGAAGACTGAGCACGGTCACACAAGAAGACTGAGCACGGTCACACAAGAAGACTGACCACGGTCACACAAGAAGACTGACCACGGTCACACAAGAAGACTGACCACGGTCACACAAGAAGATTGACCACGGTCACACAAGAAGATTGACCACGGTCACACAAGAAGACTGACCACAGTCACACAAGAAGACTGACCACGGTCACACAAGAAGACTGACCACGGTCACACAAGAAGATTGACCACGGTCACACAAGAAGATTGACCACGGTCACACAAGAAGATTGAGCACGGTCACACAAGAAGACTGACCACGGTCACACAAGAAGACTGACCACGGTCACACAAGAAGACTGACCACGGTCACACAAGAAGATTGACCACGGTCACACAAGAAGATTGACCACGGTCACACAAGAAGATTGACCACGGTCACACAAGAAGACTGACCACGGTCACACAAGAAGATTGAATACGGTCACACAAGAAGACTGACCACGGTCACACAAGAAGACTGACCATGGTCACACAAGAAGACTGACCATGGTCACACAAGAAGACTGACCATGGTCACACAAGAAGACTGACCACGGTCACACAAGAAGATTGACCACAGTCACACAAGAAGACTGACCATGGTCACACAAGAAGATTGACCACGGTCACACAAGAAGACTGACCACGGTCACACAAGAAGATTGACCATGGTCACACAAGAAGACTGACCACGGTCACACAAGAAGATTGACCACGGTCACACAAGAAGACTGGCCACTGAAATTTTTTCACAAAACTTGGGTCAGTTTTTCTTCATTATTTGTTCCGTCAATTACAATCGATGAACCAATCCTTGGCTTTGATGACAGCGCCAAGACGGCTTTGAAACCAACCACAGGCCTTTGTCAGATTCCCGTCATAGAATCCCAAAGACTCCGATGATCCTGGCCTTTAGATCTTCCATTTTATTGCAGCTAAATCTGTTGATGTTTTGTTCCATCGTGCCCTCAAACACCCACACGAAGAAGTCGAAGAGATTACAGTGAGGCTAACAGATGTTTGGTGAAATGTGGTCAGCAAAGTTCTCTGACAGCCAGGCCTGGGTCTTCCGGCTCGTATGCCAGAGCACTGGGTCTTGCTACCACACATACAGTCTACCAACAACTATTTAGTCGATCTAAGGTTTCACTGCGTTGCTCAGAAAGTGGATGTAGCCATCAGTATTCAGCCTGAGGTCCTCAGGGAAGAAGTGGGATGATATGACATCCCCTTCACTGCTGACGACACTGAAGATCATGACTGGAAACTTTGTCAGCATGATGATGGGCACATCTTTAGATGAGTCAGCGGATTTTCCTGTTGAAGAACAACAGTATGTCTGGCTCAGTGGGTGTTTCAACTTGTTGATTAGTTTATTTGCATGCATTGTGATACTATGGACTTCATACGCTTTTCTTGCATCGTGATACTATGGATTGCCCCCACCCAGAGCCAAAACCCCAGATAATGAGTGGAAATGATACATCAATGCACACAAAGGCGATCATAGATGGAATGGGTGGTCGGCTGGAAGTACTCACTTTCTATTGGCCAGGCGTTTTAGGAGTGGCCGAGCCATTTTTGCTTATTGGTGACTAAGACAAAGTACCGGACATGGGATTGCCAGTCGTAAGTTGGGATGTTTGGAAGTCAGAGTTGTTTGCGATAGTTTGAGTTTTACTACACTGTACAAGTTTTACTGCAGTTCGGAGAGGAGACGATCAGATTGGAGTCCAAGTCGGGCGAGAGCAGCTCGGAGTAGATGAGCAAGAGATTGCGAGATGAGCTATTCACCCGAACACCGATGATAGCCTCGACAGACAAATTATCTCAGTTATGTCTTGGCTGATACACTGAAACCTAACTACGGTGTGGGTGCTAGCACTTGGGGTCCCGTTTCCACAACAGTGTCACACATGTTCAGAGCACGACTTGTTTATATACAATGTGTCGGAGTTTGTGTTCTTTCTGGTGAGTTTGCGTTGTTTTGTTTTTCTCAACTTGTAAACTAGTGATTGTGCCATCGGCGGTCGCCAGAGCGAAAGATGAAGATGAACAGAAAACCATGGCACACGCAGCGTTGGGGTTGTCGATCGTCAAGAGAGACTGCATGGTCTTACAGCATCGCCTTTGGTAGAAATTGTCCTTCATGCGCTTTTTTACATCTACGCCTTTCTCCCTTGCAATTGCTAACATTGACTTGCTGGGAAATCTCGTGAACTTCAGCGACAAACTCCAGTGTACTGACAGCATCAGATCGTAGATCATGTGTTTTTTCTCGTAGATGTCACCTCATAGTCGAATCTTAAATCTTTCAATTCTTTTCTGACCTTTTCTACCATTCCTGCTGATTTTATTTGTCCTTTCTGGCATGGATTCCAGGGATAACTCTGTGTCTCTTCCACAAATATGGAGATTCAAAATTGTCCATAATTAATTATTCTGTAAAAACAAGAATGGAAATATCGTCACGGTTTTCATGAAGACAAAACTGAAAATGAGAGTAAAAAATCTATGCATCCTTACATCAAGTGGCTTCATGCCTTGTCTGGAGCGATTTCCATAAAAAAAGTAATGAAAGTAAAAAATCTATGCATCCTTACATCAAGTGGCTTCATGCTTTGTCTAAAGCGGTTTCCATAAAAAAAAATAATGAAAGTAAAAATTCTATGCATCCTTAACTCAAGTGGCTTCATGCCTTGTCTGGAGCGATTTCCATAAAAAAAAATAATGAAAGTAAAAAATCTATGCATAAAATTAACGGTAGAAAATTCCGAACGAATAATGTCCACATCATGTATATTGGGTACAAAGGCCATACAACTTGCTTTATTACAAAATATACAAACAGAAGAAGGGCCGAGTCACTTGAAAATGGACACTGACCAACCCAGGGTTGACCGCATTCATCTATAATATTTAATTGCTTTCCTCTCGAAGAGAGTAATTTTGTTAATTCTGTAATAATTCTCAGTTGATTACATCTCCAATCATCCACCGTTTGATTTCAAGTTTTTTTTTCCTGCAGGTAGTTGGGATCGGCGGTCAGAAATGACAACCATGACAAAGGGATTCAGTGTCTATGTGGGATACGATATATTGTCGTCTCGTGATAAAACCCATCAGAATCATGATCTTCTATTATCAATGTGGACATACCCATTACACCGCAAATTGTTTTGGTGACGTTTTTTCCATTGTCAACCATAATGGGGTTTTTCTTTTTCTCTTCTTCTTCTCTTCTTCTTCTTCTTTCTCCCTTTTACATAATGACTGGCAAGAATAACCTGCTTTCAAAGCCGAATGTTTCTTCCCTTTTTTTCTCTTATAATCAATATTGAATTCTTTCCTTTCTCATCAATAGCGAATAATTTCTTTGTTTACATTGGTGCTTTGTTGGTTTTTGTTTTTTGTTGTTTTAATATAAATTTCTTTTTTTCTGTATGAATTTTAGAGCTTGTTTTTGAAGAGAGCTTTTATTTGGACCATTTGAGTAAGGGTTTAGAATGATACTTATTTGGACCATTTGAGTAAGGGTTTAGAATGATACTTATTTGGACCATTTGAGTAAGGGTTTAGAATGATACTTATTTGGACCATTTGAGTAAGGGTTTAGAATGATACTTATTTGGACCATTTGAGTAAGGGTTTAGAATGATACTTATTTGGACCATTTGAGTAAGGGTTTAGAATGATACTTATTTGGACCATTTGAGTAAGGGTTTAGAATGATACTTATTTGGACCATTTGAGTAAGGGTTTAGAATGATACTTATTTGGACCATTTGAGTAAGGGTTTAGAATGATACTTATTTGGACCATTTGAGTAAGGGTTTAGAATGATACTTATTTGGACCATTTGAGTAAGGGTTTAGAATGATACTGGTGGACTGACCCAGCATTGCCTTGGGTTCAAAATATACCGAAAGTGAATGTGAAAGATCTTGTTTTTGTTTTGATACCCCAGCTAATGCACAATAAATTAAATTTCTTAAAGTCTTCTAAAAAAAGTTAAAATTCACCTCAAAAACATTAAATTATTCACAATTTTATAGGTTTTTAAAAATATACAGGGTGAGCCAAAAGTAGGTGGACAGTAAAAAACATTTATTTAGAGATCACTTATACGTACAATTACATGTAATAAAACAATTATATTAATGAAAATTAAATGTTATTTATCAACGCAAGTGTTCAAACTGTTTTCCTTCTTGATTTACACAGCTTTGAAGTCTGCCTCTTACGCTTTGACAAAAAAATGTTTTTTTACTGTCCACCTACTTTTGGCTCACCCTGTATTATTAAAAATAAGTAAAAAAAACAACAAAAACATTTTAACATTTATATTATATCGAACTAAAAGAATACCCGTCCCAGGACTGGTAAAATTAATCCCCCCGAACAGAACAGTGTTGCACCACTATTATGTCCCCTTATGAAGATTAAAATCAACATGTAATGCTACTAAACCTTATGTCTAGAATCCTTATTTCAATTTTGATCAAAATTTTGATTCTAGAAAATTTAAGGCTTAAACTGAATGGGTCTTAAAAAGAAATTGAAATTCGGAGAATCTATGGATCAAATTTAACGCAAAGGTGTAACATATTTCTATTAAAACCTCTATCTCTCTACCCCTGTATATCCGTCTCTCTATCTCTTTCTCTCCCCCTGCCCTGTTCTGCCCCTTCCCCCTCTTTCTCCTCCGCTCAGCCCATTCATCTCTTCGGACATGCACACACGGACAACTCTTCTTTATATAAATTCCGCGAAAACTAAGTCGGCATTTTCTTTCCAAATTAGTACATAAAACCTGGACCAGTTGACCCCAAAAGAATGAATCATTTTTTTTTAAATTTTAGATGTTATTCTTCCAGGGCAATACCGGTCAAGAATATACCAACTTTGTGGGTGTTTATTTTGTAGTTTTTTTTATTTACTTTTAGCTGGGCATACACACACACACAGACAACAGCCCTTTATATAATAGACTAGCGAAAATAGACTCCCTAACGGTCGTCTATTTTTGCTAGGCTGCCGCGTTCTTGGGTGGTGAGACATTTTTAGTTTTAAAAAAAAAAAAAAATTGTCTCCGAATATTATTTGTTTAAAAAGGAAAACAAAAATGGGGGGAGGGAATCCCCCTCCCCTTAAAAAAATTTGAGCGCGAACGCAGACCCCAAACTATATCGAAGAACCAGTTATTATACGATCATTCATTGCTAACTGAAAGAAATGAAAAAAAAACATTTCTTTAAGCAGTTAAATCAAAAGGTTATTTTTAACTTGGTCGATTGGTGCAGTCGGTAGCGTATCGGACAGTTGACATTAAGGTTGCGAGTTCGAATCACGGCCTCGGCGTCAAAATTATTTATTGTTTATTTAGTCGTTAATATGTGCCCTAATGTATTTATGTTTCTGACTTTGAAATTAATTAAATAGTAATTGCCCCCCCCCCTCTGCCGTGTACAAAAATTCTCCAGCATGGACAGACAGACAGACAGACAGACAGACAGAGAACCTGCTCGTTATATTATAAGTCGATAGAATGTTATTTTTTGTTCCAAATAAGGGGAAGTAACTCTTTATTAACAAATACAGAGTTACATCCCTTTTTTAAATGGTGTCTGTATCAAAATAATTCTGACCTGTTCAAAGTATTTTCTGGAAGGAATTAAATCTATTTACATTTTATTGTTCTTAACAACATGCAGCAAGGATCCACTATAAGAACTGATGAACTAGAATCCAATATTGCTTTTGTAGGAACGTTATCAGTGACAAAAGTGGAGAAAGGGGCTGACTTTACTTTATATATTAGATTTTTAATGATGAACTAGAATCCAATATTGCTTTTGTAGGAACGTTATCGATGACAAAAGTGGAGAAAGGGGCTGACTTTACTTTATATATTAGATTTTTAATGATGAACTAGAATCCAATATTGCTTTTGTAGTAACGTTATCGATGACAAAAGTGGAGAAAGGGGCTGACTTTACTTTATATATTAGATTTTTAATGATGAACTAGAATCCAATATTGCTTTTGTAGGAACGTTATCGATGACAAAAGTGGAGAAAGGGACTGACTTTATTTTATATATTAGATTTTTAATGATGAACTAGAATCCAATATTGCTTTTGTAGGAACGTTATCAGTGACAAAAGTGGAGAAAGGGGCTGACTTTACTTTATATATTAGATTTTTAATGATGAACTAGAATCCAATATTGCTTTTGTAGGAACGTTATCGATGACAAAAGTGGAGAAAGGGGCTGACTTTACTTTATATATTAGATTTTTAATGATGAACTAGAATCCAATATTGCTTTTGTAGGAACGTTATCGATGACAAAAGTGGAGAAAGGGACTGACTTTACTTTATATATTAGATTTTTAATGATGAACTAGAATCCAATATTGCTTTTGTAGGAACGTTATCGATGACAAAAGTGGAGAAAGGGACTGACTTTACTTTATATATTAGATTTTTAATGATGAACTAGAATCCAATATTGCTTTTGTATGAACGTTATCGATGACAAAAGTGGAGAAAGGGACTGACTTTACTTTATATATTAGATTTTTAATGATGAACTAGAATCCAATATTGCTTTTGTAGGAACGTTATCGATGACAAAAGTGGAGAAAGGGACTGACTTTACTTTATATATTAGATTTTTTATGATGAACTAGAATCCAATATTGCTTTTGTAGGAACGTTATCGATGACAAAAGTGGAGAAAGGGACTGACTTTACTTTATATATTAGATTTTTAATGATGAACTAGAATCCAATATTGCTTTTGTAGGAACGTTATCGATGACAAAAGTGGAGAAAGGGGCTGACTTTACTTTATATATTAGATTTTTTATGATGAACTAGAATCCAATATTGCTTTTATAGGAACGTTATCGATGACAAAAGTGGAGAAAGGGGCTGACTTTACTTTATATATTAGATTTTTTATGATGAACTAGAATCCAATATTGCTTTTATAGGAACGTTATCGATGACAAAAGTGGAGAAAAGGACTGGTTTACTTTATATATTAGATTTTTAATAATGAACTAGAATCGAATATTGCTTTTGTAGGAACGTTATCGATGACAAAAGTGGAGAAAGGGGCTGACTTTACTTTATATATTAGATTTTTAATTATGAACTAGAATCCAATATTGCTTTTGTAGGAACGTTATCGATGACAAAAGTGGAGAAAGGGGCTGACTTTACTTTATATATTAGATTTTTAATGATGAACTAGAATCCAATATTGCTTTTGTAGGAACGTTATCGATGACAAAAGTGGAGAAAGGGACTGACTTTACTTTATATATTAGATTTTTAATGATGAACTAGAATCCAATATTGCTTTTGTAGGAACGTTATCGATGACAAAAGTGGAGAAAGGGACTGACTTTACTTTATATATTAGATTTTTAATGATGAACTAGAATCCAATATTGCTTTTGTAGGAACGTTATCGATGACAAAAGTGGAGAAAGGGGCTGACTTTACTTTATATATTAGATTTTTAATTATGAACTAGAATCCAATATTGCTTTTGTAGGAACGTTATCGATGACAAAAGTGGAGAAAGGGACTGACTTTATTTTATATATTAGATTTTTAATGATGAACTAGAATCCAATATTGCTTTTGTAGGAACGTTATCAGTGACAAAAGTGGAGAAAGGGGCTGACTTTACTTTATATATTAGATTTTTTATGATGAACTAGAATCCAATATTGCTTTTGTAGGAACGTTATCGATGACAAAAGTGGAGAAAGGGACTGACTTTACTTTATATATTAGATTTTTAATGATGAACTAGAATCCAATATTGCTTTTGTAGGAACGTTATCGATGACAAAAGTGGAGAAAGGGGCTGACTTTACTTTATATATTAGATTTTTTATGATGAACTAGAATCCAATATTGCTTTTATAGGAACGTTATCGATGACAAAAGTGGAGAAAGGGGCTGACTTTACTTTATATATTAGATTTTTTATGATGAACTAGAATCCAATATTGCTTTTATAGGAACGTTATCGATGACAAAAGTGGAGAAAAGGACTGGCTTACTTTATATATTAGATTTTTAATAATGAACTAGAATCGAATATTGCTTTTGTAGGAACGTTATCGATGACAAAAGTGGAGAAAGGGGCTGACTTTACTTTATATATTAGATTTTTAATTATGAACTAGAATCCAATATTGCTTTTGTAGGAACGTTATCGATGACAAAAGTGGAGAAAGGGGCTGACTTTACTTTATATATTAGATTTTTAATGATGAACTAGAATCCAATATTGCTTTTGTAGGAACGTTATCGATGACAAAAGTGGAGAAAGGGACTGACTTTACTTTATATATTAGATTTTTAATGATGAACTAGAATCCAATATTGCTTTTGTAGGAACGTTATCGATGACAAAAGTGGAGAAAGGGACTGACTTTACTTTATATATTAGATTTTTAATGATGAACTAGAATCCAATATTGCTTTTGTAGGAACGTTATCGATGACAAAAGTGGAGAAAGGGGCTGACTTTACTTTATATATTAGATTTTTAATTATGAACTAGAATCCAATATTGCTTTTGTAGGAACGTTATCGATGACAAAAGTGGAGAAAGGGGCTGACTTTACTTTATATATTAGATTTTTAATGATGAACTAGAATCCAATATTGCTTTTGTAGGAACGTTATCGATGACAAAAGTGGAGAAAGGGGCTGACTTTACTTTATATATTAGATTTTTAAACTTCTATGAACACCATTAGAAAAGTTACATCTGATTCACTGCCTTAAATATTATTTGGTGCAGCCATGTTTGTTTTGTTTTAAAAATTAGTAAATTTTGTTACTTTATTCTCTTAAAGAAAAATATATCTTATGCAGGGATGTGAGTTCTCGGATTTTTAGCAAAATTTTGCTTTCTTTTTTAATCCAGAAAAAGCGGATTTCTGTTTAAATCGCTGATGTTAGTTTTCAGCTTTTTTTTTCAATAAGAAAAAGCTGATTTCTGCCAAATTGTTAGAGCCATACCTCCTTATTTTTTGTCTCTATTTAGCTGGATTGTATTTCTTTTTCTCTCTTCCTATTTCTTTCTCTCTCTTGCTTTGTCTTTCGCATTTCCTTTTTTTTTCTTGTTTTACCTTCCTTTCCCTTCTCTCTAAGAACTCAAAATGCTAATTTTGCTGTGATGGCTAAGACTTCAAACGATTCATGACTGGAGGAGAGGAGAGTTAGATGACTTTTGTTTCATCAAAGAATGACTTCCTGTCTCCTTCCCACATGCGTACTCAGTGTTTTTCTCTTAATTTTGACTTTTTTTGTTGAAATACACACACACACATGGGGACTTTATTGCCATGGCCGTCGTAACAGCTACAAAAAATAGAAGAGAAATAAAGTCTATTATTCTTTAAGCTAATATATAATAAGTTGCCAAGAGTATTCAACAAGTTTTCCTAATTAGAAGCTTTTTTAATACTTAACAGTGCTTGTCTATGAAGGGAGCTTTAAATAATTATTTTAATAATAAATATTTTTAATATCCACCTGTTTCATCTCAACCGAAAATCAGCAGCGTGGCTATATACAGTCGTGCATTGGTTTGTGTAGGTGATAGAAACTAGGCTTTTCTGATAAATATGGTAATTTTGTTGCAGTAGTTTTTAAAAATAATATCCTTAAAATGGCCACCATTTTCGGCCTCACAAACACGGTCTCTAGTTAGGGCATTTTCCATTACACTCCTTAGAATAACTGGCTCTAGTTCTTGGATTTCATGTCTGATATTGTTTTTAAGCTCTTGAATTGTTGTAGGCTTGTTCACATATACCCTTTCCTTAAGATAACCCCAAAGGAAAAAGTATGGGGCTGTTAAATCCGGTGAACGTGAAGGCCAGTTAAAATCAGAAAATCTGCTAATTAAGCGCTCGCCAAACAATCCCGCAAAAGTCACGCATTAGTTTGAATCAGTTGTTACTGATTCAAACTAATACTGCGCCACCCTGTATAATTAGGGGTGAGACGTAATGGGTGAAAATTTCATCGCGAATGACCGTCCCTGAGTGGCGAGGAGCTACATCCTTCTCGAGGGTGACCCTGTTAATATACATGGTCATAGAAGATGCAGGCCACTAGTTTTTGGCTATTTTACATTCATGAAAACCCTTTCACAGCCTGAAAATGGTCCTAAATTAAAGTACTATATCAGATTTAACCATCTATATCCATTCATAGCTTTTGAGGATGTTTTAGGACCTGCAATATCGCATGAAACTACTTTTTCACCGAAAAATGATGGATTTGGAGTCCCGTGGAGCCCTAACGGCTATTTTTGGCCTGCACCTTCTGAATTTTGCAAAATTTTCAAAATGTTTGATTGTTTAGTGTTATTTATGTATGAATGAACACAAAAAAAAACTACTCGCATGAATCTGAAATTTCCACCCATTACGTCCCACTCCTAGTATAATTGTTCCGTCGGTCGCATGGTTCGAACCCCGGACTTAAGTCACCTTTGACTCCCATCCAACACCTACTTTGGCACTAAATAATCCAAAAAGCATTGATATACTGTAAAATGGAGAAATCTCAGCCAAACTAATTGTTGATGGAAGTCATGTTCGGCTGTGGAAATAAAATATGTGATCCGAGGATGTTAGCATTGAATGTTGCATCCATTCATGTTAATTGCGACTGTAAATTGCTGAATTACCGAGAAATTGCATAATGCTCGTGGAATTGACTATGTCCAGTTGAAATACTATCTGACATGTTCTCTTCGCTCATGTTCTAATACGATTCCGAAAAGTTATGAACTCGCAATTTAACCCCCGACCCCTCATCCAGTTGTGTGTAAAATAGTTTTCAAGAAATACAATAAATATACAATAAATCTTTACAATTGTGCTTCAACATTAAATAAATCCAAAGGGTGAATATGCCAAACTGTTAGCAAGAACATAAGTCAGTCGAAAGACTGCATACGTCCACCTGAAATATGTGTAAAGGTTTACTCCTCTAGGTCGGCCGTGTTCTGTCTATGACCATGTATATTAACAGGGTCACCCTCGAGAAGGATGTAGCTCCTCGCCACTCAGGGACGGTCATTCGCGATGGAGAGGCTATATTTTGGGCATCACAAAGTCTTATCTCGTCCTTACTTCTCCGTATTGTATGAAGTATTCCTGAAGTTATCTCATGCAAACGTTGATGACACAAAAACTATTTCTCTGATCAGGCTGAAATTTTGCATGGTGGTTACTGTTATCAAAGCGCCTCAGATCCATGCATCAAATTTGGATAAATCAAAAGTTGAAAGTCCATGAAATTTTCGACTTTGAACAAACTTTTCAATGTCATATAATATGCGGGACTTCAATGGCTACAATAATGGCCAAATAATAAGTCTCTACAATCAACAGAACCAAAGTTATCGCCAAAAGTGTGACTTTGTGGCGGAATTGATGATCTTGAGCCAGAATCGAGCAGTGGAGATGGCCCGGACTTACTTCATCCCCGCAGTAAGAGGGTCCGCCTTTGCCTGGCTTGCAGATGGAAAGGGAAATAAGTTTTGGCTTACTAGTTTTTTAGTGAGGATTGAACTCGCAACCTCGAAGTAACAAATCTACTGGTTGATGCACAATAATACGTGGATTCGCCTTGACGACAAATAGTCAGCCAGCGGATTATGTTTTTTCTGATTGGTTAAGCTGAATTAACTGAAGGGAAATCTGCTAATAAAAAGAGAAGAAAATCAGGAGAAGGTGAAGTGAGTGTCGAGTGAGATTCTGCGGTGAGCCAAATTATTTTTTGTTCATTGGAGCTCAAAGTTACACAGAGGGTTTTTTGTGCTTCTACAGGAATTGAACCGAACCGGGTTTTTTTTTTTTGTTTAATGTTTGGAGTTTAGTCATAGACTTTTGAATTCCCATTTTCAGACTTTCACCTTTTCAACGACCTTGACCTAGCTATCCCAAAATTAAATTAATTTTAAATTAGACCATGACCAATATTTTGACTGAGGTTTGGTGACGAATGTTCAAATGATGCAAACACTAGACTGTGCACAAATAAAGTGAGACATCCACAAACATAACCTCCTTGGCAAAGGTAACAAGACTTACAAATGATTTATTACTGAAATAAGTTTGACGTGGTATAATCTGTTATCTCCCCTTTCTCCATATTTACTGAACAAGTTCCAAACAGCCACCATATTGTATTCCCCTTCTGCCAAGATGGACTTTGCTATTAGACATTATGCAGGGATGTGAGTTCTCCACTTTTTTTAATCCAGAAAAAGCAGATTTCTATTTAAAGAATAATAATAATTAATAATTAATAATAAATAATAACAATAGAAAAAACAAAGAAAAGCTGATGATTTCGGTATTTAATCAAAATAAATACTGATTATTCTTTTGTTAATGGTTGTATTATTTCTGGAGATATTAAAATGCATTGTTTCCAGGAAATCACCTTTTTGTTCTATTCATTCCCGTCATTGTATTCCAAAAAACTTCTCTGGTTGGACATGAACACTATTTAAAAAAAGATTTTTTCAAGTCATCCATGCATTTCTCTAAGAGGATCTGTCTGTCTGTCGATTGGTCATACTTCAATCTGAAAACAAGCATTTTTATGACTGGATACACAGATTGAGTGGATGCATCCGTCCGAGCATCCACCCAAGCCTCTAAAATAAGAGTCCCTATTTAGTTGGCTCCCTATGAGGACAGAATTAGATGGTCGGCTTTTAATGTGGAGAAAATCCAGCTCCCCAAAAAGGGGCACACTGGATTGGAACAAAAATTAAAATTGTCTTTCTAGAAGGATTTCTCTTTCACTGATCAAGAAAAGGGTGCTGTTATAGATGATGCGCCTGATTTCCGTGACTTTGCGTCGGCAACAATCGGACAGGTCGCGGAAGCGCCCGAGAGTTGCCGAGACGAAAATTTTGTCAATGTTTTTAAAAGATAAAAGAAAAAAATGATATTCCGGGCGCTTCCGCGACATGTCCGATCGTTGTCGACGCAAAGTCACAGAAATCAGGCGCGTCATCTATAACAGTACCCAGAAAAGATAAAGTATAGTATTAAGACAGATACTACATTTTGCATTATTTATTTGCAAAAAATAAAGGTTACATTTTGTACAAATTAGGCACAAGGCCATAAAAAGGGGGGGAAAACTGGTAATTTGACTTGCAGATACTACACTTTGCTTGGAGCCAAAAGGCTAAGGAGTCGCTTAAATTTAAAATAACCATTTTTGTTGCTATACCTGCTGAGTGAATGAACAGTCTCGATTGTGGTCCAGGCTAGAAATTAAGCTAGCTATGAAGACTAGAGTTTATCTTGTTCATACCATCCTCTTCTATTGGTGTGAGTCTTGGTCGGTGTCGCATCCTCAGAGTTCGCTGGTGGCAATGCATCTCAAATGTTGCAGTACATGTGCAGTGCCGAATATCCTTCCTTCTGCAAGCTTTTCTGATGAGCCATCTTCGCTAATTTGGTCATGCTCTTTCACGTCAACAAGGCGAATTCATCAAATACCCTCATTAGTCTTTCCATTTCAGGGCTGGAGGAAACGGTGTGGTGGTCAACTCTAATCGTGGCTCAGGGCGGTGAAGCAGGATGCGGAACTCATTATCAGTCGATCGTATTTATGGTGTTTGCGGATGTAATCGAGACTGACTGGCCATCACTCGTCTCAACATTAGCAATAGACCACTGTGCTTGGTTGGCCCTCATTCAGGACTCAGTGAATTGAGTGGAAGAAGCCGGCTCGCAAGTCAAGTAAAAGTGAATTGATACATCTTATTACCTCAGCCAAGGGAGTTATGTTTTTGGTCAAGTTTGTTTGTTTGACATTACTTGACAAATATTCACCAAACTAGGTTGGTCAAAATATCAGTCATGGTCTAATTTAGAACTGATTTAATTTTGGGATAGCTAGGTCAAGGTCACGGAAAAGTTTAAACTTTTGGCGATAACTTCAGTTCTGTTCACCATAAAGACTCACTACTTGGCCCATATTCTTCTTCTTCTTTCTTGTGCCAGCTCCCTCAAAGCTGCAGCTCGGTCTTGGCAAGCCAGGTTCTCGTCTCGTCATCAAGGTCCGCTATGCTCTGCTTGCTTGGTTTGAACAGCGGGCATTCCTCTATGACGTGCGTAACAGTCTGTTCTGGGTGGCCATATTCACAGGCAGCACCCTCTCTCAGGCCCCAGTCTCTCATTGTGGCAGAAAAACGGCCCACACCAGTTCTCAGGTGGTTCAGATTGGTCCATTGCCTTCGTGGCAGCTCAGCTCCTGGTATGTCATCTGGGTCGGTGATGAACCTGTGCAGTCGGTGTTAGTCAGCCTGCTGCCAATCTTCCCTCCAGCAGTTCTTGGTCCACATTTGCTTTGAGGTGGTGTCTGGGACGGTTTCCATATTGTAGACAATGAAATCTCACATCGTATATAACCTTGACCATAACAAGTTCAATCGTTGAAATTTTGACGGAATTTTGACTTCCGATTTTTCCAAATTTGATGTATGGATCTGATATTCTTTGAGAAAGTACAACACTCCTGACGCAATCCTCTAATTGAATAACCGTTTTATATGTCTCCAGATTAGGTGTTATTGCCATACACTGAGAGGTGCCGTTCATAGCACTCGTTCCTCTCCCAAGTCTTCGATAATTCTTGACAGAGTACAACACAGATTTCCAAATCTAGTGGAGATGTGCTCATCTCACATAAGAGATGTTGCTAGTTGTTTTTTACTCTATCGTTATGTTCATGCTAGGCGCTTAGCTGAACTCAAATCTCTGGTACACCCTTAAAAACATTCGTTGCAAAAACTAATCTATCAACAACCACTATTAATCATTTTCTTCTTTTCCCTAAAACTAAACGAAACTTCAATGAACAAGGTTTTCTTACAAGAAATTCCTATCTGTGGAATACAATACCACAGGGCTTCTTCCAAGCTGACTACAACATGGTCACTTTAAAGTGCTATGTTACTAGCTTCTTGTCAAGCCCTCGTTTTTGATAATGGAATTGTGTCTATTTTACCCATTTTCGTTACCCTTCACAAGTGTTTTCGCATTGTCCAACTAATAAACTCATAAACCTTTATCCTCGAATCGCCTTTGGGTACTGATAACACACAAAGATACACACATATATATATATACATATATACACACACACATATATATATATATATACATATATACACACACACACATACATATATATATACATATATACACACATGTATATATACACACATACATATATATATACATATATACACACATGTATATATACACACACACACATATATATATATAGAGAGAGAGTGTGAGCCACCTGACATCTAGTTGTAGGATTCTCCTGGGGGATGGCTATTATACAATGCAACACAACGGAGTGTGCAAATATCTTCACTGGACAATTTATAAGAAGTTGAATATCCAGTGTAGCAGCAAGTTCTGGGAGCATATACCAGAAAGAACAGTTGAAAATAATTTATACACCATCCACTATGACTATGCAATCCCTACAGCTACATATCTAGAAAACGGAGCTGTTAAACCTGACATCGTAATATGGGACAAAAGGGAGAAAGTAGCAACCCTAGTTGAAGTCAGTGTTCCTAATGATGCAGGATTGAACAGAGCAGAAAGGGAAAAGATTATAAAATACCAAGGTACGACATGAAAAGAAACTGGAATCTTAGGAAAATCTCCATCATACCAGTAATTATAGGAGCAACAGGACAAATGAAAAAGAATTTCAAAAGCTACCTGGCGAGTATACCCGGTGAACCGAGTGCAAGAGAAATACAAACAACTGCACTTAAAGGGACGGTTAGAATCTTAAAACGATCTCTAGGCTGGAGTGTCTGAAATAGCCGGTGAATGTCTGGCATCCGGTAGGATGCCCCATATCCAGCAAAAACAGAAAGATAAGAAAAATAAAGAATAAAGATAAAAATTTACTGATATAAAGAGACGTATGCAGAATTTCAACTCGATCAGATGAAAAATTGTTTAGTTATAAAGGTTTCCATGGGATAACTTTCATTCTGTCACACTTAAGATTAAGTAGATCTGTTTACGAGGCTCTCTCTGTCCGTTGGTTTGCTTCAGTTTCAAATAGCATCTTCATCCCTAAACATGAAGATTGAACAGGGGAATCGTAAGAATCTCTATTACCTATTTATTCTGCTTTGTTATAGAACCTTTTTACACTTGTATGTAAAATCTATTTTCTTTTATCTTTTGTTTTTTCTCTGGATGTTGGCATCTTAGACTTTTGGTGAATTCTAACATACTACGAATAGTCTGTTAATCATTTTATATCTTTTCAATCTGGCCTAAGTTTAGGTGTATCACTAAAACATCCTGACTTCGATTTTATAACTTAGTGTGATATTGTGTGGGTAGGTCTTTAATCTCCACCACATGTCCCATAATCTACTAGTTGAGATATAAGTTGTTGGCTCAATAGCTAGTAACGTGGTTGTAGTGTTTCTGTAACAGCTGAAGTTTTTGTCTTCCTCTTTCAATTTACCAGCATTTAAACAAACATAGCTGCCCCCTTTCGAATTTTGGACCAATTTTAGTTAACAATACAAATAAATATTACATTCCAAATCTAATTTAAAAAAATAAATTTAAAAAAATAAAATAATGCTTGAGGCTATCTTTATTAAAACCTAGCAACCTACAATAAATAACATTATGTACGAAACTAGTAAGAATATTTCAAAATGTTTAATGTAAATACTATTTTTCCTGGAATGTTAATTCTGTCGCTCTCTTCGAACGTAAATTGTAAAGCTCTTCTCTTCACATTTGTAACATTAAATGCACATCAACCTTATCTAAGTAGGTCAAGTTTTGATTCTGACTTTTTTTCCTTGGATTCTCACTGACATTACTGCTATTTCATCCTAACCAACCCTAACCCTAACACTCTTACATGGATTGTGCTCCGATGAACTAGCTGCTCTAGTGCCCCCTCGACGCAAATACACTAGAACAACCCGACAATCAGCTAGGTCCCATCCATTCACTGTGGAGCCTTCTACTCCAGCAGCTTCTTTCCTCGTCCTGTCTGCCTCTGGAACTCCCTCCCTGCTCCCTGTTTCCCCGACTGTACCGACATGCAGAGGTTTAAAACTAATGTAAACAGACATCTCGCTGCACAGCTCCCAACTTAGGATGACACCCAAAACCTACTCCCTAATTCTCAGTAGCCGCTTACGTCTACAGTGGCGACCTGCCTTGTTTGGGGTGAAATATCTTTATAAAAAAACTAATCATTTTTTTTTTTGTATGAAAGGGGACAATTGATGATGAATATCACTTGGCAATTTTGTTTTTTTATTTCGATAAATAAGTTCATTGCATTATTACTGTAGAAATAACTGCAACTCATCTTTGTTCATCGAGGATGAGACATGGTTTGGAGGCTGAAGCATCATTAGCAATAATGAAGACTTCTCCAGCGGTGCCTCAAAAAAATGTCTCAACAATGTAGGAGTGTTTGACTTACTAAGATTTAATTGTCCTATTCTTGTTAACCAACCATTACATAACATGTTATTAGCCTCGTGTATTATGTCACTATGACAAATTCCTGTGATTTGGGAAACACAACCCTAACTCACACTGACGATTATTACTCCTGGCTTTACGTTTCGATATTCTTTTGTTTCATTATTCTTTAAAGTGGCCTATATTGAATTTTATGATAATAAACATTTACCTTACAAGCACAATAGCACATTTATTTATTGGTTAGGGTCGTTTTCTTATAGTGATTTGAACATAAAACTATAGAAAAAATTCTAGACTAAAATTCAAGATGGATGACAAACCTGTCTTGATAGGAAAATATAAAATAAAAAATAAATACTTGCTTGTTTTCCCTAGAATTTTTAAATATTTTTTACACAATAACAAGTCATAAAAGTTTTGTTTGTTCTGATAAAAAAAATTCTACTTTAATTTTGAACCTATATAAAATTGAACTTTTATGTCCACGTGTTGACAGAAATTATTCTAACAATTTCTTAGCAGTAAAATATTATCGACTAGAAATTCCGTCAAAACTTCATTATTTTTGTGTAAAAAGAATGTTCAAAGTTTATTTTTCGTGCCAGAAAGTTCTTTGACTATAATAAAATTCTAAAACAGCCCATATATGTTTAGAACAAAAAACAAATATTAAAAGATTAACTAAAAGTTACATTTTGAACACTTTTAAAATAATTTTATTTCACAAAAAGCAAACTGATAAATAATCTGTTTATATTATATTTCAAAGTTGATTTTTAATTAGGGTGGGACGTAATGGGTGAAAATTTCAGATTCATGCGAGTAGTATTTTTTTGTGTTCATTTATACATAAATAACACTAAACAATCAAACATTTTGAAAATTTTGCAAAATTCAGAAGGTGCAGGCCAAAAATAGCCGTTAGGGCTCCACGGGACTCCAAATCCATCATTTTTCGGTGAAAAAGTAGTTTCATGCGATATTGCAGGTCCTAAAACATCCTCAAAAGCTATGAATGGATATAGATGGTTAAATCTGATATAGTACTTTAATTTAGGACCATTTTCAGGCTGTGAAAGGGTTTTCATGAATGTAAAATAGCCAAAAACTAGTGGCCTGCACCTTCTGAATTTTGCAAAATTTTCAAAATGTTTGATTGTTTAGTGTTATTTATGTATAAATGAACACAAAAAAATACTACTCGCATGAATCTGAAATTTTCACCCATTACGTCCCACCCCTATTTACATATTTATTTATAAATAGTTTTCTACTGATTTTAAACTTACAAAATTCGTTATTTATCCATTCATTGTTTCACTTTTTTAATTAATTATCGTTTGTTGTTAAATGGCTTTGTCAGTTAAGATTTCTTTCTTTTTATGCTGTTGATTATTTTTTTTTCTTAGACCACATCTTTTACTTATTGCCTCAATCTCAAAAGAGGTCCACAATATAACACCAGTTTTATCAGGTAGTATTATAAATGTGTGATCTTGAAGAGGATAGAACATTACTGGATGAAAGAATAACAAAGTCTATCCGTACAAACTAATTAATTCTTATTGACAACTTGTTAAGACAATGTCTTCGTAAAGAATGAGAGTTCAAAGAGTCTGAGAACATTCTGGAGAAAGGAAGGTGTTTCTCTGTAAGAAGAAATTAAGTACCCATGTTTGTTTCAGCTGGTGCCGTGTGCATTTACGGGTGTTTGTGTAAATGAATAGGCATGAAGATTATTTATTAGTGTGCCTTTGTTTTGTTAGTGAGAGATTGTATGTTTATTTTGGCTAGTGCCATGTGCGTTTACATGTGTGTAAGTAGCGTGCCTGTTTTGTTAGTGAGAGAGTGTGTGTGTGTTCATTTCAGCTGGTGCCATGTGCGTTTACGTGTGGATATGAACTGTGTACATGTGTTTGTTTAACAGCGTGTTTGTATATGCTGCCACTGTGTTTAGTAGTCCGTGAAAGTTTCTCGTCATGTGTTTGCTGTCTATCGAAGAGCCCTTCCTAACCCTAACCCCCTAAAGGCTGGATTATACGCATGCACCTGTGTTGTCTCTGAAACAGGAACAGAAAAGAGAAAGAAAGGCTGTTTGGAATTCTCTGATTGGCTGAAAGAAACGGCTGATTGGAGATTTTGTCTAATGAAGAGTCGATGTGTAATAAGAACATTCACTGCACTGCTGCTCCCAACAATATCACATATTTAATGATGGTATTACGATGTATAATACTTTTAAATTCATGTCTTTTGTGTTTTATTTTGTTTAATTTGATTTTCATTTCATCCCATACTTTATATTCGTGAGAATCTTTGACTTACACTTCAGATCAGTCTTGAAGACTTCGCACAAGAACGACCATCATCAGATTCAGGAACTGGAGGTATTTTTTGGACCATTTTTTTTTTTTCCGTTGACATCCACTAATGAGTCCCGCCTGCCATTCTCGCTGTAAATACAACCAGTCACGAATATTAACCAACTGCTCTCACCTAAAGATTATGGAATGGCCTGAAGACACCAGGGTGATCATTTTCCAAGAGCTTTTTGGAACTCTGGGTGGAATGGCGCTCATCTTGAACTGCCTTGTCCTTCTAGAATCCCGATACACCAGCGGAGGTCAAAGTGCGTCACTTGTTTTTGTTCGGAGTTTATTAGTAGGTGACGTTCTCATCGGTCTCTTTGGTATCATTAAAGCGATTTATATTGAATTCCGCAAAGACAGAAAGATCGATTGCTTTCTCTCTGAGAGTCTTTTAATCACATCGTCTACGGCATCAGCGTTTTCGTTGCTATGGCTGACGGCTGACAGTTCCCTCAAACTCGCCCGTCCGCTCGACGTTCATTTCAGAATGCACAAAAAAAACGTGATAGCCTTAATGGTGATTCTCTGGAATGGTTCGTTTATTGTCGGATTCACACCGCAGATGGGTTGGGTACTTCTCGACTGTACGTGCCTCTTTTTTTGCTACTATGAACCAATGTACTTGCTCTTAGTTGGAATCTTGTGGGATCTTTGTATCATCTTAACCATCTGTCTGTTGGTCTATCGACGGCTTGCGTATCGACAGTACACCAACAACAACTGTCTTTCATTGGACAGCCAAGAGGGGAAAAAATATATGATGCTCATTATCCTGGTACGCATACACATCATCGTCTGGCTGCTAAGTTATCTGCCTCTTAAAGTCTTTGTGATTCTAAACTATTTGTACCTCGAGGATAACTCCAAGTCGCCCAGCTATACAATTCTTTACTTTCTGTTACTGCCTCTGTTGAAAGCCATAGTCTGTGCCATTCTTCATGGCTACCAGGCGCGGGAAATGCGGAACGTGATTAGCAACCATTGCTACCATCTTGTGTGGTGTTGCAGTTGCTGGACCCCGGGAAGAAATACAATGTACAGCGTCAGTATTGTGGGCGAGAATCGCTTGTCGTCGTCGTCAATGCACTTTCCATCGCAATTGACATTCAGTTCAATGTTATCGACAGACCAGTTAAGCTTATCGGTTGCGGATTTTACTGCGGTCAGCGCAAATGTTGGTAACACTTTGGACCCTTCTGAAACTGGTCATCTTGGTAAGGGAAAGGTGGACAGCACCTCGGAAATGGTCACTCACCTATAAATATTTTTAAAACGTTTAAAATAAAACATTGATAATGCAGCATCAAATAGTTGTCATATTATTCTTTGGAAGTCTTAAATTTTTTCTCGAAGGGTGAGATGGACCAACATATCAAATTATATATTTACATATATATATGTATATATACAAATATATATAAAGTGGAGAACTAAAAAAGCCTGGCTTAAGGAAAAAATTAATTGAATAAATTGCCTTTTTGCAGAATATACCTTGCTTTGAGCAACTGAATTGAAAAAAAATCTGCCTTTTGCTTTTCTAATTCCTTTTCATCCTTCTACCTACAAATATATATATATACCTATACATACATATATCTATATACATATATATATATATATACACATCTCTATACATATATATATACACATATATATATACATATATATCTATATACATATATATATACATACATCTATATATATATATACATACATCTATATATATATATACATATACATATATATACATACATCTATATATATATATACATACATCTATATATATATATACATATACATATATATACATACATCTATATATATATATATATATATACATATATATACATACATATATATACACATATATATATACATATATATATACATATGTACATAGATAATAAACAATAACATATTTATTATATATATACACATGTATATTTATATATATATACACACACATATATATATACATATGTATATACATATATGTATATATATTAGTAGCAACGTCAATAATTCGTTTCTGTGATTCACAATTTAAAATTCTAAAAATTATATTTGTATTTATATTTTTTCTTAAAGCAGCTCTGCCTAACATCAAATGTTTTAATTTTGAAGATTGATAAATCTGCTTAATTAAAGACCTAAAAATATAAAATATTACAATGAATCACCAACTACGAATCAAAACTACTTAACCACAAATAATAGCCTTACCAATGAACACAATCTACACATCCTCACAAATATTTAGATATTTAAACCCCTTTTGCCCTCTATTTAATCTCAAACCATCAACTACATTTTACTTATCTCTCCCCAAAATCATTTTTCTTCTTTTTCTTTTCCTTTTCTTTATTGTCATATTCACAGCACATTTCAACACATTCTTTCAAACTCACTTATATTCATACATTCCTGACATAGCCAGCTGGTCAATACTCCTACCCTCCAAAAATTTCACACCTGACCACAACAAAATCTCCCCTCTCCCCCACCTATCTTATCCTTTCGACTACTTCTTTCATACTCTTACCCACCCCCCGCCCATTTTCAAGTTATCTTCATTTCTTCAAATCTTTTTCTAAAACTATGATACCACCTACATACCAAACACACAGAGTTCTTCCCTTCCCTCCACTTTCCCCCAGCCCCTCAAAATCCATGCCACACCTCACCACGACAAAAACCTCAGTGCCCCCCCCCCTTTCCTCTATCCCACCCTAAGGCAAATTCTCTAACACTCTCACCCTCCCCTTTTTCACTGCTGCCTTAATGTAAAGCTTTCCATATTCATTTCACTCTTTGCCACTACTGACTTCTCGCAGCCTGGACTCTTGTTCAGCACTCTTAGTAGCCACAGCTACCACTTTTAGCTTATCAGCTCATCATGTCAACCCAATATTTTGATGTACTTGCATGACATTTTTCTTAAAATTATCATCCTGAGGAAGTCTTACAATAAAGACGAAACGTTGATGAATATATAAAAAATATCTCTTGGTTTTTCCTTTTTCATTTCCCATTACGTCGGATTACTCACATTCTTCCTTTCTCATATATATATATATATATATATATATATATATATATATATATAGTAAGTTATGAACATAAATTTATGGAAATTAAGCTACACAGAGGCTTCCGCATTTCATCCCCGTAGGGAATCGTCAGGCAAAGTAAATACTGAAAATTGATATAAAAGATTATATCTTCCTTATAACATTTTATATGGATACATGAAATAATAATAATAATAATAATAATAGTGCATACATATACATATATATATATATATATATAGTTTAAAGAGGCTTTGAGTCATTTTACACAAAGAAAGAAAATGCAGTTGAAATTCCAAGGGATACTAAGTTGATTCAAAATATCGCAGACTTAGAACTTCCATAATCTGACTTACCGCTAGAAAATTTACAAATACAAAAGGGGATTCAATATATAATAATAAAAATGTAAGCTTTCAGTTTTGAAGTTATTTTTCCTGTGCAATGCCGAGTTTCTTGTCTAGTATACAACACTATAATGAAACACATATTTGTTTTAATTTTTTTTAAAATAATAATAATAAAAATGTAAGAAATTCACCCAAGCTTTCAGTTTTTAAGTTATGCCGAGTTTTCTTCAATTTGTTACCAAAAATGAATATTTATCCCATTATTCATCCGTCCATACAACATTTTCTAATGCAAATTTCAGGCAGACCTTTCTGTTTCTATTTGAGATTAGAGGCTTTGATGCCGAAGCACAGGTGTGCGATCCTTCTTGTCATCCTCGATTCATTTTTACGTGTTCTTTCATTTAATTCACAGGAAATTGTTGCAGCTGTATTGAAACGGATATTTAAAGACATTTTAGCGATCATTCTATCATTTGGTTTTTATGTTTTTGGAGGCCCGCTGGTTTTTAGTTTTGATTCTAATGTGTTGAACTTGATATATCTAATCATCACACGAGAGACAACATTTTTTGACTCGTGAATGTGACTTCTTTTTTTCCCCTCATAAATTTTTAGGATCAGTTCTTGTTCTTTTAGTAGGTATCCCAAACCAAAATTTTATTTTTCATTATATCTTAAAACTTTTAATGTGGCCACAATGATATTCGCAAAACATAAACAACGGTACCAAATTTATAATTTTAATTAAAAAGAATTACCATCGTTGATTTTCAAAGTCAGTTAACTATTTTCAATATGGTAGACGTGTCTTGTTTACAACTTTACAAGATTTCTTACTGATGCATTATGGTCGAATTTTTTTTTCTTACACCAAGAATAGTTTTACTTTTTTAAATGCTTGAGGCAATTCTTTATTTTTGTCCCAATCCAGAATACCCCTTTCAAGCGTTTCAAAATTGGTAGTTTTCATTTTGAAAAAAAAAAACGACCATAATGCATCATTAAGAAATCTTGTATCAATAAAAGTGTAAACAAGATCCGTTCACTATGTTTGAAACAGTGAAATGGCTTCGAAAATACCCCATGGTAATTTCTTTTATATATTACTAGGTATCCCAAACTAAAATTTTATTTTCATTATATCTCAAAACTTTTAATGTGGCCACAATGATCTTTGCAAAACATAAACAACGGTACCAAATTTATTTTGGTACCACAATTAGCCACTTGATTTATGACTGTCCAAATTTTGTTGGAAATTAGAAAATGTGTCCTGTGTGCTACTGGCCTCGAGCCAATCTTCATGCTATAACTAAAAATTCAGGCTTCAAATAAGTGAAAAATCCTTAGAAATGTAATGTCATCTTGTGGTAAATGAAAATTGATCATAATGGAAGCAATAATTATTAGATCAAGCCAGCCTAAACATTGGTCAAAAACTCATTACATATCAAAAACATGTACTAAAAGAACACGGAAGTGCAATTTTGACTGTTCATATTAGATTCATTTCAACAGCTAACACATTGAATCCTTTTAATATGATTCATAGCACATTAGTGATCAAACTAGATTTTTTTTTAATAGTAAATCAATTAAAAAACAACATTTTGACGATGTAAACACAGATGGAAACACAATTTGATAATAGGGTAAAAATTTAATTCACTAAAGTTTTTAACTTGGATTTGTTTTTGTGAAAGACAACTTACAACTCTATATTAAGTCCACCATATTGACAAGTGATCCCTTTTCTTTGAGATAGAACTGTTTTTAGATGCATAGAGACACAATATTGTACACATTAAGTTGAAAAACGCCCACATAAAAAATTAAATTGTTCTTGGACTAAAAGGAAGCCAAACTTCCCTGTGGTACACCATGGATACTGGGCACCTTGCGGTCCCAGGCTAATTGGCTAGGAATCTCAGAGTAGATTGGGGTCCTAGAGGTGCAGTGTGCAGGGCCCGCAGTAATGTCGAAACATATCCGTGGATAACTATTTTATCCATAAATATATATATATCCAAAGATCACTTACATGGAGTGACATTTGGTATATGGCGCCACATACGAAGAGGCACGATTAAGAGATATAGAAATGAGTAGTATCATAAAACTAATAACTTTATGACTATTCCCCACAGACTCTCCTAATTCTATTATTTGAAAAAGAACTTTAGTATTATAGATTTTTCAATATAACATGACCTCATCCTAATCATTTTCCAGGCATTTTTAATACCACTTATTGACATAGATGACTCATTGAAGAACCAAAACTGCAGTGTCTAATTAACTGCTTTTTTTAGGGTATTATCTATGCAAAAAGTGTCAACAACAACAAAAAATCCGTGGATACATGATATATTGTTAAAAATAAATTCCTACGTTTACTATATCACATGTTCACCGTATTCTTCCCTTGATGCAAATTTGCTGGTTGAGATAAGTTTGTTAATTCGGTCTTGAAAGAAAAGTTTTTGTTTGGGTCATCGTGTCCAATTTTTCCCCATGATGCAAATTTGAGGTAATTATGGTTTACAATGATAATAAAAACATAAATGAAGATTTATCGCAAAACTGGAGAAATGAGTTATTTGTGCAGATACAGCCATCACTGACAGTTGGGCTGATTAGTGATTACAGTGATACTCGCAACAAGTTGTCTATCTTTCTTGAGGAAGAGGTTTGAACACTGTACAAATTTCCTATTTATCTTTGAGGTTTTCTTTGTTTGTTCCCTGCGGACGAAATTAACAATTTATTTAAGGTTATTACTTACGAAAACAGCATGAACAAAAAAAGCAGCAAAAACATTGGAGCGACTCTAATTAAAGTGTTGGTAAGTATAAAAATATAATTCTTGATTTTTTAAAAATGTTTTTATCATCTTATGAAAAACTTCTTATCATTTTATCATCAGAGACATCTGCAATCCCCTTAAACTTGGAGACAACTGAGGTAAAAATGCTGCTGTTTTAATTCAAAAACAATTACTTCCGATCAATCAAAAATTCAATGATTTCAATATTTTTTTAAGCCATATATATATATATATATATAACAAATACTGATCAAACAGGTGTATATGAAAAATACTGATGCAGCAGGTGTATATATGACAAATACTGATCCAGCAGGTGTATATATGACAAATACTGATCCAGCAGGTGTATATATGACAAATACTGATCCCGCAGGTGTATATATGACAAATACTGATCCAACAGGTGTATATATGACAAATACTGATCCAGCAGGTGCATATATGACAAAAACTGTTCCAGCAGGTGCATATATGACAAATACTGATCCAACAGGTTAATCTATGATAAATACTGATCAAGCCAGTTCATATATGATAAATACTGATCCAACAGGTGTATATATGACAAATACTGATCCAGCAGGTGTTAATATGACAAATACTGATCTAACAGGTATGAATATGACAAATACTGATCCAACAGTGTATATATGACAAATACTGATCCAACAGGTGTATATATGACAAATACTGATCCAGCAGGTGTATATATGACAAATACTGATCCAACAGGTGTATATCTGACAAATACTGATCCAACATATGTATATATGACAAATACTGATCCAACAGGTGTTTATATGACAAATACTGATCCAGCAAGTGTATTTATGACAAATACTGATTCAGCAGGTGTATATATGACAAATACTGATCCAGCAGGTGTATATATGACAAATACTGATCCAGCAGGTTAATCTATGATAAATACTGATCCAGCAAGTGCATATATGACAAATACTGATCCAACAGGTGTATATATGACAAATACTGATCCAGCAGGTGTTAATATGACAAATACTGATCCAACAGGTATGAATATGACAAATACTGATCCAACAGTGTATATATGACAAATACTGATCCAACAGGTGTATATATGACAAATACTGATCCAGCAGGTGTATATATGACAAATACTGATCCAACAGGTGTATATCTGACAAATACTGATCCAACATATGTATATATGACAAATACTGATCCAACAGGTGTTTATATGACAAATACTGATCCAGCAAGTGTATTTATGACAAATACTGATTCAGCAGGTGTATATATGACAAATACTGATCCAGCAGGTGTATATATGACAAATACTGATCCAGCAGGTTAATCTATGATAAATACTGATCCAGCAAGTGCATATATGACAAATACTGATCCAACATATGTATATTTGACAAATACTGATCCAACAGGTGTATATATGACAAATACTGATCCAGCAAGTGTATTTATGACAAATACTGATCCAGCAGGTGTATATATGACAAATACTGATCCAGCAGGTGTATATATGACAAATACCGATCAAGCAGGTGTATATATGACAAATACCGATCCAGCAGGTGTATATATGACAAATACTGATCAAACAGGTGTATATAAGACAAATACTTATCTAGCAGGTGCATATCTGACAAATACTGATCCAGCAGGTGCATATCTGACAAATACTGATCCAGCAGGTGCATATCTGACAAATACTGATCCTACATGTGCATATATGACAAATACTGATCCAGCAGGTTAATATATGATAAATACTGATCCAGCAGGTTAATATATGATTAATACTGATCCAGCAGGTGCATATCTGACAAATACTGATCCAGCAGGTGCATATCTGACAAATACTGATTCAGCAGCTGCATATATGACAAATACTGATCCAGTTGGTTCATATATGATAAATACTGATCCAGCAGGTGCATATATGACAAATACCGATCCATCAGGTGCATATATGACAAAAACTGATCCAGCAGGTGCATATATGACAAATGCTGATCCAGCAGGTGCATATATGACAAATGCTGATCAAGCAGGTGCATATCTGACAAATACTGATCCGGCAGGTGTATATCTGACAAATACTGATACGGCAGGTGTATATCTGACAAATACTGATCCAACAGGTGTATATCTGACAAATACTGATCTAGCAGGTGTTAATATGACAAATACTGATCCAACAGGTATTAATATGACAAATACTGATCCAGCAGGTGTATATCTGACAAATACTGATCCAGCAGGTGTGTATATGACAAATACTGATCTAGCAGGTGCGTATATGACAAATACTGATCCAACAGGTGTATATCTGACAAATGCTGATCCAACAGGTGTATATATGACAAATACTGATCCAACAGGTGTATATATGACAAATACTGATCTAGCAGGTGTATATATGACAAATACTGATCCAGCAGGTGTATATATGACAAATACTGATCCAACAGGTGTATATATGACAAATACTGATCCAACAGGTGTATATATGACAAATACTGATCCAGCAGGTGTATATATAACAAATACTGATCCAGCAGGTGTATATCTGACAAATACTGATCCAGCAGGAGCATATATAACAAATACTGATCCAGCAAGTGCATATATGACAAAAACTGATCCAGCAGGTTCATATATGATAAATACTGATCCAGCAGGTTCATATATGACAAATACTGATCTAGAAGGTGCATATATGACAAATACTGATCCATCAGTTGCATATATGACAAAAACTGATCCAGCAGGTGTATATCTGACAAATACTGAGCCAACAGGTGTATATATGACAAATACTGAGCCAACAGGTGTATATATGACAAATACTGATCCAACAGGTGTATATATGACAAATACTGATCCAGCAGGTTCATATATGACAAATACTGATCCAACAGGTGTATATATGACAAATACTGATCCAACAGGTGTATATATGACAAATACTGATCCAACAGGTGTATATATGACAAATACTGATCCAACAGGTGTATATATGACAAACACTGATCCAACAGGTGTATATATGACATACTGATCCAACAGGTGTAAATATGACAAATACTGATCCAACAGGTGTATATATGACAAACACTGATCCAACAGGTGTATATATGACAAATACTGATCCAACAGGTGTATATATGACAAACACTGATCCAACAGGTGTATATCTGACAAATACTGATCCAACAGGTGTATATATGACATACTGATCCAACAGGTGTATATCTGACAAATACTGATCCAACAGGTGTATATCTGACAAATACTGATCCAACAGGTGTATATCTGACAAATACTGATCCAACAGGTGTATATATGACAAATACTGATCCAACAGGTGTATATATGACAAATACTGATCCAATGAGTTCTATTCATTTATAAAACTGATTGCCAAAATGTAGTTTTTCTCATGTACTTCATTTCCTACAAATCACAAATAGATGTCCATTTTCAATGTGAGCTCCTTTGTCTTACCCTGTTTCTAGAAACGCAATGGCCGACTACCTGTGTCATCTTGCTTTCTGCTACTATCTCTCACCATCCCTCTCGTTTCATCTCTGTTTTCACTGCCCTCTACAAACCTGGCACTTGCCTAAATGTTGTCAACTGCCACCCATGTGCTCTCCACCACTTTGTCTCTCTCAAAGAACAGAAATTACCAACTTGGCAAAAAAAAAACCAATAAAATTATGGCACCTTTGTCGTTGGCTTGATTTAATACTACTCCACCTACTTTGAATTCTATAGAAATCGCTTTTATTAGCCGTATTCATACTTTTGTTGCTTTCCGGCAAGACAAAGCGAATTGGAAATCTATGGAAAGTACATTATCTTCCTTGATTGAACGATTCTTGAAACCTTTAATATTTTGTCTTTCTTTCTTTTTTGCAAACAAAAGGACAATAAGATTTAATGCTTATTTCGTATTCTTTGCCTGTTTTATGGCATATCAACACTTTGCTGAGTAATTGGATAGCGATGCTTTTCTTTCTTCTTTCTTTGATTGCGCTCACAATGCCTGTTGTAAACAATTCTTTCTTGACATCTGATAACGATTCTTTGTAAATCACTATTTCAACCAGTTTACTGTAAACGACGCGGGAGAGGGGGCACGTCATTGAAATGGATACGAACGCAGATGTTGGAAGCGACTAAGTCGCGTTCAAATACAGTTACGGCTAAATCACGTTCACATACAGGTTGATATCAGATCACTAAGGTTAAGCAATATTGAGCCTGGTCAGTACTTAGATGGGTGATCATTTGGGAATGTCAGTGGTTGTAAGCAAACACTGCATTCAGGTGTATAAATCAATTGCTGACAGACTGGTGTCCTGTTATGGACATGGTTTAGGCTATCCATTCTGTTCTGTTGTTATATTGTTTTCGTACACCTTAATACATTTAGGATAGGTATGAACTCTCACCCCTAGCCCAGTGGAAAATATCAACATGTTAAATAAATAGTTTATACATAATCATTAAGGTTTTTTATATGGATGAATTAATAATAGGAACACTAATGTTGACGAAAAGTAAATATTAGTTTCTTGTTTATTATTATTTTATGTACTAACAGGTCACCACCTATCAAGGCCCATAGACCACTCGAGGATAAGGGTTAATAAGTTTGTCAGGAGGACAATGAAACAACGTGAGGATTGGTAACAATGATTGAAACTGGTCAGAAATTAGATTAAGAGAACGGCTCAACAAGAATTCATTAACATTGGACTTGAAAACGACCATGTTCTAGTCAGTTGGGAAGCAGCCCTGCATTGTGTTCCACAGACGGATAGTTATTCGAAAGAAACTTTGCTCATGGAAGTTCCATTTAGTTTTAGGTATACAGGAAGAAAGGGAAATACTGGCAGTGGGTGTCTAAACGAGTTCTTGTTGTGAAATGTTTTATAGAGGGAACCATAGATTGGAGCTCAATTGAGCACCTACCATAAAAATAATGATAGAGTAGAGAAAGACTAGCGACCTCTTTGCTGTGAATGTGTTTTTAATGTACTAACGAGTCACCACTTATGAAGGCCTGTAGGCCACTCGAGGATAAGTGTTAATGAGTTTGTTAGGAGGACAATGAAACAACAACGTGAAACATTTGTAAAAATGGTTGGGACTGGACAGAAATGAGATTATTTAAGAGGACGGCTAAATAAGAATTTTGTTTTGATCTGGATAAGGGGCATAACATGGTACAAAACTTTTCTGGTTGGGGAATTAATTCTATTATTGACGAGCCGAATACCCGTTCTATGACGAGTATATTGCTAGTCTTCTATATATATAAAGAGCAGAAATATGTGTGTATGTTTGTATGTCCGGCTAAAACTAAAAAACTAACACCCACAAAGTTGGTATTTTCTTGATCGGCGTTGCCTCGGTGGAATAACATCTCAAATTTAGAAAAGATGATATTCATACTTTCACCCTTAACTGGCGCAGACTTTGATGGTTGAGACTGGTGAAATTAAATCGAATTACGTTTTATTGTGCTTAACAACATGCTGCAACGATCCACAAAAAGAATTGACAAACAAAAAGCCAATACTGATTACGTAGAAAGAAAGCTATCAATAAAAAAAAATTGAGAAAGCGACTGATTTTACTTTATATATTAAATTAAATTACTATACCTTTGGAAAATTCTGACTATTTCCACTGTCAATTTTACTTGATTAATTAATTTATTTTTTCAATTAAATGTTAGCACTAAACGGAAGTTGCTGCAATAATTTAAAATAGTTACCTCTGCCAAGGAGGTTATGTTTTCAGTTTAGTTTGTTTGTGTATGTACAGCCTCGCATCTACATTGCTTGACCAATCGTCACAAAACTTAGTCAAAATATCAGCTATGGCTTAACATAGAACTGATTTAATTTGAGGATATCTAGGTCAACAGTCACACTTTTTGGCTATAACTTTGGTTCTGTTTATCGTAGAGACTCACTACTTGGCTCATATTGTAGCCAATGAAGTCTCGCAACTTATATGATCTAAACAAGTTCAGTCAAGGTCGACATTTTGATTGAATTTCAATTTTTTCCCAAATTTAATCTATGGCTCTTTTGTATCAGTAACCATCCATGCAAAATTTTAGCCGGATCAGATAAGTAGTTTTTTAATTATCAACGTTTCCATGCGATAACTTCAGGAATACTTCATACAATATGGAGAAGTAAGGCCGAGATAAGACTTTAGCCCATCCTTACATTGTCAGGCAGAATTATACAGTCTTACGACTGACTTATATTCTTGTTAGTATTGATAAACAAGCTAATTATAACCTTTGATTTTTAATAAACCAAGCAGACAGATTTCGGATATTACCAAGAGCCTAATTAAAATGATCCGGAAGAAAAAAATATATATATTCTAATGAGTTTTCCTTGCGTAGAGATGATGTTACCATGAAGCAATTGTTGAGCATAAATATTTTAGTAAGCTTAATCCATAATGAAAACAATATCTAATTATTTCCCTTCGTTACTTTTCGCTTTCTTTTCGGGATTATTTTCGGATTGCATCGAATGTCGGGTGTATCACCTTTTGTTTACTTGTAGCAAAAGCATAAAACTCGCTTTGTATTTATGTCATGATAGCTTATTTTTCTCCAAATTATAATAGGAGTCGAGGAAACTGCTGACAGCCGCCTATGGAAATGAGCGGGATTATTGGTTCTGAGTCTACGACGGTATATGTGGGGGGGGGGGGGGTCTCATTACAATTTGCGAGGTTGCTTGTACCCTGTACTAGCTGAAGTACTCATCCGTCAGTGGAAGCAACTTTTGCAGGTGTCCTTATTTACTTGCCTCCCCGCGAGGGCAGAGTTAGACACAAGATCAGAATAGTTTTGCACCACTTTTATGACCCCCTAGAAAGATTAGAATCAAGATATAATAATATTAAACCTTCTGTCTAGATTTCTTATTCCAATTTTGATCAAAATTCATTACATGATTTTCATTCTAGGAAATGTCTAAAATTTAAGCTTCAGGGTTCTTAAGAAAAAATTGAAATTCATGGAATCTTTCTTAATTGGTGTCTAATGACTATGGATCACATTTAATGTAAATCTGAAATATTTGAATTTTCAAATGGGAGGTTTTACCCATATTATGCCTCCTAAAATCCGTTAAAATACTCCATGAAATTGAAATTTGGGGAATATTTATTATGTCTAATACCTATTCAGATTTCAAAAAATCTTAAATATCTGAATTTTCACAAAGATCTTCCACCACCATTTTTACCTCCTTTGCATAAAATTAAACTAAACTAAATATAGCACACATTACGACCCCTTACATCTAGCAGCTGTATTCCAAAATTCATAATGATCGGTTCATTGGTTTAAGAGTGAATCCTACACATATAAACATACCTAACTTTATATATATATATATATATATATATATATATATATATATATATATATATATATATATATATATATATATATATATAGTGATATTTACACTGAAAGCGGCAAGCATATATATATATATATATATATATATATATATATATATATATATATATATATATGAGAAAGGAAGGATGAAGGTAATCCGACGTAATGGGAAATGAAAAAGGAAAAACCAAAAAGGATGTTTTTTATGTATTCATTAACGTTTCGTCTTTATTTGTAAGACTTCTTCAGGGTGATAATATTAAGAAAAATGTCATGCAAGTACGTGAACATATTGGGTTGACATGATGGGTTGATGGGAAGAAGTAGTAGCCACTACTGGAAGCAGTAGGACCGAGGTCCGGGCTTGGTGAGGTCAGTCACATGGAATGAAATAAATGTGGATGGTTCTTCCCATCATGTCAACCCAATATGTTTACGTACTTGCATGACATTTTTCTTAATATTATCACCCTGAAGAAGTCTTACAAATAAAGACGAAACGTTGATGAATACATAAAAAACATCCTTTTTGGTTTTTCCTTTTTCATTTCCCATATATATATATATATATATATATATATATGCTCGCCGTTTTCAGTGTTAATATCACTTAATTTCTCCGCTATCATGTAACAATCTCTCGTGGTCTAATGGGACTAGGTGAACACTTACAGATTCAAGGTGTATCTGTGAACAAGGTTCGCGCCCTATGACCATCTGAGATTGTTATTTCCCTGCGCTGATGAGAGCCATAAGCTTGACACGACTTTGTACGTAAGTAAAATATTAAAAAAATAATTTAATATTATTAGAAACCCCTTTCAAGTAAACTTGAAAGTCAAGCACTGTCGGAAAGATTAAAAATAAACATTCATCTAAAAGTCTCAGTGCAATGCTCTCTGTTGTTGAGTACTATAGAATGTTTAGATATTTATGCTCATCACTTTCAGTGTGAATATCACTTAATTTCTCCGTTATCACGTGACAATCTCTCGTGGTCTAATGAGGCTAGGTGAACGCTTACAGATTCAAGATGTCTCTGTGAACCGAGTTCGCGCCCTATGACTGTCTAAGATTTTTATTTCCCTGCGCTGATGAGAGCCGTAAGCTCGAAACAACGTCGTACGTAGGTAAAATATTAAAAAATAATTTAATATTATTATTATAATATATATATATATATATATATATATATATATATATTATTTTTTTTTTAATAAACCATAACAATGTATAGTGTTAAAATAAATAAAATTTATTTTAATCTTAGCTTTCGAGAATTACAATTCTCCTTGTCAAAGAGTCTTTTTCTTCTTTTTCTTCATCGTCCGATGGTAATGGACTTTAGGGTCAGAAAATCACGTTATGTCTGTAAGCGACGCTACGCCAATTTGAATTAGAAAGGATATTTAGACATATTTTTTAAACCATTGTTTCGTAATAGTATTATATTTTTTTTGAAAAAAACCATAACAATGTATTTGACAAGGAGAATTGTAATTCTCGAAAGCTAAGATTAAAATAAATTTTATTTATTTTAACACTATACATTGTTATGTTTTTTTCAAAAAAAATATAATACTATTACGAAACAATGGTTGAAAAAATATGTCTAAATACCGTCTCTAATATATATATATATATATAATCACATAATTATTCACTGTTGTTAATCCAGATCTACAATTAATGATCTCATGTGTATTCAAAAAGATAGTTTTTTTTTATGCAGATGTAACCTGATTATATTGGGAATAAAAAGTAAATGAGTGGTTTATCAATGGAATTGTTATTCTACTTTTATGAAGGGGGGGGAGTGCATGAGATGGAACTAGAGGAAGCCCTTCCCTTGACCAACTAAAAACCAGAAAGCAATGGTCAGTCGAGCATAATACCATCAAGCTACAATGAAATATGTGTTAGGAAAATATCTATATGCACGGACGGTGCGTGCATGTGATTGTCATGAAGTGAACGCTTACTGATATAATCGCAAAAGGCCTTAACTTGCATGTCTATATATTTGTCGAAAATAGAAGGATTTTGTAAACAAAACCTTAATAGGTCTCAGCCTTTTGGTCGAGATCAAAGTGTAGTATCTGTTCCGATGGATACTGCACTCCATAGACTGGTATCATCTTGGTTTTCGGGGCTTGATTCCACCGGTCTATGGGTTTGTCCTGTGCAGTTCTAGGAGTTCCATCCTCCAAGGCTTTGCCTCCCCTCTTTGGGGAGGAGTAAGTTTATTGCTTACTGCCTGAGGCGCCCCTATCAGGGAATGCCGACGGGGCTGCCTAAGCAATTTTTAATTGCCAGAGTGCTCACCTTCTCGGGCACTGGCTTTTCAAGCCCCACTTTCCGACCTGACCTTGGGTCACATCTTACCTTGTGGGAGTAAGATAAGAATGGCCTTGAAGAGAAGGTAAATAATACCTTTCACATGCAAGTGTTTTGACCGTTTTCGTTGTTTCTCTTGTCGGTAACAAACAGCTGCAGCTGTGGCAAAGTTACTTTGGACGTTGTGTTAATCTTGGTCGTGGAACCAATGTGGCAATATTACTTGCTTTGGCCGAAGGGGTATCTCTTGGGACCGGCACCAATGTGGCAACATCGTTTGCTTTGGACGGCTGGGCAATCTTTGCCGGACTTTATGTGACGACGGGACGATGTGTGACAACATGTGCACGTATGTGCAATGTCTCATCTTGTTATGGCCAGTGAGCAATCATCGTCTGACGATAGTCACTGTCGTCTGCTTCTGGGACTAGCTGGCTGGCTCTGTGGTCAGGACCATCGTGCTGCAAATCAAACATTATGTAATAATGGAACAAACCATTTTACTTTTTAGATAAAAATATGATTTATTATATTTTGAAAAGAAACATCTCAGAGCGTGCGACAAGACGCGTGAGTCTCTGTCAGAATTCAAAACCAGTCTCTCGTTTTCAATTTCTTTTCCACAAGTCTGACGAATATAACGGGGAGCACTTAGCTCCCTAAAAGATTATGCATTGTGCTTGCAAATATTATCTCCTCCGCAGGGGTGGGGGTTCAGTGGCAGAACATCTTGCGATTTGCTTTTTGAATGACTCTTTGCATGCTGTCCAGCCTGATTAATGATAAAATGATCAAAGTTTAGTATCTGTTCTCTCTCATTTTGGCTGGAGATCCCTGTCTTTCTTATTTACTCTTGATGGGTAGTGAATTACAGCAATCCATTTCACTTTTTTAGTTTTATTTTTTCTTTCCTATTTCATTTCTGCCTCCCTTCAAGTTCAGCCGTAACACGCCCACTCCTTTCGATGAATTTAGAGAGTGGGCAAACAACTTTCTACTTCTAATTAACTGTTCCTCCCCTACCCTCATTCTTTGTTGTCCTCTCCCCCCTGTCCCCTCTTTTACCATGGCATTTTCACATCATGGTCTTCTCTGATATGCTTCAACCCGATGACACTCTGAACTCTGCAGGTACCTGCCCAACTTCGCCTGCCGCAGAAAATGAGTAGCCGAACGATGTAGAGAGACGAGGCAGAACACTGAGGCAACAGACACATAAGCAACATCCCAAAAAAAGGGTTCTGCCCAATTTAGTCCTTCCTTCCCAGGGAACTTGTCTGGTGGGAGGACTGCTGAATCGTTACTCACGGCTCTTCTCTCAGATTTTGACATCAGTAGCTCGTTGTAAGAACAATCCTTGAAATCGCGAATAAGAAAGGGGCTGCTATGTCGTCTTCTGTAGATGTAGCTGTTGGTGCTGCGATCAACAGCAACGCACTAAGCTGCTCAAAGCGTTGGAGTAGGCCATCCTGGAAACACAGTTACACCTAGTTGGGCCTAATGTTACCTGAAATGAGGACGCCACAGGCCTGTCCTAGACTGTTGATCAGAAGTTTGTACGTAATCCGCCCGCCTCCGACAACAACTCTTGACGTCAAGGGGGAGTGCAAATTTTAAACTCTGTGAAAAGAGGGATGAACATAGTGATCCTACCATCATACATGATTTAGAGTTTTTTCAGAGAAGGGTGCTCCTCCCCCGTGAGCCTCAAGTCCAGCATCGCCTCCTTTTTAGCTGACATCATCCTCCAAATGCAAGGGTTGTGAGGTCTGCATTTGGAGAAATCTCGTGTCCCTTGGAGTGGATGTAGCTGCGATCAAGGAGACTCACTATGTTTAGTCTTGAGATTGTCAAGTGCTGACTAGAGACTTTGATGTCTTCTCAGCATATGAGAATCGCAGGGTAGTAATGTCCTCTTGTTTGTGAAATGCACCCTGTTTGTGAAATGCACCCTGTTTGTGAAATGCACCTTGTTTGTGAAATGCACCCTTTTTGTGAAATGCACCTTGTTTGTGAAATGCACCCTTTTTGTGAAATGCACCTTGTTTGTGAAATGCACCTTGTTTGTGAAATGCGCTTTGTGTGAAATGCACCTTGTTTGTGAAATGCGCTTTGTGTGAAATGCACCTTGTTTGTGAAATGCTCTTTGTGTGTGAAATGCACCTTGTTTGTGAAATGCACCTTTTTGGTAAATGAACTTTTTTTGTGAAATTTACCTTTTTGTGAAATGTACCTTATTGTGAAATGCACCTTGTTTGTGAAATGCACCTTATTGTGAAATGCACTTTGTATATGAAATGCACTTTGTATATAATAGTGAGTATTATCCATATGTACGTGGAAGGCAGGCTGGTCATGGCCAATGTTGCTGTAAAAGATTGCGAGTTTTACATTATCGCTGTTCACGAGGCCAATTCAGTTTGGGAGAGGGTTTCCCTTTCTTTTTTTTGTCCCACTTCCCATCTTTTTCCAATGAAACCGTAAATATCTTTTGTAATGAAAATTGATTTTAAACCATTGGAGATATTTTAAATAGGGTACTTCATAGAGTAAATGTGGTATTATGGTAGTTGCTGAAGTGAAAGTGATGGACAAATTGTGAAAAAAATGAAGAAATAATGCTTGGATTGATGGGTCAGATTAAGAGTAGAAGAGACAGAGAATAATCAACGAGCCCGAGCCCTCTCCCCCCCCCCCCCCTCCCCACAATTATTGTGGCTTTGTGCCTAAAATGTGACATTCATCTTCCGGCGGTTATTTTTGATTATCGCGCAGAGATGAAGACATTCTCCGTATTGGGGTGTTCTCCTTCCAGTTAACTAGATTGCTGCATGCATGACTGATCTCGCACCCTATTTCCAGCAGATTGTTTTTTTATTTGCGAATAAATAATCCAAAGAGTAGTATCTGTTCTGTCCCCGGTCAGAGAAAGGAACTGTAATTTGTACACAGAAAACAAAAAAGAAAAAACAAATTGGTCCGTAAAAAAATGCCGAACACCAAAACCAAATGAATATTGTAAATTGATCGATTTGTTCCGTCCGTTTTACGGCAACTCGACCCTTTTCTGATCCTACACTAAATCTTTTCTCTCCATTAGTCAGTGAAGGAAAAATCCTTCTAGACTGAGACAATTTTAATTTTTCTCTCAATTTAGAGTGCCCCTTTTTGGAGAACTGGATTTTCTCCACATTAAAAGTCGACCTTGCGTCTAAATCTGTCATCGTGGCAGTAAACAGGAACTAAATTCGCTCGCGCAAAAAAATAAGCAATTTTTAATGCGTTATAACCGATCTTTCTAGACTGAGGCAATTTTAATTTTCATCTCACTTTAGTGCTCTTTTTCTAGACAGTTGGAAGAAAACCGATTTTGTGTCTAATTTTGCTCTCATGGGGAGGTCGGTAGGTACATTAAGATTCATAATAAATTTGAGCTTTTAATAGGGGTGGGACGTAATTGGTGAAAATTTCAGATTAATGCAAGTAGTATTTTTTTGTGTTCATTTATACCTAAATAACACTAAACAATCAAACATTTTGAAAATTTTGCAAAATTCAGAAGGTGCAGGCCACTTGTTTTTGGCTATTTTACATTCATGAAAACCCTTTCACAGCCTGAAAATGGTCCTAAATTAAAGTACTATATCAGATTTAACCATCTATATCCATTCATAGCTTTTGAGGATGTTTTAGGACCTGCAATATCGCATGAAACTACTTTTTCACCGAAAAATGATGGATGTTAGGTCCCATGGAGCCCTAACGGCTATTTTTGGCCTGCACCTTCTGAATTTTGCAAAATTTTCAAAATGTTTGATTGTTTAGTGTTATTTATGTATAAATGAATACCAAAAAAATACTACTCACATGAATCTGAAATTTTCACCCATTACGTCCCACCCCTACTTAGTCTAGTCTTAGAAAATAAATAAAATATATCATTGCATAATCTTTTGCTTTTGTTTTTCTTTTTGTTGTATTCCCTTTGGAACGCAAAATATATTAATGTGCTATGTTTCGGAATTTTTGAGATGAGGATTGATAATTTGTGTTATTTGGACTATCGTTCTCATCTTGAGTGTTATTCTCACAACGTTTCAGCCGACGATGTAACGTCTGACCTTCTTCAAGTGTATCTTGTTGAACTCGGGAATCTTTCTGTCGAACTCGGGAACCTGACAGAACGAGAGCATGCCACCACCGTGGATTAAATAAAGGGTTCCGTTCAACATTCCGTCCAGATTCATGAGTTCGACAGAAAGATTCTAGAGTTTGACAAGATACACCTGACTAAAGTCGGAGATTACATCGGCTGAAATATTGTGAGAATAACATCCAAGATGAGAACAGTAGTCCAGACAATCCAAATAATACATATTATCAATCCTCATCTCAAAAGATACACCTGAAGAAGGTCGGAGGTTACATCGGCCGAAAAGTTGTGAGAATAACATCCAAGATGAGAACAGTAGTCTGAATGTTTCGGAATTTTTGACAATTTGTAGAATTTGGAATATTCGGACTACTGTTCTTATCTTGGGTGTTTTTATCACAACGTTTTGGCCGATGTAACCTCCGACCTTGTTCAGGTGTACTTTGTCGAACTTGGGAATCTGGACGGAATTTCGAACGAGACCCTTTATTTAATCCACGGGGGTAGCATGCTCTCGTTCCATCTGCCATGACTGGGAAGAAGTCTTCAGTAATTCAGCCGTTTCTGATGTTGACTCCTGAATTTTAGCCAGGTAGCTCTGACAATACGACATTGTCACCGTCCTTACCATGGTGAAGAGAGGGGAGGGGGCCTGTTGCTATTCATTATCTGTTCTGACAACTTGTTCTTAAAATATATTACTCTATTAGCAAAAAAATCGATTGATTAATAGATTTATCTTTTGATAGAATGACACATAGAATGTTTTATTATAAGATTGAAACAGTTGTAGCTTGTGAATGTTTTGACAGCAGCAGGATGATGAGGATGATGGTGAGGAGGAGGAGCAGGATGATGATGATGATGATAATTGTTGTTACTTTCCATTTGTTATTTCTAAAGGAATTAATTCCCATTGGGCTTTTTTTATTGACCATTTCCTGGACAATTTCCATGTCATTTTTCTGTCTGTCTGTGTGCAAAGGGACAAATGAAAAACATAGAAGATTATGAATTGCTTTCACTGTTTCTTCCGTGGGGATTCTGTTTCAAGGCAGTTTTGTGGTTGGTCTGTCAGGGTACAAATAGCTCTGAAACAGACCAGCCGGGTTTAATTCCTGTTGAGGCTGTCGTGTTTACTTATGGCCTTACAGAGAGGTATGAATTTCGTCTTTCCTCTCTCTAAAATAGTAGGGCAGACTGGACAGAATGGAGAAAATAATAATTCTGTTCAATAGTGTAACTGTTGTTTTCTATGCATGTTGATTTATTTCTGCCGCGTTCGACTTCTCTAATCAAGAATCTCATTTCAGCTGTTTATAAAAAAAGGAAAGAAAAAACGTGATTATTCGCTCCATCTTCACAGATGATTGATATCTCATCACATTTTCACTATCATCCCTTCTTTGTCGGTGACTTTTTAGACCAGCTGCAGATTTATGTTACTTGTCGATCAGGTGGAAGGCAAACATCATACTTTTCGATGCATTTATGGGGTCGTCGTTTTTTTTTTTTTTTTTTTTTTTTTTTTTTTTTAGATCAATTTCCTGTTTCCGCATTTATTTACCTCTCCTCCAAGAGGTTAGTCACAAGGTCAGGTGAGGTGAGGTTTTAAAAAGCCAGCAGACTAGGAGAAGTGCATTCTGGCCTACAAAAATATTTGAGCAGCCCCCCCCCCCCCTCCTTCCTTTGACATTCCCTGGTCCAGGTGCCTCAGGCGATTAGCAATAACCCAATTCCATTATCAAAAAGAAAAGGTAATGTCTGAAAAGGTGGACCTCCTAAAACTGAACAGAACCTGAACCCGAGGAACAAAGCTAACATCGGACTGATTGTCGAGGATGTGTCCTCAACTGGTATTAACAGCACCTACTCAAACGATGCAAGGTAAGTATGTTTCTAAGTATCTAGTACAAATTGCTCGGAATTTAAAACTGGATGGTAGCATAAGGGCTAAACCTACTGTCCAAGAAAGGAAAAAATATTCAAGAAACACTTCGACCATACAGAAAACTTATTTATTTATGAAAACAATATTATGTACTTACTCAGTGGTATTTTATTGTTCAATGTTGAAAAAAGTAGGAAAAATTATCCGCTAGAACTTTAATTACAAGTATTTTACCATTTTCCGTATTATAGCAATCGCTTTGATGAGTATACCTCCATCTTGTTTCGTTGGACTCAATTCAAGGGCAGATAATTTGTAAGGGCAGATAATCCTCATTTTTTAAAAAACAAAAAACAAGAAAAGGGTTTGGGGTTAGGGTTAGTATTTCTATTAAAAATTACGTGATTATCTGCCCTTCGCGTTATTATCTGCCCTTGATTTGTGTCCAACGAAACAAGATGGAGGTATACTCATCAAAGCGATTGCTATAATACGTAAAATGGGAAAATACTTGTAATTAAAGTTTTAGTGGATAATTTTTCCTACTTTTTTCAACATTGAACAATAAAATACCACTGAGTAAGTACATAATATTGTTTTCATAAATAAATAATTTTTCCGTATGAACGAAGCACTGAACATGCACCAACACTTGACGTTGTTTTAAACTTGTATGAAGATGACGAGTTCAGTCGCCAGATCCGTGGTACAAAGGATTGTCAGTGACAAAATTAAGTAATTAAATTGTAATTTCTAAGTTTTGAAACTCTGCAGCCAAAATGGTATGTCGTTGCTGAATCATCAGACATGCAGCACTCATCAGACATGCAATACTTGTAGCTGATGCTATTAACTGGAACATTGCATACAAGACGTCAATAACAAGGAACGCATGATGCACTACTGCGAGTCTTGCCCTGGAACTGTTCATTTGGAGAAATTTCTGCATAATCAGCTCAGTTCTCTTGACATTGATGAAAAGTTTCACTACTGTGGATGCGAGATTACAGATCGTGCCTCATGGACAGCACTGACGACCACATTTGAAGCAAAGTGTTAAGCAAAATTCGTAAAGTCAAAGAAGGAATCACTGGAAGAAAATGGGTTACTTGTATTAGAATTAGCAGTTCTTGATGCAGGAGAAAATCTAAAACTATCATTAGAGTAAAGAGTACTGTTGTAGAACGATGCCGGCCCTTCGAGAATCGCCACAGATTTTCTGTTCCTCTTCATCTCTCGTTCTGGCTGTGTCATCGTCTATCGTATACAAAAACAAAACAATGCAGACTCACAAGAAAAAACACAAACCTAGTTTAAGTCAGTTGTATTCTGGGTGTGTGTGACACCGTCTCGGACTGTCGAGGTCACTTAGAGATTCGAGACCACTTCCATTGTCTTTCCTGGTATATTTCAATTATAAATACACTTTTAGTTATGTAGATTTTATAACTTTTTTGTCTATAGGAAACACAGACACTGACATTTATATATATATATATATATATATATATATATATATGAGAGAGAGAGAGAGAGAGAGAGATAAATGAAAGAAGAGAGATAAAGATGTAAGGTTTTTTTGCTCCCAAAGGTCCTTTGGGTGGGGGGGTGGGGCACTTAGAGATTCGGGACCACTTCCATTGTCTTCTCCGGTAAATTTCACATATAAATACACAATGTAGATTCTATAACGTTTTTGTCGAGAGGGAATACACACACACACACAGACACTGACATATATATATATATATATATAAAATTTAGAAAACCGTGAGTCATGTCAAGAGTAAACCCCACTTGAAAACAAATAGCCTGCCCAAACAATATTGATAATTGATTTTATGTGTTTGATTTCTTTTGTCGTTTTTCATATTGGATGAAAAGTATCAATTTTCTCCACCTTTTTCGCTTATCTTCTGCCAGTCAGTAATTTTAATATGTTTGCAAATGACAGGCAGGAAATGACCGACTCACTAAAACCTGATCTATCCAAACAAAACCCTTTTCAAATATTTATTTAGTCTTGTTTGCATTTTTTAAGTTATGGCAAGATTTATGGCTTTGATATTTGAATGCCTTTTTCTTTTCCTCCTCCTCCTCCTCTTTTTAATTGTTATGGTTGGTGGGAGAAGGCGAGTGAGTAGCAAAATGGTTGTACAAAGAAGACTGTAGAATCAGTTCAAATAGGGTTTAGGGTTAGGGTTCAACGTTATGTTCACTTTTTATGAAAAATACCAACTTTGTTTTGTAGCTTTTTACTTTTAGATGGACATACACACACGCACAGATGGTCATTACAAAGCCCACCACAACAGAGTATGTAGATACCTACACCGGAAGATCTGCGGAGAAATGCAACTTGAAAGATCGCCAAATATCTGGAAACATGACCCTTAACCCTCGCTTCCCTGATTTTATCGTTTAGTTCTCACATTCCATGAGCGATGTTTCTGACAAAGAAGGAAGAATTGCTGTTTTCTGGGTTGGAATCTATCCATCTAACACTTCTCGTTGGCTAGTTTTTGACCATGAAGTAGTTTTTTTTTAGCTCCTTACATCAAGTGGCTTCGTGCCTTGTCTAAAACGATTTTCATAAAAAATTTTAAAAACCCGTCCCGAATGACTATAGCCTAAATAGAACCGAACGCAAAAAAATTACGAAATGTCAGGACCTGAAGAATGACTTAAAAACAACATGATCCCTGAAAGAAATAAACATTATACCAGTTGTGGTAGGCGCAACTGGGCGAATGAAAAAAAAAATCTGTTTTTCAGGTGAAATGAAACGGGCAACAATATATTTCATGCGCTTCATTGCTGATCATAAACTATTTTACCAGTATCGCAGAGTTGTGAAAACTCACTGACATCTCATCAATATCCTCTGTCATCAAATCTAAAGTCTTAAGATTCTTTGGTCACGTTAAGCGTTCCCGTGTAAGGCTATACAAAATATGCATTGCAGGCAGAACACAAGATAGCTGGTCGAAAGAAAAGATGCATAGACAACGTTTTCGAATGGACAAACATAAACCAAGTGAACATCTTGACCCAAGGTCGTAAGGCTTGGAGGACACTCGGACATGTTAGTGCGTATTCTGCAAATAGCAGAGAAAAACGTTTCATGTTGACGTACTCACGATTCTCTCTTGTGACTTCCGGTTCATCCTGTTTTTGTCCCTCACTTCCTGTTCTTGTTGTTCCGGTTTCTCATTCCTGTGTTTTTCTGAAGATTTAAAGCTGGTTCGTTCCTGAATCTTTGTAAACCGACTCTTGAAGTTATCTAATTTCTTCAGTCGACACTATCGCAGTCTAACAATACTAATCTAACAGTCACAATGGCATGTACACAGGGATGAAACATGGATGTGTATTCTCTGCTCTTTAGCAGATTTCCGCTATTTGGTTGGATTTTATTTCTTTCTTTTTCTCGCTTTATCCCTTTTTCTCTTTTTCATGTTTTCTTTCTCTCCCTCTTCCCATCTTGTCTTGCCTTCCTTTTCTCTTTTATGACAGTTCTCTCTGAAAACTGAAAATGTTGATTTTGCCGTGAAGGCTAAGACTTCAAACGATACATGATGACGGGAGGTTGGGGAATTAAATCATTTTTATTTCATCAAAAAATAACTTGCTGTCTCTTTCCCCTGAGGCACTCTTTGTCTTTCTTTTCAGTTGTTTTTAGTTGTTGCCTGTCTGCATTGTCATCTATACACACATATGGGAGCCATGTGGCCCCCCCCTCCTTCCAGGTTGGGAAATTTATTTCGATTTTAGCTTATTTTTTCCGTTGGCTATTCACATCCCTGATAGAAGAAGTAAATAGACCCTCTACAAAATGATTCATACATCTTTAAAAGTTTCTGCTTCCTTTGCTGACGGCCTGCACTCGGAGCCGTACAAAGCAGCAATATAAGTTTGTAACACCGACATTTTATAATGAACAACATTTGTGTTTCAGATATCATATATATATGAATTTGGACATTATAATATTCAACACCAAGTGAGTTTTTTTCTGAACTTTTCATATGATTTGGTTTTTTCTATCGTTTTATTAATTTGCATACACCTTGGATACGCTTTTCACTGTCATATACTGCATCGATAGCAAACAAATTTCCCACCTGGATAACTTTTTCGTTTTTGGAATACCATTCACTACCTGGATTGTTTTTTAATCAACCTCTTTGATATCTTTCTTGAAGCTGTTTTAAACTTTATGACTTGGATGAACTGTATAAGTTTAGCAAAAAAGTATGTTTTGTGGCGATATATTTGATGTTTTATATACTTTTATGTATTTTTATGTAAAATTTTTTAATATATTTTCAAAGTTTAATTTTATTACCTGCAGTAATATCATTGCGGTAATGGTCCTCTGAGGAGAAGATTTTCTTTGAAAACTCATGAGTTAAGGACTTTAAAGTACTTTGCTTGAACATTGAATGCTAATAAAATTTGATTTGCACCTTATTTTATTCTTTCACTTTATCTTGTGCTATATATATATACATATATATAAATTTATATATATATACATATATATATAAATTATTCAAAATGGTGTACTAGTGAGTTTCCCCACATGCGAGTTTGCTCTTTTCTTTGTTTTTTATTTGGTTTCACCCAAAAATGAACCACTGTATAGTGTAGGTTTTTTTCAAGACACTTTAATCCAAGAACTTTTTACACTTTTTACTCTTTGTGAATTTTTCTGATGATTTTGTAGTGTTGCAGAGACGATATTGACATAAAAATGTTGTTTGGCTCACGACAAATGAAACGGACCGTAAAAAATGTTAGAAATGTTATGTTTTTTTGAAATGTGAAGAAATAAAGATAATAAAATAAAAACATGGTTATTGGAATATAAAATGAACCTGACAAGTATGACACAGGCAAAACCATCATTAGAATTCTTAGTTACAGAGGAGCCACATTATATGTTAATCTGAAGGTGAACTTAATCAACGTCAAATCGTTGCAAACCTCGGGATTCCACTTTTAACTGTTAACCGAGTGATTGTCCAATTCATCAGTGAGGGGAAAATAATATCATCTTGTCTAGGTCCATCAGGGGTCTTCATTATTAATGATAATAAGGGTGTCGATTTACGTCTTTTATGTGCTCTCAATGTTCTATCCAAGTCTTTTTCACCCGTTCCTGTGTACACTGTTTTTATCTTGTTCCTACTTCTGCGGGCTTCTTCTCAATGCTCAGATTTTTTATTTTTTTATTTTTTTTGTTTTAATGTTTTTTCGAACACATTCGCGGATGCCTTTTTTTAGTATCAACTATTTGAATCTATTTGAATCTGTATTTTATATTTTATGCCTAAATCCCCAATCTCACTGCTTGTTTTGTATTATCATTATTAGACTGGCCTAGTTTACAAGAGAGATGGAGAAATATTGCTATTTAATCGTCCATAGCTATAAAAGTCTTATTTTAATAAATAAATGTTTGCAGTGGACAGGTGGGTAATTAAAATTGGTTTTAATTTTTTTGAATAAAATTCCTGTTCTTTTTTTGTTTTGTTTTGTTTCAGAAGTGAAAGATGAATTGAAAATCTGCAAGTTTTTCAGAGATGGTCGCGAATGTTGGTTAGGGGAAAGATGTCCCTATAAGCATATCCGCTTGCAAAAAGGTAAGCAAGTACATCTTCACTAAGATCATTTTTCAATATTTTTGATGCACCATTTCACAGCTACATATCCTATATTAATTGGCTCATTTTTTTTTATATGTGGAGCAGTTGCACCAATTTGTTGGGGTAAATTTCCCCTTTCCTAAGGGAACAAAGTCTATGAGCCGTTTACGAGGTGGTGGACTAGTGTTTGATTAAGTAGCTTCTTTTAAAGAACTGCAGGTTTGTGGAACTTTCTTCCTGCTTACTGTTTTCCTCCTACCTATAACTTTGGTCTTTTCAAGACTAACACCAATAGGCATCTCCTGTCTTTGCAATAATCATATTTCGTTCTTGTTAGGTGCTTACATCAAGTGGCTTCATGCCTAGTCTGGAGCGATTTCCATTAAAAAAAAAAATGCCTCAACGATTTTAGTGTAGAGAGTGATGACACTGATGGGGTGATGATTGAGCGGGTCAGAATTCTTGAATACTGGGGTCACAGAGGCAATTTTCCAGCTACCAGGGAAGTATGATTCAGCAAGGCATTTGTTGCAGAGTTTAGCAAAGCATTTATTTATTAATATAGCAGAGATGAGATCAGGCCTTGGAGGTGTCTAGGTTTTTTATATCACGGACATGAAAAGGGGTGATTATCATACTATCGAGTTTGGCTTCTGTCCGCAAAAGGAAATTTGGTAGGGCGTGGTTTATGGGGTTTATGGTGGAGTTGGAGGTGAACCATCAGGCAAACAGTTCAGCCTTCTCGGTTGGCGTGCAAGCGGCAGCATGGTTGTTGGGTAGTGGGGGAATTGTTGCTTACCCATTATTCACCACATTATTATAAATTTTCCAGAAATCTCGAGTTCCTAATTTCTGCGACTTTCTGCATTTTCTGGTAATTTCCGTATACCTTCTGTTGGCTGCGGCTATTTCACTCTTACAATGATTTCTAGATTCTATAAATGTTTGCCTACTTGTATTTTACTTATGGCAGATGAAGCGGCGGAATGCATGCTGCCTTTCCGAAATGGCAGCTGCACATGTTAAAGTGAACCATTGGGAAGAATGGAGCTTGCTATAGAACTTCCGCGTGGAAACACGTGCTTCAATGGCTGCTTTAACCCATTCGGTTGCTTCAGCAAAAAAGAGAAAAGATTTCACTCCATGGGGCATCTCTGATGCGATCTCTGATGGATTGACTTTTTTAAGTATCTCGTCATTTTGGGAAATGGCTCTTCAGCTTGGGATCAAGAGTTAAAAGGCGCTATCTACTAATATTACAAGTTGATCAGCATTCAGGAGTGGGAATTCGTCACACAAACCTTGCATAGTGTAGTCAGTAATAGATCAAGAAGTGAGGCTTGCTGATCCTCACAATCTGAGAGGCGGGTCGAGGAAGTGACTGTCTGTGAAAGAGAACAAGATATAGAGAAACTATATGTACTGCTACCAGCTGCATCTATATAGCTCGAGAAACCAAGCCAATTGGATGCTAGTATCTAAAACGAGTGCTGAATCTATACTGTCAGAGACATGGTTGATCAGGGTAGTTCTGTGTCGAAGGAGAACATTAGAGGAAATATAGGTAACTAACTGAGTGTTGCAAGGTTAGTCTAAAGCACATGAAGGCTTGATCATCTGATTCTCGATCATGCTCTCTAGTCATGGGGGAGGGTGTTACGAATATAGACTCCAAGTTTGTGCATATGTTTGTCTGAGTTCTTACAGCAGAGTGGGAACTATCCAGTCATGTCAAAGCGATTGGAGGGGATTGAGGAGTGTAGGTTAGTTTTACTTAGTGCTAGGATATCCAGGGAGTTTGCTAGGAGAAATGATTATACTTTGTCTAAACCCTTGGATATTTGTGAATGCAAGCCTCAAGGGAAAAGGCGACTTGGTTTTGTTTAGGTACGTATCTTGTTTGATCGTATTTTTTTGTTTGGGGTGTCATTTCATTTAATTGTTTCAGTTTTGGGGTAGAGTGGGTTTGGCAAGTAGACTATTAGGGTTGTGGCCTAGGGAAAGTCCACTGGAGATCAGTGCAAGATCACTTTCCATGCGCGACATTGCACGACAGTTAACCAGATATTATACAAGTGTTGATAGAGATGCCCCTCTTAGCGCTACCTAAGAGTTAGGGCTCCTGTACTGTCAGTCGGAAACAGCAGCCAGACAAAATGTCAAACTAGTACCCTAAACCTGTCAGACAAGAGAGGGCCAGACTAGTCGTATGAAAATAAGTCGCAAGCAAGCATCACCAAGTTGCCCAGTTTGAGAGAAAGCGGGATGGGGAGACAGCGTTCATTGTCCTAGTCAATAAACAAGGCCATGCACTAGGTGTCTTTGGTGAGTCCCTGCGATGGTACCTCTACGTCTGGCTAATAGACAAAGAAGGAGTGTGAAATCCGGGTGATAGGCAGAGCCTACCTACTCCTAAAGCAATTTTAGGTGTGCAAACTGGATAATTTGTTCATGTCTCCAGCTCTAGGAAGGTTGTCGACCAAGACTACGGAGGCTTCCCTCCCCAAGGGGTTCAGTGCCATGGTGTATGAGGTCAGTATCACAGGTTTTACATCAGTTTTCCTTCTCCTTGATGGATGACCTGACAAGATCCACAGGTCTATCACACCGAGAGAGGTATTCCTGCGCCTGGGTACTAAACTGGGTATTTCTGCGCCCCTGCTTGGGTAGATAGAAAATTAAGTTTCTACTTTGAATAAGTTTTGCTGGCTCCTCCAAAAAAACAAATTTAAGATAGGTTCTCTTCCTATATTAATAAAAAGGGAGGGTAAATTTAAAGCATGGGAAAAAAACCAATTTGTTTTTGTTTATTCATTTCCTAACTTTTCTTTCATGGTTGACTCACTTAAGAGTAACTGAATATCAGACATGGAACTAACTAAAGACACGAGGAATCAACCAGGCTTGACATGTCACAGAATAGAAGAAGAAAAATATAAAATACGTAAAAGAAAGAAGTATATGAATTAAAAAATAATGTAAATAAAAGTAAAAATTACAAAATAGTTAGGGCATGAATAATTTAAAAACAAGAAACAAAAAAATAAAACTTAGCGGAGTTATAGATTCCGGATTCCATCTTTGGCCCCATTGAAAACCACTCCCAGGAAAGAGGAATATCTAACCCATTCAATGGCGTCCTTTTAAAAATAATGAGAGGCAAGGCAGTTTTGGAGTTAGGGAGTAGGGGTTGAGGGCTTCCCTTTTTTTTTTAAGTATTTTAAATATGATGCTCAATATGTCTGAAAACAAGAATCTTGGGTCTCTTAGAATGAATAGTTCTTGTAGGACCCTGTAAATATTATGTTTTTTTTATTGTAACACCCTTCACCTGACATAGTTTATACTTGTTTATTTATTCTTAAACACTGTAGAAGTCGGGTAATGTTTTTCTGTGCTTGTTATTCTGGTACTTTCTTTACAAACATAAGCAATTGACACTTTAGCACAGGTGAATATGTTTCTAATACATTCTTAACAAACATAACAAAACATAACATATCTTATATTTTTTCTAGTACATTCTTAACAAACAAAACTAACAAAAAAAAAATAACAAACAAATAAAACAAAACAAACATAACAAACAAAACAAACAAAAAAAACATAACAAGCAAACAAAACAAACATAACAAATAAAACAAACATAACAAACAACAAACATAACAAACATAACAAACAAAACAAACATAACAAACAAAAAAAACATAACAAACAAAACAAACATAACAAACAAAAAAAACATAACAAACAAAACAAACATAACAAATAAAACAAACATAACAAATAAAACAAACAACAAACAAAACAAACATAACAAATAAAACAAAACAAACATAACAAACAAAACAAATAAAACAAACATAACAAACATAACAAATAAAACAAACATAACAAATAAAACAAACAAAACAAACAACAAACATAACAAACAAAACAAACAAAACAAACATAACAAATAAAACAAACATAACAAATAAAACAAACAAAACAAACAACAAACAAAACAAACATAATAAATAAAACAAAACAAACAACAAACATAACAAATAAAACAAACAAAACAAACATAACAAATAAAACAAACAAAACAAACAACAAACATAACAAATAAAACAAACAAAACAAATAAAACAAACAAAACGAACAACAAACAAAACAAACATTACAAATAAAACAAAACAAACATAACAAACAAAACAAACATAACAAATAAAACAAACATAGCAAATAAAACAAACAACAAAAATAACAAATAAAAAAAACAAATAAAATAAACAACAAACAAAACAAATAAAACAAACAAAACAAATAACAAACATAACAAAACAAACATAACAAACAAAACAAACAAAATAAATAAAACAAATAAAACAAATAAAACAAACAAACAAAACAAACATAACAAATAAAACATAACAAACAAAACAAACATAACAAATAAAACTAACAAAACAAATAAAACAAACATAACAAATAAAACAAACAAAACAAACAACAAACAAAATAAATAAAACAAATAACAAACAAAACAAACATAACAAACAAAACAAATAAAACAAACAAAACAAATAAAACAAACATAACAAATAAAACAAACAAAACAAATAAAACAAACAACAAACAAAACAAATAACAAACAAAACAAACAAAACAAAACAAACAAAACAAACATAACAAACAAAACAAACATAACAAACATAACAAATAAAACAAACAAAACAAACAACAAACATAACAAATAAAACAAACATAACAAACATAACAAACAAAACAAACAACAAACAAAACAAATAAAACAAAACAAACATAACAAACAAAACAAACATAACAATAACAAAACAAACATAACAAATAAAACAAAACAAACATAACAAACAAAACAAACATAACCATAACAAAACATAACATAACATATCTTATAATTTTTCTAGTACATTCTTAACAAACATAAGGATTTGACACTCTAGCACAGTTGAATATGTTTACTCATATCGGCCTCTTGAGGATAACTTCTTTACTACACCATTACAGTCGTCCCAATAGTAATGATTCTTTTTCTTTGGCTGATTCAATTTGAGCGTTAATCTCATTAAATAGAAAATCAACAATATCTTTTCAAATCCTGTAAGGTTGCTGAAAACCACAGCATGAAACCACTTATCTCAATTTTCTATTGCGCGCATTTTGTTGTCGTTGTTTTTTATTGTTTTTCTTCCCAATCAGTGTCAATAGATTCTCATTGTTTCCCACGGATAATATAGATGAATGCAGAGACAAGTAACATATGTCTTTTTTACGTGTTTATTAGAAATCGCAGGTTTTAAGTATTGTTCGAAAGCAATTTTATAATCGCTTTTGCTCAGGCTCTATGATATTAAAATCTAAGGCATATCACTTTAATACCCTGCTTCTCATCAGATCACTGGCATTAAACAACATTGAACCTGGTCAGTCTTGGCCTTTTGGCCTTTTCGCTAAAATCAGAGTGTAGTATCTGTTCCGATGGATGCTGCGCTCTGTAGACCGGTACTGTTTTGGTCTTCGGGCCTTGATTCCGCCTGTCTGAGGTACTGTCCTGTGCAGTTCTAGGAGGTCCGCCCTCCCAGGCTTTACCTTCTCACTCTTTGAGAAGGGGTTAGTTTATTGCTAATCGCCTTAGGCGCCCCTACCAGGGAATGCCGACAAGGTTGTCCAGGCATTTTTTGATGACCAGAGCACACTTCTTTCTCTAGGGCGCTGGCTTTTCAAATCCCACTTTCCCGACCTTGTGTCACATCTTACCGCTGTAGGAGGTAGATAAATACCAAACAATATTGAACCTGGTCTAGGAGACAACAAACTCTAAAATATGTTAGATATGAGTGAAATAGTACTCTTAAGTCTAGAAGAAGAGAAACTCCGAAATAGCGCCAGTTATTCTCCGCTTATCCCAGCATTGCTTTTGGTCATATGACCTGCGTTTTGTATCGGAGAAGTATTTAGTGGTTTGGTGCTGTTGGTGAGCGAAGTGGAAAGAAATCGGTTGTCTTTTTTTTTTTGTTCCAATTACTAACTTAAAAGATAGGAAAACCTCATTTTTGCTGATTAAAAAAAAAATTACTTTTGGCTTTCATGGGTCACTCTGAACATGGGGTTTATTCCATTCTACAGAGACCTAAATTATTTGCTAATTAGCAGAAATCTTCATTTTTTAAAGAGGGGTGGGATTATTTCCATCAACCAGTTGTCTGCTTTTTTTTTTTAAATCTCAAAAATGTAATTTTATGATAAGGGTGGATGAGTTAAACAGGACTGTGAGGTCTCTACTTTTTAGTGAAATTCCACTTTTTTTGTGATTCAGAAAAGGCGAAATTCCGCTTTTTGTAAATCAGAAAAGGCAAAATTCCGCTTTTTGTAAATCAGAAAAGGCGAAATTCCGCTTTTTGTAATTCAGAAAAGGCGAAATTCCACTTTTTGTAAATCAGAAAAGGCAAAATTCCACTTTTTGTAAATCAGAAAAGGCAAAATTCCACTTTTTGTAAATCAGAAAAGGCAAAATTCCACTTTTTTTGTAAATCAGAAAAAGCGAAATTCCGCTTTTTGTAAATCAGAAAAGGCGAAATTTCGCTTAAATCTGTTGTTTTATTTTTGTTTGTTTTTTTAAATAAGAAAAGTCTTATTTCTGCCATGGCTCAATTTTATTTTCCTTAGTCTTTCCCTTTCTTTCTCTCTCACACTTTATCGTTCTTTTTTTTTTGTGTTCTCTGATGTTACCTGATCAGGCTGTCTGAAAATACTGGCTTCCTGACTTAAAATGCACCAAACATTGATGTTATTGTTTTTTTTTCCTTTCCCCTTTGCAAAACTCAAACATGTTCTGCAAAGCCAAAAGCAAAACCACCAACACGCCACCAACTAAAACCAAGGCTAGAAGAACACCTAAAAGCCGTAATACATGGAGATATTAAAAAGTCGGATATGACTGACCACATATTGAGTGAAAAAGGAAACCATTTACCCTCATGGGACGAAGTAAAAATTATAAAGAGAAAAGAACAGTGGAGAGTATTTATTTATCTACATCCCACAGCGGTAAGATGTGACACAAGGTCGGAAAGTGGGATTTGAAAAGCCAGCACCCAGGAATTTGAGCACTCTGGCCTACAAAAAATGCCTGGGCAGTCCCGTCGGCATTCCCCGGTAGAGGCGCCTCAGGCGATTAGCAATAAACTAACCCTTTCTCAATAGGTGAGAAGGCAAAGCCTGGGATGGTGGACCTCCTGGAACTGCACAGGATAGACCCATAGACCAGCGTAAATCAAGCCCCGAAGGCCAAGACAATACCGGTCTATGGGGTGCAGTATCCATCGGAACAGATACTACACTTTCTTCTTAGCCAAAAGGCCAAGAAACCAAAAAAGCAGTGCATATGTTGGGCAACAATGGCCTCCTAAATACCCTAGAATAGCATTAAGTTCAATATCGAAATCAATAAATATAATAGATTAGAACATCAGTAAGAAAAAAATGACTCAGTCATGACTGATAGAATGAGAACAATCTACTCCTATAGATTATGTAAAGGGTTTAGTTCGAAATTCATTATAGGTTCCCAGCGGCAACTCTTCCCAATCTTCCCAATTAACAACAAAAAACTTGTCTAGCTACAACCGCTGTAAATAGTTTTCATTTCTTCCTCTGTGTATCTAAAACTAAACAGAACTTCCATGAGCAAAGTTTATTTCCAAGAACTACCCGTCTATGAAACACAATACCACGGGGCTGCTTTCCAGCTGACTACAACATAGTCGTTTTCAAGTCCAGTGTTACCAAACTCTTGTTTAAATGGCTATTCAGAGGGAAATATTGATATTGTAGGACAGAAGCTATTTAGGCTTAACTTGGAAAATCTGTAATTGATATTTTTTCTGCAGAAATAAAAGATGGCTTCCCTGCAAATAATATTCCGAGCAGGAATAATTGTATTTGCAAAAAAAATTTAATCAGATTACAATTTTTTCTTAACAACATGAAACAACACTAAAGAAAAGGAATTGGCTATTCAGAATGAAATATTGATATTGTAGGACAGAAGCTATTTAGGCTTAACTTGGAAAATCTGACCATTTTATATATTAGATTTATTTTTACTATTTATCCGTAACAATTCTTCCAAGTAAATAATCTGTACAGACTGGAGAAGTGTCAGAACTTGTGAGTGACACAGACTTATAGAAGCTGTTACACTGCAAAAGATAGGTTGGAAGACCTACATCACACCTACATCGATGAACTTGTAGAAGGATCTAATTATATTAAATATTTTCCCTTCATGCCATACCTTGTCAAAGGCCTTGGATATATCAAGCGCTACTGCCCTAACTTTGCCTGCCTTGTCCAGTGTATGATATATACGTTCAGAGATTACCGTTAGGATATCTGCTGTAGATCGTGCTTGTCTAAATACATACTGGCGGTCACATATAAATTAGCATTAACTAAGTGCCAGACTATCGCTAGATTGATTAAGGATTCAAAGATTTTAGAAAAAATCAGGGGTAGACTGATTGGGCGGTAGTTCTTAGAATCAGTTCTATCCTCAGAATTCTTGAAGACTGGTACCACAGAGGCAATTTTCCAGCTATCGGGAAGCAAGATTCAGCTCGAGTTTGAAGGGGACAGGGCCCAGTTCAGCGGAGCATTTCTTTATTACTATTACACAAGCTTTAAAGGTGTAAAGTTGTTTATGATGTCTCTCACCTGGGATGTATTGATTACCAGGTTTTCAAGTGTGGATTCGGTGCGCAATGGGAATTTAGGGAGGAGGTGGTTTCCAGTTGTCTGAATGCCATCGAGACGATCTGCTGATGGCGATATCTGACAAAGATAGTTGGAGAGAACCGAGTCAGGAGAAATCGAGAAAGATTCTCAACCTGATTGATTGACCTTTTATCGTTGTTTCATTGTTTCACACATCCTTTATCTCTAGTTCAGAAACTGTTTCAGGAGTTTCTTTTTGCTTTCCATGGACCACTTTCTCCCTCTTTCTGCATTTAACGTTGTCAGTTTAATTATTTTGGTCGATTCCACTTGATAGGAACAGAGTCATCACTTTTTTTGTTTTCGTATTTGGTCGTGTAACTTGTCCGCATCAACAACAGATTAATACTTAGCATATTTATCCATTGCGCAACGGGTCCATGTCCACAAATAATACAACTCTGCACCTCCGGCAATAAAGGTTTTATAGATCCGTACTCACATGTCTATGAGACGCTTCGGATGTCTGCCACGCTCGTTTGAAAAAGCATTTTCACCATTAAGTATACAGACTTAATGGACGTATAATTAAGAAAAGCATTTCTTTTGTCTTTCTACAGTTGTTCTCACTCTCTCTCACTCTCACTCTCTCTCTCTCTCTCTCACTCTCTCTCACTCTTTCTCTCTCTCACTATCACTCACTCTCTATCTCTCTCTATCTCTCTCTTTCTCTCTCTCTCTTTCTCTCTCTCTTTCTCTCTTTCTTTCTCTCTCTCTCTTTCTTTTTCTCTCTCTTTCTTTCTCTCTCTCTTTCTTTCTCTCTCTCTTTCTTTTTCTCTCTCTTTCTTTCTCTCTCTCTCTTTCATTCTCTCTCTCTTTCTCTCTTTCTTTCTCTCTCTTTCTCTCTCCACCCTCTCTCTCTTTCTCTATCTTTTTCTCTCCCTTTCTCTCTCTCTCTCTCTTTTTCTCTCCCTCTCCCCCCCTCTCTCTCTCTCTTTCTTACACTCTGCATTTTAATTCAAGTTTGATTTTCTGTTACGGCAACACCCACTTTGCCATAAATAATACCTTGGCTGTGCGATAGATAACAGCTCCCTCTATTCATTATCTTGGCTTGGTCAGCTCGATTATTGTCTCCCACAGGAGGCGTGAGAGATGAGCAAGCTGGCAAGAGAGCCGAGCTGGACGATTGATACGCATTTGCTACCTACTTAATTGCAACATTATTAATTTTGTTTTTAATTCGTTCTCTTTACAAGGAATCGAAGTATTGGTGCTGCAACGAACGGTGATGGACCAATGATTGATCGGTGAATCTGGTGGATCTTTGTGCACGTCTCGTTTGTCCGACTGTAGAAGTAGTCATTTGGGAGTTGTAGCCATAACAGCTAACCACACACATACGGTCACTAATTGAATCAATAGTCATTCGAGATCGGAAAATCGGTCGACGACCTTTGTTGCTGTTGCCATGATGTTGCGCACGCGTGAAGTTGTTTTCATGGGGGAGGAGTGCGATGAATAGATATGATAGCTGAGTTTGGAATCGGGCATGCTGTGACGAATGTGATGATCCTGAACCAAGATCGAGCGGTCGAAGTGGCTCCGACTTGTCTCCTCACTGCCATAAAAGAAGAGCACCTCTTTGCCTGGTGTGCAATTGAAAAGTTAAATGTTTGAATTGTAGGTCAAGTGAGGATTCGAACACTGTCCAATGGATTATGAATACCGGCTTAATTTTAGTCATTTTTATTTTAACATCTGGGACAGCAAATCCATGTGTAGTTAAGCAGATTGAGTTGGTTTTCATGGGTTTGATTTAACTCAATAAAAGAAGGAACAGAATGTAATGACAAATGAGAACCGACGTAACTTGATAAAGCTTTATTCGATATACAATGTCGGTACAATATTAGTGCTGCTATTTATATTGTTTAGTAAAAGCATGGAGAGTTCTCCAAAGGGGAAATAATTCAGAATAGGGAAAGTTGTTCGTAATTGTTCAGTACACAGAAATCGAAATTTGTCGTCGAAAATTCATTTCTAAACTTGATGTTGTGAAGAGCAGAACGGAGAGAAAGAAATGAAAAGAGAAGAAAGAAAAGAAAAGAGAAAGGAGAGAAATAAAAGAGGAGAAAGGAGAGAAAGAAAATAGGAAAAAGGAGAGAAAGAGAAGAGGAGAAAGGAGAGAAAGAAAAGAGGAGAAAGAAGAGAAAGAAAAGAAAAGTAGAGAAAGAAAAGAAAAGTGGAGAAAGGAGAGAAAGAAAAGAAAATAGGAGAAAGAAGAGAAAGAAAAGAAAAGTGGAGAAAGGAGAGAAAGAAAAGAAAAGTGGAGAAAGGAGAGAAAGGAAAGAAAATAGAAGAAAGGAGAGAAAGAAGAAAAAGAAAAGAGAAGAAAGGAGAGAAAGAAAATAAAATAGGAGAAAGGAAAGAAAGGAGAGAAAGAAAAGAAAATAGGAGAAAGAAGAGAAAGAAAAGAAAAGAGGAGAAAGGAGAGAAAGAAAAGAAAAGAGAACACCATGGATGTGAGTTCTCCACTTTATGGTTGAAACTTGCTTTTTTTCTTCTTTTTTTTTAACAAGAAAAAGCTGATTTCTGCTAAATTGCTAGAGCCTTACCTCCTTATTTTTTTTGTCGCTATTTGGCTGGAATTTATTTCTCTTTCTTTCTTCTCTCTTACTTTATCTCTATTTCTCTTTTTCTGATTTTTCTCTCTTCCTCTTCTCTCTGAAAACTGAAAATGTTAATTTCGCTTTTAAGGCTGACTTCAAAAGATTCATGAAGTGGGTAAGGAAGTTAGATGACTTCTGTTTCATCAAAGAATGACTTCCTGTCTCCTTCCCCCCACATGCGCATTCAATGTCTCTCTCTTAATTTTAACTTTTTAACTTTCTCTTCTTTCTCCTCTTTAAAGTTAACTAATTGGAGATGTTTAGGAAAACTAAGACAGAAAAAAATAATCTGAAAAATTGACCTGTCAGCTCGTTTTTTTTTTGTTTTTTTTGGGTTTTTTTACTGATGGGTCAAAATTTTGAAAGCCCGGGGGCCACTCGAGGATAAGGGCTAAAGAGATTGTCAGTTGGAAAGAATAAGTGGAATGGACAGAAGGTTACTTGAAATTGATTATCCAAGAGGACGACTCAGCAAGTATTTGTTTACATTGGACTTGAAGACGACCCTGTTGTAGTATGCAGGGAAGCAGACTCATGGTATCTGGTTCCACAGATGGGATTGTTCTAGGAAAGAAACTTTGTGGAAGTTTCGTTTGGTTTTTGAAAAACAGAAAAGAAAAGTTCTTTGCTGTGGTTGTAGCTAGACGAGTTCTTGCTGTGAATGTTTTACAGCGGGAGACCAGGGATTGGAGCTTAGTCGAGCATACCTTCCATAAACATATCGATACAGCAGAGAGAGACTAGCAAAATCGCTTCTTTGTGAAAGAGGCCGTAGGAACCAGAAGAGATCCTCCCCCCACTAGATTGTGAAGTCGATTTTGTACTAGGAGGTTCACCCTCCCAGGTTTTGCCTCCCCTCTTTGGGGAGGAGTAAGTTTATTGCTTACTGCCTGAGGCGCCCCTACTGGGGAATGCCGACGGGGCTGCCCCGGCAATAATTGCCAGAATGCTCACTTTCTCGGACGCTGGCTTTTCAAACCCCACTTTCCCGACCCGACCTTGGGTCACATCTTACTTGTGGGAGTAAGATAAAACTGGCCTTGTGCCTAACCTCCTGAAGAGGAGGTAAATAAATACTCATTGTAAAAAAAAAAGTTTAGAAAAAGTAAACAAATCGCCTCCTTTTCTAACTAAGGACGGAAAAGATCCATTTTGATCTCAGCCCAAAAGGCCGGGAATCAACAGAAAGAAGAATCACTTCCTTGAACAATATGCAGTTTCTACGTTCTAAGGAATAAATCAAAAGTTTACATATATTTATCTAAGCAGAAAATGCCGATTCCCGACAAATGTATTTTTGATTTGTTTTTTGTTGTTTTTTTTTAATCTTTGCATAGTACTTATTTTTTTAATCTTTGCATAGAACTTATTTTTTATTTGTTTTTTGTTGTTTTTTGTTTTAATCTTTGCATTGTACTTATTTCTGTTCTACTTGTTACTAATCAAGAGTGACGCAATATGAAAGAGTTCGTTCCGTGCGGCGAGATATATCACCAGTAACAGCTACAATGTGGAACATATTTTTTTGATGATCCAAGTCCCGCGAAAAGGATTGGCAACAATAATAGAGATTGCAACCTCCTCTTCTGAGCGAGGACAGAAAAGATACTTCACTTTGATCCCAGCAGAGAATCAGCAGAAGAAGAATCATTTGCGTCTTTCTACGTGCTAAGAAATAATTTGAAAGTTAACACTTAAAGTTAACCCTAACCCTACCCCTACCCCTAACCCTTACAAAAAAGAAAAATATTTGATTTTAATTTGTGACACTGATATTGTGAACCAGAACCCCAAATATGTCTTCACATACTATAACACTAACCCCTAACCTTAAACCTAAACCCTAAACCCTAAGCCCTAAACCTAACCCCTAGCCCTAAACCCTAAACCTAACCCTAAACTAAACCCTAAACCCAAACCCTAACCTCTAACCCTAAACCTAACCCCTAAACCCTAAACCCTAACCCTTAACCCTAAACCTAAACCCTAAACCTAACCCCTAAACCCTAAACCCTAACCCCTAACCCCAAGCCCTAAACCTAAACCTTAACCCCTAAACCTAATCCCTACCCCCCTAAACTCTAAACCCTAACCAGCATTTATTTTGTACTAGCTAAAGTTTCTGTCTCCATTCGGTATGAGGTTATAACGACATTTCTTTAATTAGTATTATTTGAACTACTGTTCTCATCTTGGTTGTTATTCTCAGAACGTTTCGGCCGATGTAACCTCCGGCCTTCAAGCTGTAGAATCTCTACGGAATTCCGAACGCAACTCTTTATTTAATCCACAAGGGTAGTTTGCTCTCTTTCTGTCGGCCATGACCGGGTAGAAGTCTTAAGTAATTCGTAATTGTATCCTTAGTATCACCTGCAGTGAGGATTGAACCTACAACTTCCAGAAGACTCATTTAGAACTGCTTATTACTTAGCACTTTTATCTGTTGTACCACAGGTCCTTGCATGTCTGTCTGTCTGCATGTCCATCTATAAAATAGTACCTAATGAGTATTATATTGTATATTATTTAAGGACTAAAAAGAGTCAAAACTGCGAACCAAATCAATTAATGAATCATTTAGCCAATGTATAAATTGTTTTTTAACATTAAATAATCATAACCCCAAGCTTAACCAACACCCTAACCCCAACCCCAAGCTCAACCCTAACCCCAACCTCAGCCATAACCCTAACCTCAACCCCTAACCCCAACCCTAACTCCAACCCCAACCCTAATCCCAACCCTAACTCCAACCTCAACCTCAACCTCAACCTCTAACCCCAACCCCAACCCTAACCCCAACTCCAATCTCAACCCTATCCCCAACCTCAACCTCAGCCCCAACCTCTAACCCCAACACTAACCCTAACCCCAACTCCAACCTCAGCCCTAACCCTAACCTCAACCCTCAACCCCAACCCCAACCCTAAAATGGTTGATATGCCATAAAACAAAAGACAAACTAAAACTAGTACAGTTTCAGATAAATCTCTTATTTTCTGTAAAATTATTAACCATATTTTCACCAAAAATTTGTTTTTAACTACGTGAAATCTCAATTAGCAAAGAAATATAAAATAAAATGCTTCTCGCAACTTCATTAGGGTTAGCATTCATTTCATGTAAATTCATTGTAAAATCTGTCAATGTGGAAATATTTTCTTTGTAAAGTGATTTTTTTTTCTTTACTGAATGGGTCACCACTTATCAAGGCGAAAACTTTCTTTCAGATTGTCTTACTGCTGATAAACGCATAACTGTGTGTGATGCTGGCCTGCTTAGTCAGATGGAACTCCCGCAAGTCGGATCTCTCGTTGGTGTAGAAGTAACTGCCGTGAGCAGTCCACTCCAGTTCTATGTTATATTTCCATGGGGAACAGAATCGGTCAAGAATCTAAATAGTATGCCAGGTAAGATTCAATTGATTAATCTCTCTCTCTCTTCATATATATATATATATATATATATATATATATATATATATACAGGGCATTACGGAGCTCTCCAAGGAAAATTTGACCAGATATTTTGTATGAAATTTTAAGACATTAAATGGATCTCTGAATTGTTTATTGACAATTTATTGATATTTTTGGGGCAACTTATGAAAAAAAAAATTTTTTATTCAATCTTTAAAAAATGAACTTCATTGGGTTTTTTTCGCCACAAATTGTACTATAGAAAAAAAATGGATAAATCGATTTGTTTAAAAGTACTTGCGCGTTTCTCTGTTATAAATAATAATATACATTATACAATATAGTTACGTTCGTAAAACAAACAAATATTAAACAACAACACGACGAGTAATGTTGCCCTGGCTGTCTCTCCTCGTCCAGAGAAATGTTTTCTTTAAAAAGAAAATAATGTTTTTAAACATTATTAGTGATTATTTTCTTTTATTTACTTAAAACAAATCTAAATTCCCTTCCAAAATAAATAGAAAAAATATCAGGTCAAATTTTCCTTTCCTGAAAAAATAGGTTGTTAATGTAATGAAAATTAAAATTGTTTTAAAATACTTCAGGGATTTTTCTATTTCAGGAAACAAAAATTTACATATAATCCTATACTTCGTCCGACACTCAAAATATTAGTGAGATTTTGTCAAATATTATCTTACAGACTTACACTTAAAGTGACATCCCAACTCATATCGATGAGATCCTTTGACGCCCACCCCTATCCTTCGACCACTCATTGGCAGAATAGAACGTTTATGAAAGAAGGTATATTTTTATTATGGAGCGCTGAAAAAGAGCCGCTCCTTTTTTATAGGAGTTGGAGCAGGAGCGGCTCCTTTTGGAAAATGGGGAGCGTGAGAGGAGCCAGCTCCAATTTTGGGCGTTGGAGCAGAAGCGGGAGCAGCTCAAAAAGTAGTGGAGCACGTAAAGCCCTGTATATATATATATATATATATATATATATGTATGTGTGTGTGTGTATCACCAAAAGCACAGTTTTCTCTTACATTTTAGATTTCATCCACAATAGCAGTTTCCGCTGACTCACCGAATCAGCCATTATTTTTTAAACAACAGTATCAAACAAGGAATAGGTTTCTACTACATCACACCATATTTTAGCTAAACTAATAATTCAAGAAAACAACATTAATTTAGACACTGGTTAAAAAAATTATTTATCTACATATCTATTTTTCCCAAAATATAAAATAATTTTTGTTTTCTTCAATACTATCTGTTCTTTCATTTTCCTATCTCCTTCCTAACCAAGTTACAGACATAGAAAATATTGGCAATATATTTCAGTTTCTTCTCCTATGTGTCCCTCTCCTGCCACTGATCCGCTAGCACTAAATTTCAGCAAGGTGAGGGGGGGGGGGCTATTTTCTAGCTCTTTTTTTAAATTCTCCTTATCATCTTTGACTTGTTTTTAATAGTTGTCACTAAAACACCTTTTTTTTAAATTATGAAATCCCTTTCTCTTACTTCTATTTATCCTCTCTCTTGTTTTCAATTGTAAATATTTAAAAAAAATAACATCTTTTGCTAATTTCTGAAGAAGTCTTTTAAAAATAAAAATGAAATATTAGCATCTCACCATTTCAGTTAATTTGATTGTATTGTTTTGGTATATCCTCTTTTCTCATTTCATTTTATGTGTGTACATTTAAATATATCTAATACATAAAATTAAGTCAGTCGGCTTATTGAAGTCTGACAGAGATAGCTTTGAATCTGACAAATCGATATTTGATTCTGACTAGCAATTTCTTTTTGCCATTGCACCATGTTCTTTGCACTAATATCTGTAACTCTAGATTCTTTCAGAAAATACTTATTCCGGCTATGAAGATTTTTAAGATGAGAGCATTTTTCGTTTATAACCTAAAAAGCACCAGCCACATATGAAATTAAATGAAAAGAAATTTTTACCTGTGTCAAATTTCAGATAAACACTTAAACATCACTCAATAAGTCCCAGGCCTGACTAATAAAGCAACAACTTTTAAACAAAATTCGACTTTATTCATCAACATAGTCTTCTTCTAGGGTGATACATTAATTCTGACAATTCTGATGCCATTTTTATAGCACAATTTTGACATCAAAATATGCCTTGATTTCCAATGTCACTTCTTCATTGGAGACAAATCGCTTTCCCTGGGGTATTCTTTTGAGGTTTGCAAACATCCAATAGTCACTAGGTGCCAGATCTGGAGAATAAGGGTGTTTGCAAAAGTAATTCGAAGTGCAATTCATGTAAATTTATCATAGTTGAAATCAACTTCTGACATGGTGCATTGTCTTGGTGAAAGAACATTCCCTCCCTTCAAATGCACCAATAATGCTATATAATATTCACTATTGATGGTTCTTCCTTTCTCAAGGACTAAGGAGGACTCCCTCCTGAATGGATTGCTGCCAAGACGTAAGTGGTTAGTAGCAAGGTTTTATTATCAAAGTTTTCCTTCTCTAAAATGGATGTCTTGACAAGGTCTGCTGGTCCCACACACCAAGAGAGGATAGTCTGCGCCCGTGTACTAGTCGGGTATTTCCAGGGCCCTGCAGCTATAAAAAAACTAAGGGAACATAATATTGAAGATATGTTTCCCCCTCACAAGTAAGTACAAATAGGTGATAGACAGCCAGATGGTGAATTTAGGAATTACTTGAGTATGAATCAATAGACAGACAATAACACTGTATATATATATATATTTGCATCTTTGGTCAACTTTCACTTGCTACTGTTCACTCAACTGACGGCTGATTTGATTCCGGGGTGAAGTGGTGGATCCATGTTTCATCCATTGATGCAAAAATTCCTTTTTGTTGTATTGAAACAATTGCAAACAACACTGTGAATCATCGACGCATTGTTTTTGATCGACTTTGAGCAAATGCAGCACCCACTTTGAACACAGGTTACTCATTGACAAATGTTCATGCAAAATAGTGAATACATTGCTTTTTGATATCTTCGACTACTCTGCTATGTCACTCAACCTCAATTTATGATTGGCCAAAACGAGTTTTTTTTTTTTTTTACTACGGAGTCACCACTTATCAAGGCCCAAAGGCCACTCGAGGATAAGGGTTAATGAATGTCAGGTTGACGGTGAGGCAACACCTGGATGATTGGTAATGATGGTGGAAGTTTGGCAGAATTTGATTATTTAGGAGGACGGCTTAACAAGAACTTGTTTACATTGGACTTCAAAACGACAATGTAGTTAGCTGGGAAGCAGCCCCACAGTATTGGGTTCCACAGACGGGTAGTTTAAATAAAGAAAGTTTGCTCGTAGAGATTTCGTTTAGTTTTAGGCACAGAGAGAGAGAGAGAGAGAAAGGGAATTTATTGACAGTGGTTGTGGCTAGACAAGTTTTTGTTGTGATCGTTTTACTGGGGAGAACCATAGATTGGGGCTCAGCCGAGCACCTGCCATGAAAATAACGATAGAATAGAGAAAGCGGCTGTAGGGTTGAGAATAGGACATCGGCCACTAGATTTCAAAGTCGATTATGCACTCTGTCAAGACAGAGAGAATTGCGTCAGAAGTGAGATACTTTTTGTTTCAGTCGAATGATCCAAAGCTTCTTCATGGTAGGTGCAGCAAGATCCTCATACCTTAAAACATTAGAAGGAATTCACCATCAGAGGGGAACACTTCAACTGGGGTCTTCATGATGTCTCTGGTGAAGAGTCGATATATATATATATATATATATATATAAATTTGAATGAAACCCCTCTAACACAGATAAGACAAAATCTAGCATACCAATATGTTACAAAATTGTGACAACGTATCCAGGGTCCCATGGGGATTGGGTACCCTGGTGATGCTGCGCCGACTGAGGGCCCTGCGACGAGACAAAGTGGAGATATAAAACTAATATATATTTGACGTAGAAATGAACTTATTCGGACGACAGAACACGACGCCAGCTAGTCTCGCGGAACTGTGTAAGATATTCAAAATCAATTACCACCAAAGGTGAGGAGACAGTTGCCAGCTGGAAGGTGGAGATTAGAGAATTCCATACCGCAATTTTAATTCTGAAATATCAATAAAGCGATATTATTGTTTGGGTAAATGGCGCGTTTTTTACAACCACGATTCTGTGACGGTTGTTTTGAAGACGTCACGACCAGGAAAAACGAATCCACTTGACGGAGATTTATTTGAGCCTGTCATTGTTAATTACGAGCCGGGCACGGAGCACCTCCAGCTTTGTGACAGAATGAGAAAGCCACGGTTGTCGCGTTTGTTTTTGCGATAACGATGGATTAGGAGAAAATCCCATTTATTTTTTTAAAAAAAGAGTGAGGCGCCCGTCACCCTCTTTGAAAGAGGAAGACACGCAGGAAGTAAGATGGCGGAGAAAGAGGTGTGTACGACCATAGACATCTTCAATAAAAGAATGTGTTTTTTTCACGGACGAGCAGAATTGGACTGATGCCCGGGAGAGTTGAACTGACGCCCAGGCGTACGCCGAAGAACCCAAACCGGATGAAATTCTAGCCACCGCCTTCATTCGTTAAGTTTGTGACTTCGACAACAACTTGTGTAAAGAATCCGCACACACAGAGAACTAGCGAAATAACAACCATTACTAAAAACATTTACGAGCACGGTTGACATTAATCCTACCATTCACCAATGTAGAATCAATTCTTTTATTTTATCAATAATTACTCTTCTATACAAAAAACCCCAGACCGAGTTATTGAACATTGTTCTTTTCCTTTTGTTCTGCTTTGAATGATCCTTCGCCCCCACAGAGCCAACCGGTTGCTGTTTTCCCAGTGATCGCTCGCTGCTATAAACAGTTTCAACGTGGGAGTGTGTTCGTAGCTGGACGAGACAACCAGATCGGCGATGTCATCATTATCATCATCGCCATTCCGGTCGAGAGGAACTTGGGTCTATTTTATTGCCACGACGATCTGCACGGCTAAGGGGTTTATAAATTATTATCATACTCATAGAAACCCTCCCTACAATTGTATTTAATACACAGTACAAAACCCTTTTGGAGAGAGAGTTAGACGCCATTCAGCCTTCGTATTGGGGAGCTTACAAGTGAACTGGAAATAGACTCGAGTCACATACGCCAATGAATCATTTCCAAAACTCTGTCGGCAACCGAAACAACCAGGTTTTGTACTTAGTTTAGCAAAATTCATAAAAAAAAAAAACTCAATTGCACTTTGGGATGAATTTCAAGGCATAAAAGACTACCATTCTAAATACATGTATACAGATTGATCAACGGATGAAGATGCCATAGCTGCAAACAATATACAACGAGACAATCATGGGCTGCAATAATTTAGCATTGGACATAATAAAAATAAAGCAAGTCAAGAAAATGCACAGTCCATACATTCAAGATTGATTGAGGCACTCAAAAAAATAAAAATATGAACACTCCACTAATCATTCAGCTTGGCAATAGAATCAGTAACCTCTGCAACATAAAAACAATCATCTTTTTTTCTTTTTTTTAACTGAGTTCACTCCAAACAAGGCAGGTTGCCATTGTAGACGTAAGGGGCTACTGAGAATTAGGATGACATTTTAGGGGACATTTCTAAATTGGGACCTGTGCAGCGAGATGTTTGTTCACATTAGTTTTAAATTTCTGCATGTCGGTATAATCAGGGAAACAGGGAGCAGGGAGGAAGTTCCAAAGGCCGTCAGCTCGAGGAAAGAAGCTATTGAAGTAGAAGACTCTCCGGTATCTTGGGACGTCCACAGTGAATGGATTGGATTTAGTTGATTGTCGGGTTGGTCGAGTGTATTTATGTCGAGGGGCACTAGAGCAGCAAGTTTATTGGAGCACATTCCATTGAAGTACTTGTAAAACAAGCACAAGGATGCAACATTGCTGTGATGGAGCAGGTGCTGGAGCTTGGTAGATAGTGAGGGACCTATCAGATTATAGACTCTTTTTTAGATCTTGTCTAAGAGAGAGAGACTAGTGGATGGTGCACCAGCCCAGATGTGACAACAATACTCCATGCATGGGCAGATGGTAGCTTTATAGGATACTGTCAGGTGTGAGAAGTTTTCTAGCACAGTAGAGGGAGCCCGCCTTCTTTGCAGCAGCCTTGGCAATGGTCTTCTATGTATTTGTTCCAAGTCATGTTACCTGTGAATGTTAGGTCAAGAAGTTTGAACGTTGGACTCTCAGGTATGGTGTTATTTGCTATGGCAATCGGTGGTTGAAGAGGTTTCTTGTAGTTATTGAAGGAAAGGAGCTTTGTCTTTGCAACATTAAATGTTACCATCCACTTATGACCCTATTCCACTACAGAGTGGAGGTTACTTTCTAAGGATTCAGCCATTGCCTTGGATATGTGTGCATCCGTTTTACCCACATGATGAGAGTAGAGCGTAGTGTCGTCAGAATTCCAAGCTATATTGGCTATAGTGGAAACAAAAAGTAGATAAATCTGCAAAAAAATAGCTATACAAGCTGCACAGTACTGTAACAAACCCTACAATTCCATATACTAATAAACTATTAAAATATTCATAACAAATAGAATCAGTAACCTCTGCAGCATAAAAGCAATCATCTTCTGTTGAATTCCAAGCTATATTGGCTATAGTGGAAACAAAAAAGTAGATAAATCTAAAAAAAAAAAATAACTACACAAGCGACACAGTATACTAATAAACTATTAAAATATTCATAACAAATAGAATCAGTAACCTCTGCAGCATAAAAACAATCATCTGTTGAATTTCAAGCTATATTGGCTATAGTGGAAACAAAAAAGTAGATAAATCTAAAAAATAATAGCTACACAAGCGACACAGTATATTAATAAACTATTAAAATATTCATAACAAATAGAATCAGTAACCTCTGCAACATAAAAACAATCATCTTCTGTTGAATTCCAAGCTATATTGATTATAGTGGAAACAAAAAAGTAGATAAATCTTAAAAAAATAACTACACAAGTGACACAATATACTAATAAACTATTAAAATATTCATAACAAATAGAATCAGTAACCTCTGCAACATAAAAACAATCATCTTCTGTTGAATTCCAAGCTATATTGGCTATAGTGGAAATAAAAAAAGTAGATAAATCTAAAATAATAGCTACACAAGCGACACAGTATACTAATAAACTATTAAAATATTTATAACAAATAAATGGCCAACTTGAACGGAAAAAAATGAAAAAGAATACAACCAACGATCAAAGAAAACTACCAGAATTAAAGAGTGAGAAAAGAAAGAGTAAATCTTGCCCAACTCCAAATAGGTCACACATACATCGCACACTAATATTTGCCTAAAGAAGATCTTCCATCCTGTGTTAGCTATCATACTCCATTTACCATAAAACATAGTGAAATATATTGATTTCAATGAAATCTATTCTCAACACTACCAAATGGGTTATCTGAATGAAGGCCATTCTTTGAGCAAGTCAATCCAAACGGCATTCAGATTGTACAAAAATATAAATATTCCACCTGTTTTCTCCAAACAATTCACCGACAAAGAATGCTAATAATAAAATTAGATCTTTCTACCAAACAGAATTATTGCAAAGAATGATTTTTTTTTTTTTTTTTTTTACTTATGGTTGGTAATAAATGACCCACTTAGATCTATATGATGTAAAAGCAATTAAACAAACCATCCTGCTCCCAGTCCTGAACCCCATCTTATTAGGTATCACAAACTGGTGTGCGAAAATGGGTGAAGATGGTGAAATTCCCTTCAATTTCAACTTGTGATATCTCATTTAATTTTGAAGTTATTTTGACAAAATTTTTATAGAAAATGTTTTTATCCTTTTCTCTTCATAAATGTACAATTCTTTCTTTTGTGTCATTAATAGTTTTTTTTTGGGGGGGGGGTTTTAGGGTTTTTTTTTTTGGTTTTTTTTTTTAGGTTTTTTTTTTTTGGTTTTTTTTAGGGTTTTTTTTTTTTTGTTTTTTTTTTAGGTTTTTTTTTTTGGGTTTTTTTTTTTCAGGTTACTTCAAGTTAGGTCACTATTTTTGCTTACGAGCGATTTATTTTTATGTAAAAAAAATGTTGTTTTTCAAACTTGGTGTGCGCGATATTGTACGTCTCTATGCATATGAAAATAGTCCCATTTTAAAGAAAAACAGTTACTTGTCAATATTGTAGGCTTAATATAGGCTATTAAGTTGTCTTTCATAAAAAATCAGTTGGAAAATTTTGTGAATGAAATACTGAAGAAATTCAATTTAAAATATCCCGAAAATGACAGAAATGTAGAGAAATATCTCATCTTTGATAATCTGTTGGTGTCATATTAGTATGCACATAAATCAAGTTGTACGCTGAATAAAAGTGGATAATTGGTTGTATTAAAGAATTTACAACTTGACACAATGACATCTATCAGTACAGTAGTTGCACACGTCAACAACTGTTTCTTTTTTGTTTCATGAAAAGTTGTTTAAAGTGCATTAGTGTTTAAAAAAATAAATCAAAATAATAAAATATGTTTGGTGCACCGATAATAAAAAATAAATGAAAATGTACAATTAAAAAATAAAAAATAAATGAAAATGTACAATTAAAAAAAAATAAATAAATGAAAATGTACAATTTAAAAAAAAATAAAAATAAATGAAAATGTACAATTTAAAAATAAATAAATGAAAATGTACAATTTAAAAATAAATAAATAAATAAATGAAAATGTACAATTTAAAAAAAATAAATAAATAAATGAAAATGTACAATTTAAAAATAAATAAATAAATAAATGAAAATGTACAATTTAAAAAAAATAAATAAATAAATGAAAATGTACAATTTAAAAAAAATAAATAACTAAATGAAAATGTACAATTAAAAAAAAACAAAAAAAACATCAGTTTCTGATTTATTAATTCTTGGAACCTATATCAATGTTGAGTCGCGCGCACAAAGCGAACGAATGTCAACAAACATGTTTCTTCTTTTTTTTTTTGTTTAATTAAGTTGTACAAAATACGTTATTGTTTAAAATAATAAATGAGAGAATATATCACACCACTCGATAAGTCCTGGGCCTAACTAATAAAATGACAACTTTATGGGAAAAAAATCAACTTTATTCATCAACATAGTCTCCTTCTAGCGTGATACGTTGATTCTAACGCTTCTCTAACAATTCGATACTTTTTTTTGTGGAACGATTTGTCTTGGCCTCAAAATACGCTTCAATTTCTGATATCAATTCTTCATTGGATCCAAATCTCTTTCCCTGAAGCATTCTTTTGAGGTCTGCAAATAGCCGGTAGTCACTAGGAGGCAGATCTGGAGAATAGGGTGGGTGTCGAAGAAATTCATGTTGTGATTAAGAGTAGACGTTTTGAAAATAACTAACACTCTAATTATTGAAATAAACGTTTTTTATAATAATGTATTTGCCCTAGGCCTTTTGGCTAGGAGCAAAGTGTAGTATCTGTTCTGATACTACACTTAAATCTTTTCTGTCCTTGGTCAGTGAAAAAGAAAAAATCTTTCTAGACTGGGGCAATTTTAATTTTTGTTGGATTTTTCCCACATTAAAAACCGACCTTGTGTCTAACTCTGCCCTCGTGGAGAGGCAAGTAAGTAGGAACAGTTTCTTATAATGGCAAAAATAGTAAAAATTGTTATTTTATGTTTTGATAATAAAAAAAAAAATGTTTAAAATCTAATTGATCCTTTTCCCCTATCAAAACAAAAAACATACTATGATATATGATATGGTTCGGTTGTGTTCGAGTTCCAAGAAGCATTTGTATTAAAAAAAAATTTATTTGGATTTTCGGTCATTCAAATTCTGTATGTCATAATTTTAACTGAAACTGTTCAGATTCGGTTCTCCTCTCCACCAAATCCTTCCTTTCTGTTTATTTTAGCTGTCTCTATCGGCTTTGATTTGGTGAAATCAGGATATCGTTTGATTCTGAGCTGAGGTTGATTAACCTGTGGAGATCAACATGTTCAAACGATTTTAAACTTTGTTCATTCACTCTCCGCCCTATGAACGGCTCAGTGTACAAAGCAAACCTTGCTTTCTTCTCTTAAGACTTTGCGAAAAGATCTTTGAAAACATCCTACGACAGTTAAGACTTTTTAATTATATTTCGTGTTGATGTGATAAGTTTATCCGCGCTCTTAATGACAGGTCTCCCTCTCCCCTTCTCCCCCCTCCTCCTCCTCCTCCCAAACCGTTTCATCTCCCAAAATCTCATTGTTCGTAATTTACCCAACTCTTCTTAGTTATAAAAGCAACAGCTTAAAACTTTGTCTCAAATTTCTCAACTTAAGGCGAGAGTGGACTATGGAATCGCCAATGCCGAGTTCAAATCCTATCAGATCTAGTGTTGTCATTTAATCACAAATACCATTTCTTCTCGTTAACTTGGTTAACATCATGCTGTTAACAGCGGATCTCCAGTCATTTCTGTCAGAAAGACCCAATTCAGAGGACATTCACCTGTGCATGAAGTATGGTTGCTACATCTGGGCTGGTGCATCAACCACGAGTCCTTCCCTCTTGGACAGGGTACAAAAAAGAATTTCTAACCTAATAGGTCCTGCACTGTCTGTCAAGCTTCAGCCCCTGTCGCATTGCCGCATCCTTGTGCTTGTTTTATAAGTATGCGAACGGAATGTGCTCCAATGAACTTACTGCATTTAAACTCCCTCAATATCGTCAACCCAGCAGCGAAATCTCACGCTCTTCCCTGTAAATGCCGGAAGATCTCTTACTTTGATAGCTTCTTTTCTTGGACCGTTTGCCTTTGGAATTTCCTTCCTGCTCTCTGTTTCCTTGATCATACCAACATGCAGAAATTTAAATGCAATGTGAACAAACATCTTGCTACCCAACTCCCCACCCAGTTTACTTCTTATAAATCTGACACTTATCAAAGAAGCCCCTTAACGCATCAGTGGCAATATGTCTTGTTTGGTGTGAATAAAAGTAAAATATATATATACAGTGTAACCCGGATATAAGAGCACCGGATATAAGAGAAACCCGAATATAAGAGACATTGTCTCTGGTCCCAAAGTTCTCCCCAATATAAGAGAGTTCGTTTTGAGTGACAGTGTGATGTCGTAAATCAGTCAAAAGACGTTGCTAAATTTTTTCACCTCATTGGTGAGTCTTTCTATGACCTATAAACTAGTGTTCTGTGGGTAAAAAGCGTTATATGTAGTGTTTCCATACTTACATAAACAAAATAGACCATACCCGGATATAAGAGAAACCCGGATATAAGAGACTCTCTTATATCCGGGTTACACTGTATATATAAAAATTTATAATTTTGGTAATGTCATTTTTACAGTGAAAGTCTGATAGTGATTTGATGTCTTTTATCACTTGGTCGAGCCATTTTATCTTTGGTTGTCCTGAACGCTTTCTGATAATCTTTATAAAGGCTTGAAATGCTTTATGTATAGGTGTTTCTGACGGTAGTCTCATTAAATACCCTGCGCGGAGGAGAAGATAAGCCTCAGTGTAACCATTGCAATGAAGGACTAACAATAAAACATATATTAATCAAATGCTAACATTACGCCCATATACGCAGCAAGTATTGCAAAGTAACAAATATAAAAACATTATTTGAAAATATAGCTTTTTCTCAAATAATAATATTTCTTAAAAAAAAACTAAATTGTACAAACATTAAAAAAAATGAATAATAAATAAATAAAATCCATCTAACAAGAAACAAATATCAATTAACTTGAATAGAAATGTGAATTATCTTGTCACCTAGCAAACAATGTAAAAGAAATCTCTTCAAAAGAATGGCCCAAATAATACCCCCCAAAATATACCTAAATAAAAATAAATAAAACAAAATCAATCACGCATTGTGAATAGTCAAGTCCTGCATGCTAAAAACAACTTCCCAAAGAAAAAACATTGTAAAAACTGTCTAAAATAAAAAAATAAATAAAAAAATTAAAGTTTGACCTGAGATGACCTTATAAAGGTTGAAAGGTCGTTAAACACTGACAAACAAAATTGAAATACCCAAACTGTGACAGTCGTCTCTTGAATATCTAACGACACTCTATGGTTTTGTTTCAACGTGATTGTAGAGATCTTTGTTCGAAAATGTATACATCTCCCCCCCCCCCCCAAGCCATGGGTAAAATAACTTGTGTTTGAAGAATCGTTTACGATAGATTTCCCTCTCTGTCCGGAGTAAGTTGTATAGCAGCCGTGTCATGAGCTTCATGTTATATGGTAGTGAATGCCCGTCTGCAGTGCAATGACAGATCCATGATTTATATGGATCTGCAATGTGAAATCTGACCAACCCCAACACATCAGGTCAGAGGATTTGCTGAAAGCACTACGTTTGCCGAGCATAGAAGTTATCCTGAGGACGAATCGGTTATACTGATTATGGTCATTTGAAGCGTTCATCTTTTTTGATAAACTGTTGCAGAAGACATTGCCAAGGCTGCGACAAAGAAGGTGGGCTCCCTCTACCGTGCTAGTAAACTCCTCACACCTGACATTATCCTGTATCTCTACAAAGCCACCATCCGCCCGTGCATTGAGTATTGTTGCCACCTCTGGGCTGGTGCATCATCTACTAGTCTCCCCCCTCCTTGACAAGGTCCAAAAAAGAGTCGCCAACCTAATAGGTCCCTCACTGTCAACCAAGCTCCAGTCCCTGTCCCATCGCCGCAATGTAGCATCCTTGTGCTTGTTTTACAAATACTTCAATGGATTATGCTCCGATGAATTGGCTACTCTGGTGCCCCCTCGACGTAAATTCACTAGACCAACTCGACAATCAACGAAATCCCATCCATTCACTGTGGAGGTCCTCAGATGCCGGAGAGCTTTCTACTCAAATAGCTTCTTTCCTCGTGATGCTGGCCTCTGGAACTCCCTCCCTGTCCCCTGTTTCCCCGACAGTACTGACATGCAGAAATTTAAAACTAATGTAAACAGACATCTCGCTGCGTAGATCCCAATTTAGGTTAGCCCCCCCCCCCCCTCACCAACCTTCTCCCTTTTTTTTTTCTCAGTAGCCCCGTACGTCTACAGTGTTGGCCTGCCTTGTTTGGGGTGAACTATGTTTAAAAAAAAAAGCATGGATGTCTTGAATCGCAGGACGGTTGGCTGGACAAGGAAAATTTGGAAGGAAATGATTGGACAAGACTGTACAAATAGGAATTTGGACACAGTTGACCCGCTGAATCATGTGGAGTGGAGTGGAGTGTGAGCTTGCGGAATATCTAAAAAAAAAAATTTTAAACATCTGATATTTGGGCAATGGGAAAGTGACATTAAATGAATAGAAGTTGTGATTTGGCACTGCATAATCTGAAAAGGTTTAAAAAATTTTAAAAACTGAGATTGTTTGATTAGCAAAGATGATGACTTGTGATTAATCTGATGTTGCTAAGGTAAAAAAATCCAACTTTACCCATTTTAAAATTAATTATTTAAAAATCAAATTATAACATCCCGTCGACAAAAAAAAGTACAACTTTTAAATAAATGCTATCAACCTGTGGAACTCCCTTCCTGTTCCCTGTTTCCCCAACTGTACCGAGATGCAGAGGTGAACTAATGTAAACAGATATCTCGCTGCACAGCTCCCAACTTAGGATGACCCCCTACACCTACTCCCTAATTCTCAGTAACCCCTTACGTCTACAGTAGCGGCCTGCCTTGTTTGGGGTGACCTATGTAAAAAAATAAAATAAATAAATACACTTCAAAAAGTGGCATTTGTTTATTGATTTGAAGAATACGTTAGGCTGACAATTATGTTTACCGTAAGAAGACAAAGAATATTTATTGTTTCAAAAAGAATTAAATTGCTACAATTTTAAATAAATGTTATTTATTTAAAGAATATTTCGCCGATAATGACAATTATTTTTACAGAATAAGAAAAGGTAATTTTTTCTTCTTAATAGTATTTTATTTACCTTCTCTCCAGGGGAGGTTAGACCCAAGTTCAGGTGTGGGTTTTGATGAAAGTGATTCTGTGGAACGAACTGGATTCGAACTCGGCACACCCAGATCCTTAGTCCGCATCGTTAACCACTTAGCCACCGTTGTCGAAAAAATCTTTCGACTGGTTGAAGTGTAAAAATAGTAGAAGTGCTGTTGTCTTGCGAAACACTGCCGATTCGCGACTTCCCACCGAAATCGGGGAGTCAGTTAACAAATAACTAAAGATGGGGAAGGGGGTAGCTGTAAACTTGGTAACAAATCAAACGATTAACTGATAACTGGTTAACACAGAAGCAAGTCCAAAATGTTAATTACCTCTCCGGTATTAGAGGAAGACTTTATAACCACTGAATGCCTTCCTTATTAGTATAAATAGATGGAAGGCATCGGGTTTTACCTTCCGGTCCTCTGATTTTCTTCACGTGAGTATCGTCACCTCTTTTTTTCACACACTCCCGAACAAGAGGAAGGAGAAAAAAAAGAAAGAAAAAAAGAGGTGAGGTAGGCTATAGTTTGAAGTCGTACTCAGGACCTTTAATTTATGCTGGAAGTAAGCTGGGTCTACCCCGCCGGCGTTTGCTTGGAACGCACTCAGGACAGTACCATTTCTGTCTCTGCGGTGGAGCCCTTTCCACACCCGCGCATCTAAAATGGAACCATTCGTTGCACCGATCACAGGCAATCATGTCCTCCTCTCCTTGAGGGGAATTGCATTTTGGGCATAACCACAGTGTGGCCTCCTCTCCTATGGAGCTGCTCGGAATGTTGGGAGGGGACGATGAGTCTGCGGTTTGTCCAGTCTCTTCCGGTGAAAGGGAAAGCTCCAATGGAAACAGATTCTTGAGAGAATGCACCATCACTCTGCCTGATACGTACCGATCTGACGACACCCCTGTCAGATTCCAAAAGTTCTAAGACGGACCCCAATAGCCAAAATGGTCTTGGTTTAAGGGGGCTCTTGATGAGGACAACATCATTTACCCTTATTCGGTTAGTGAAGGACTCCTGTGATCGGCCTTGAGGCCTCTCTCTAAGACAGAGGAGATATTCCTCATACCACAAATGCCGGAAATTTTCCAACCATTCATTCCGCAGCATCATTGTCTCAACTAATTTTCTGCGACCAGGGGGAGCTGTATTTGTCAGGTCACTTGCTCCTAGCTTCAACATCAATCCAGGGTTTTTCTTGGGTCCCAGGAACATACTAGGGGTCACAGCTTCTAGTCCTCGGTCTGCAAATTCCCAGTAGGTTAGAGGACGATTATTGACTGCCCTCTGGATGTCCGAAACGATAGTTATTAGCGAGAAGTAATCCACTTGTCCCCTGCCTATGGTTTTGTGCAGGCATGTTTTGACAGTTTGTATGCATCTCTCCCACACACCTCCATACCAGGGAGAATACAGAGGAATAGTGCGTAGCTGGATATTGGAGGTGGCAAATTTCTGCTGGTATTCGTGAAACAGGGAGAGTCGGGAAAACAGTTTGCCGCTGCCTACAAATGTCTTAGCATTATCAGAATAAAGTGCTTGAGGAACACCATACAGGTTAGTGAACCTAACCAAGGCCTGCACGAAAGATAACATTCCCATGTCAGGAACCACCTCCACATGTATAGCTCTGATGGACATGCAAGTAAAGAGTAAAAGGTACACTTTTTCTTCCGTAGATCCGCTCTTGATCCAAAAATGTCCAGTAAAATCAACTCCAGTGTTTTGGAAAGGCTCCGTGAACTCGACCCGAGGCACTGGAAGACTAGCCGAATTAGTGGGGAGAACAGCTCTTGAGTTGTACCTCTTACATAAATGGCAAGATGCCAAAGCCTTAGCGACCGCCTGTCTCCCTTGAGGAATCCAAAACCCACAACGCCTGAGCTCAGCTAGAGTAGACCCCACTCCTAAATGGGCGCTCCGGTAATGACAATCCATAATAATGAGTCTAGTGACGAGGTTGTCCTTGCCCAATAAGATGGGGTTTTTTACCTCGAAACTGAGGTGCGGTGATCTGTCTATTCGGCCTCGAGAACGGATGAGGCCATCCTGGTCCAGAAACAAGTCAAGAGAATGGATCAGTGGGGGGACCGATTTTCCAGAGGGATCCTGCAAGTAATGCAATTCCACCACGCAGGATTGGGCCTGCAAGTTTTTTAACAGATATATTTTGGCCTTTCCTCCCGCATCTTCATTGCGCCCCCTAAGCCTATTGATGAACGTGAACACCAAAGTAACCACTCTGAGAAGGCGGGAAAATTGAGAGAAACGTCCAAAGTTGATGCAGGGAGTACATTCTGTCTCGAGGGCCACGGAAACACCTACACAAGCAGATGCCATTTGTTGGGAATGTTTGCTGAGACATGGCATATCCTGTACCGGCCAGGTAGAACTTCCTCCCCCCAACCAAGAGGGACCATGACACCAAAACTTGAAAACTGACTTGAATTTCCTCAAGGACATTCCTCTGGTAATGAGATCAGCTGGGTTTTGCGAGGTATGTATATAACGAAACACCGGCTCGAGTCCATGGAGAGTAGCAAATTGACTCCTCATATGAAGAACATCCTTGAGCCGATTTTGAGCAAAAACATTCTTACTTGCCATAGATTGTGACAGAATCCATGACAAGACCACTTGTGCATCCGTTGCCACATATAACTTGGTGAGGATCAAATCCCTGCAGCCCAGTAACACTGAGGGCAAGCATTTTAGAGCCAAGTATATGGCCATTAGCTCCAATGTCGGGAGCGACTTCATCTTAGAGGGGGCCACTTTGGCTTTGGCAAAAATCAATCGGGGACAACCCTGCTGTAAGACGTATGCTGCAAACCCATACGCATCTGCAGAGGCATCACAAAAAACGAATAACTCTCCTTCTTGACCTCCCTGGAAGGCGCAACGGTCAAATGGTAAGTCACTCAGGTCAGACAGGTCCCGAGCAAGAGTCCTCCATAGCATCTGATATTCACCTGGGATTTGTTCATCCCATCCTAATCCTCTTTTCCATAATTTGGCCATTAATACTCGGCTCCGCAGGGTCACAGGGAGGCAAAGAGACAAAGGATCAAAAATTTTAGCGGCTTCAGCCAGTATTCTTCGCTTAGTCGAAGCATCCAACTGGCATTTCACCGGGTTGACACTCATTTCTTCTGTAAGTGGAGCATAGCGATAACCTAATACTCTCTCCCAACTGCCTCCATGGGTGCTGAGAGTGCCGTCCTGACTCATTTTTTCTCTGAGGGTGGCACAATTGGAGTTGCAGGCTTGCAACTCAAAACCTCCCTCCTGCAGGCGAGCTTTGGAGGTAGAATACAATTCGGTAATGATTCCTGGTTCTGTTCCTGTCATTACCAGGTTGTCCACGTAAAATCGCTCCTCCATCATAGATCGACAACGGTCCTGAGGAAATCGTGCTGCATGGAACTTCAATATGCAACTCAGGATGAAGGGACTTGACACAAACCCAAAAATGATCGTTGTGTATCTGTAACATCGAAGTCGATCCCCATCCCGGAGGAAGAAGCAAAACTTGTTTTTATCAGACTCCAGTTTCAGACGAATCATCAAAAATGCCTTTCTAATATCTGCTAACAACACATATTTGTTAGACCGAAATTCAAGTAAGAGATTCAGCATATCGCAGTTCAGATTAATCCCGGGATAGGCTGCCTCGTTTAAAGAAACAGAGTTTCCAACCTTTAAACTGCAATTAAAGACAGGTCGAATCTTCGTAGTACAAGTTGGGTCTGTCTTCATGACGGGTCGGTGAGGGATCCATATGTAATCTTTGAATTGGTGAGGAAGTACCTTGATCTCCTCAATGGTGCCATCTAGCTCCTGTTGACGAAATACCTCCCGGTACTCTTCATACACACCCTCTTTCGTTAGTTTCTTAACTACCCGGTCCAAAATGCGGAGAGAGACAGCGTGATTGGAACGAACACGAGATAATTTCTCCATATGCCAAGGCAGTTCCACATAATATTTGTTGTCCTTTAGTATAATGGCCTCCTGAAAATATTTTATCTTCTCCTGGTCAATTTCAGCAAGAGATTCCTCATTGGGGAGCCCCAGCGATTCCATGCTGAACATGAGCTCCAATCCCCTCTGCACCTGGCTGTCCGGGAAGAAATCTCCTAAAGGATCTGTATAAGTTGATTCAGACTCCAACGCAAAACACAAAAGAGATGACTCAACATTCTCCGTAGAATCCAATACCCTGCGGAAAGAGAGGCCTACATTTTCCTGAAGAGATGGGTTTTGCTCGGGGAGGAAAGCATCTTCTCTTCCAAAAGGAATGAGTCCGGATGGCACTGAAAAGGCTTGGCCCCGAACGCAGGGCACAATTTGAAGGGGTCTCAAATATTGGATGACATCCAGTCCAAGAATACCTTCAATTTTAATTCTGTTGGTGCCCCTCGCGAAATCTCCGGCTAGGGTATATCCCATTCCCCTGAAATTATCCAACAGGTCATCCAGGTGTTCCAAATGTGACGAAAGATCCAAGTTCTCGTGAATTAGAATGGGTAGTATCAGTAGTTGTTCTATTCCCAGACTGGTCTTCAGAGCGACCTCTCGATAGCACTTCCTATGTTGTCCCTGGAATGTGGTGAGCGAAAGCTCATACTCGCGACCCTCAGAATCAGGGATGTACAGAGGCTGTAGAGCTTTTTTCGAAACAAAAGTACGCCCACTTCCGGTGTCCAGCAGGCAGTTAACTTGTACAGTCTTGTTTCCCCAAGAGAAGGAAACGCGCATGACAGGAGGAATACTTCCTATGGTTTCAGTCGAGGTAAGGAAGGAGGTATCTTTACGAGGGGTAGAACCTCCTGGTTTCCGTGAGGGGGGACCTTGAGAGCTGTAGAACCTCGGGAAGGTAGGACGGGTGGATCTGCCCTCCTTGACACACAGTCGTTTGATTGCTTCTCCAGTGTCACGAAGTAAAGAGGACAAAGTAGGGATTCTACGTCCGGTTAGCAGGATAACTTCACTCTTTATTTCCTTGGGGAACTTGATGAACAGAATCTGGGCCATTAAGCGAGCACCTGCTGAATGATCATCGGTAAAGTCACAACCAAAGGAATCTGCCAGTTCAGTGAGGAGGGCAGCGGTTTTTGCTAGGAATTCCCCTAAATCCATAGAAGGGTCATCACGTCGAACCTTATAATCCAGGATATCTTGAAATATTTGCTGTATGATTTCCTCTTCATCCAAATACTCCGACTTAAGGATGTCTACCGCTGTTTTGTAGTTCAAGTTGCATACACTCAGGTGTTTGATGAGCAGAAGAGGTCGGCCAGTTACCGAACACTTAAGAAAGTTAAGTCTTTCGGCATCGTTCGCCATTCCTGCGACGCAATTCTCAAATCGAGAGAGAAAGCTACGAAAGCTCATAATGTCCTCTCCCATCTCTCGACCACTAAAGGTAGGCGCGTTTATATGTACCTGAGGAGGGTTCACTACAAAGGAAGAACGAGTCCTGCGAGGAAAGGAGTCAGATGGTGGAGAGTGTGGAGGTAGGCCAAATGCGTTATCAGAATTGGAGGGGGGATGAGTTATACGGAGTTGGTGGAGAGAATCCAAAAACCCTGCATATTCAGAAGACCAACTCTCCATCTCGTCACGAGAGGAGGGGTCGTGAAGTCTTATGTGGCTAATGTGAGAGTCAATCTCCACCAGATAGTTAATAATCTGTTCCTCGAACACGGAAAATGTAAGTGAAGAAGTCCTTCCAGCATGCAAACTTGCAAGTTTCGTCTGAACCATATCCTTAATGACCGAAATTTTGTTGCGTACTGTATCAATAGTTTCCGCCATTTCGCCTAAGGGGGTGATAAGTAGCTGTAACGGTAATTCTAAAAAAAAAGCTATGAATGGGCAGTAATCAGACAACCAAAAAAGGTCCAGTCAACTTCACACTGTTGCAGAATTGTTTCGCAATGTGTCGAAAAAATCTTTCGACTGGTTGAAGTGTAAAAATAGTAGAAGTGCTGTTGTCTTGCGAAACACTGCCGATTCGCGACTTCCCACCGAAATCGGGGAGTCAGTTAACAAATAACTAAAGATGGGGAAGGGGGTAGCTTTAAGCTTGGTAACAAATCAAACGATTAACTGATAACTGGTTAACACAGAAGCAAGTCCAAAATGTTAATTACCTCTCCGGTATTAGAGGAAGACTTTATAACCACTGAATGCCTTCCTTATTAGTATAAATAGATGGAAGGCATCGGGTTTTACCTTCCGGTCCTCTGATTTTCTTCACGTGAGTATCGTCACCTCTTTTTTTCACACCGTATAGGTAGAAGGAAAACAGTCAGCAGGAAGAGTGTTCCACAAGCCTGCAGTTCTTAGAAAGAAGCTACTGGAATAGGAAGATGTATTATAACGAAGTATCAAAACAGCGAATTGATGGAGACCACTAGACCAACGAGTCAAACGAGCTGGAACAAAAGAAGCAGGGAACAGATCACATAATTCTTTAATGGGTATTTTATGTTTTTATGAGTATTTTATTTACCTCCTCTCTAGGAAGTTAGACACAAGGTCAGGTGTGGGTTTTGATGAAAGTGTTTCTGTGGAACGAACTGGATTCGAACCGGGCGCACCCAGATCCTCAGCCCACATCGTTAACCACTTAGTGACGTGGGGAGTGTGTGTGTGTGTGATAATAACTATTTTAATTTACCTCCTCAGTCTGCGTCGTTAACCATTTAACCACCATGCCCTGACACATTATTTTTAACAGTAAATTATGATGTAGAAAGCACCGTGGAATTTCCACGGGGCCCCGCTAGTCATAACTGTTATAATAACTGAATTTAAAAAAAAATTTACTGTTAATTTCTATTGCCTGTAAAATAGACGACAGCTATAAATTATTTAAAAAATGTTGTTTTTTTAGTTTTTAATAGAATTTATTGTTGATCGGATTATGTTTCATTTTATTAACTTTCAATTTTGAAATTGTTGATAAAACTGTTTCTTCCTCTTCTCTTTTCCTACTCTCCTATTTTTTCATCCTTTTATCTATTATCTATTTTTATCTATTATCTATATTTTCATCCTTTTATCTATTATCTATATTTTCATCTTCGTATCTATTATCAATTATCTATTTTCTTATCTATTATCTATTTTTTCGTCTTTGTATCTATTTATTTTTTTTTATCTATTATCTACTTTTTATCTATTATCTATTATCTCATCCTTTTATCTATTATCTCATCTTTTTATCTATTATCTATTGTTTCATCCTTTTATCTATTATCTATTTTTTTTCATTTTTTATCTATTATCTATTTTTCATCTTTTTATCTATTATCTCATCCTTTTATCTATTATCTATTATTATCTTTTTATCTATTATCTATATTTTCATCCTTTTATCTATTATCTATATTTTGATCATTTTTATCTATCTATTATCTATATTTTCATCTTTTTATCTATTAACTATATTTTCATCCTTTGCCTATTATCTATTTTTTTCTATCTTTTATCTATTTATTTTTTTTCCATCTTTTTATCTATTTATTTTTTCATCTTTTTATCTATTTATTTTTTCATCTTTTTATCTATTATTTATATTTTCATCCTTTTATCTATTATTTATATTTTCATCTTTTTATCTATTATCAATTTTTCATCATTTTATCTATTCTCTATTATCTATTTTTCATCTTTGTATCTATTTATTTTTTATCTATTATCTATATTTTCATCTTTTTATCTATTATCTATTTTTTCATCTTTTTATCTATTATCAATTGTTTTCATCTTTTTATCTATTATCTTTTTTTAATCTTTTTATTTTTATCAATTATCTATTTTTTCATCTTTTTAATCTATTATCTATTTTTCATCCTTTTATCTATTATCTATTTTTCTTTTTACCCTCCCACTTCTTCCTCTTCAACCAAAGTGTGACAAAAACGTCACACCTCTATCAATATGAAAATACTCTTAAAGAAATCCATTTCTGTTGCTCTCTTTTCAAGTTTCATCATTTCACCTGAAAGATTTTGATTTTATTTGATTTTTTTTTTAGTTTGTCCTAACGAGAGAGAAACATTACCAGATTTACAGGAAAGTCTTCAGTAAGTAATTTACATTTAAAAACATCTATAAAGTAATTTTGCTTGTCCCTCTTTTAATTAGCTGTTAATGTCATTCATTGAAACACAGTAGCAGCTAATAGAAGCAGTTATTTGTTCATATTCGGTGGTATTATTTTCTTTGTATAACTGTTTATTTTTTTCTTATCCTGTTGTTTAGAAAATGCTATCAGAAATTGCCTCTTCGTGCAGAAGAAAATCTGCTGTGGACAATTGGTGAATTGGTTGTTGCTAAGTGTCCTGTAGATGAACAGTGGTACCGTGCAAGAATCTCTGACGTGAATGACACTTCCAATACTGTCAAGGTAAGACTGGAAACCCATGGTTATGTCGAACATCTTTGTATTATAAATAAACAATAAATATATATGAATTTACTTGCAACATTAAAACCCATGGTTATGTCGAACATCTTTGTATTATAAGTAAACAATAAATATATATAAATTTACTTGCAACATTAAAACCCATAGTTATGTCGAACATCTTATTTCATACATCTATATGAGAAGTTCCATCTATCGGTCTGTCACACTTAAGTTTGAAATAGCATTTTTATTACTAAATGCACTATCAATGCACTGTGAGTGCGTTCGCTGCACAGGCCGTGATCGTCCGCTCGGTGTCATTGCTTGATTCTGACACCGATCACAGTGTCCCAGTCAATCCTGCAACAGAAGAATTCTCCGTCCAAATAAAATTGCAACTTCTGTTAAAGGCAAGCGACAAAGTTTTTTTTTTTTGAAGGTTACAATGATGCCGATTCTCTTCCCTTGAATAACAGATTTGCAAATGAGAAATCTTAGCCCGGCCAAATCAAAACACAAGTCCAATAGTTTAGAGACGAAAGGACCCATCTCTCAAGGCACACAAACCCAACTGACTGTCAGACCCCAGAAAACCAAACTGAACTCCCTGTTCATCTGCTAGAATAAATATATATAGAGATATTCCTGGGACCACACCAGAAAGGACCACTTGAGATAATTGCCAGCCAGAAAGGGTAATCTGCTGACAATTTCAAGACATTATTTTTCTCAAATACCTTGTTCTCAGAATGACCCCCCCCCCCCCCATTTTTCAATGCAGTTCTTTTTCTTTTTACCTTGTGCAACGCTGAAACTTTTCTCATTGGATGCTTTTTTTTTTCAGGTGTTTTTCGTTGATTATGGTAATGTCCAGTGGATTCCTGAGAAAGACACACAGCCAATCAAGCCAGAGTTTGTCCATCTTCCACACCAAGCAGTTGAATGTTGCCTCAATGGAGTTGCTCCAACCTCCGCCGATGGCCTTTGGAACCAGAAAGCAAGGTAACATCCAAAGTATCCATTTTTGATAAGCTCATTCGGAACATGATCTGTCTTACAGTCATAATTGTAAAATTTCCTAATAATGTATAAAAGTCAGAAAATTTCTGCTCGCAAGTTTGTGAATTTGCATGCAGACGCCAAATTGCATTGTGGGATTAATATTTGCTGTAAAAAAGAATTCCAGCCTTACTAAACTTTTTTACTTGATATTGACCTTTTGCCACACTTGTGTTGCTCATGCATTATTCAACACATGCCAGCATGTAAAACATGATGATGATGGTGATAATTTATTTAATTTTTATTTTTTTTTACTAGAGTCACTCGCTTAAATTTATTAGCATTTGTTACTACTTACATGAATTTATTTACAATTATAAATATTAAAATAACCCTAACCCAACCTGTGAAAATTCCATAGTGTTTTCTACATCAATCTGTATAATTTACTATTAATAACAATATATTCCTTTTGAAATAATGTCTGTCAGGGTCAACACTATTAAGAAAAAAATCACTCTTTCTTCTTTCGTAAAAATAATTGTCATTGTCGGCTAAATATTATTTAAATAAATAAATTTAATATGTCTCTTATTTATTTATTTAAAATTGTACTGTTTTAGTCGACGGGACGACATGATTTGTATTTTGGAACAATTCATTTTAAAATGAGTAAAGTAGTCAGAATTTTTTTCCTTAATCACCAATCACCACTTTGCTGATCGGCCGATCTCATTTTTTTTTAAATGTGTGTGAAAGGGGATAACGTACATACAAACCTGAAATGCCTTAGCATGTTATTATATAGATTTAGTTTTATGATTCTTTGGGGATTTCCCTTTTTAACCATCTTCGCAATTGAACCCTTTTTTGCACAGACGTGTTGTGCAGTTGCTATTCTTCATCTGGTCTGGCAATTTAGCCCAAAGATATAGTAATGCACCTATGGCGCAACGGATAAAAGTGCTAAGTAATAATCAGTTCTAAGTGACAGTCTTCTAGAGGTTAAAGGTTTAATCTTAGTTTTTTTTGGGGGGGGGTTCTTTTATGTACTAACGAGTCACCGCTTATCAAGGGCCAAAGTCCACTCGAGGATAAAGGTTAATGAATTTGTCACTTGGACGGTGAGACAACACTGTGACGTTTGGTTGAGACTGGGCAGAATTTTATTATTTAAGAGAACAGCTCAACAAGAATTTGTTAACATTGGGCTTGGAAACGACCGTGTTGTAGTCAGCTGGAAAGCAGCCACGTGGTATTGTGGTACACAAATAAGCAGTTATTGGAAAGAAACTTTGTTCATGGAAGTTCAGTTTAGTTTTTGGTACGCCGAGAAAAAAATGAAAATTATTTACAGTGGTTGTAGCTAGACAAGTTTTTGTTGTGAATTTACCTCATCTCCAGGATGGTAGGCACAAGGTCAGGTGTGGTTTTGAAAAGCCAGCACATTAGGATAAGCACAGCCTACAAAGAATGCCTGAGCATCCCCATCGACGTTCCCTGGTAGGGGTACCTCAGGCGATTAGCAATAAACTAACCCCTTCTCAGAGAGAGGGTAAAGCCTGGAAGGATGGACCTCCTAGAACTGAACAAAACCATACCTCAACCCGACAGCAACAAAGCCACTGTAAGACTGATTGTCGAGAGAGCTACAGGGGATGTGAAGTGAACACTTTGTTACCATTACTATCAGGTCCACTGTTACGCAAAGTGGTAGTACCTGTTATTGTCCAATCTGGGAATGATATGAAATTTATATCATCGACCAACAAGCTAAGCAAACACCATGAATAAGCAGTAGAAGATGTCAAGAACTTGAAGTGTAAAAACTTTTACCGAAATGACTTAAGTAAGCATTAAATAACCTCAAAAGGCTTGATATGCCATAAAACAAAAGCAACAACCAATCATTTGATATTTGACCTGTATTGTTTATGTAGAAGATTATCCGGAAGACGGCAGCTCATTGCTTGGACATCTTGAGTCTTGTTAATATACAACAGTAATTCATTTCCTCTCCTCTTCCATCTCGTTGTAGAAGTCTTCTCCTTATTTTTTATAACATCGGCCGTAAACATTACGAATAAAGAACAGCACAAATGTGTTTGGGTTTCAACGATCTTTTGGGTTCTTTATTTTTTCTTCACAGTAACATGCTTTCACATACAATACCCATCACCCGTGGAGCGGGAGAGAGCAGCTATCCCCGAACTCGACCGCTCTCTCTGCCGAATCAGTTAAAAGAAAAAGATTTGATCTGATCATTTGCATTAGCCACTTCCTGTCTGTGGCGTAATAGCCTGGACACATAAATCTCACTCGACTTGTAATGGAAAATTCCACTTTACTTAATTTTAACCTTATATGGAAATTTCCCATTCCAATCTTATTTTTACACACCCACGTCTAAATTTTTTTTTTTACAAGTTCTTCTTCTTTCGTTTGCTTCACAGCATCTCACTGTTAGATAACCAGTTGGTTGAGAAAAGCCATGCTAATGTTTTGTTGGGTGGTCAATATTTAAGGTCACAAAACGAATCTGGTTGAAACGGAGGAATGGCAGGCAGCAGATAAATCAAGGTTGCACAGATTTGTAGAGGACCCGGATAACCTACCAGGCATGGACCTCCCTCTCCGGCAGTGGACAATGCTCAACTGCCTCAGGACAGGTGTCGGCCGTTTCGCCGCGACCATGAAAGGATGGGGACTCAGGGACTCGGCTGTCTGCAACTGTGGTCACTCTGAACAGACAGTCGACAACATCATTGAGTCCTGCCATAAATATATTTTTACAAGTTAAACGATAATCAGGAGTTGCATGTCTGTTTAACTAATTGCTTTCTTTCCATTGCAGAAATTCTTTTGTGAAACTTGTTGATGGCAAAGTTTTGGTGGCCCATGTGACCAAAATGTAAGTTTCATTTTCATCTTAAATAACTTCTCTTTCATTATCTCCACCAGAAACGTATCTGTGATTTGATTGGGCCCGCCCTTTTTCTCACAGACGTGATGTTGCTAGTCTCCGTCTCTTCTTTAAGTACTATTATCGCCTATGTTCTTCAGAATTATCTCATTTATTCTCCGCTTCTTTTGTTATATCTCGTTAAACTCGCTGTTCAGCTACATCGTTGTAATACATCTTCCTATTCCAGTAGCTTTTTTCCAAGAACTTCAGGCTTGTGGAACTCTCTTCCTGCTGACTGTTTTCCTCTTACCTATCTTTACATAATTCCGTCATGGTAAAGTGATTGTTTTTAGTCGACTGACTTATACTCTGTTTGTCTTTACCAAACGAATAAAATTAACTCTTAAATGCTTTATTTTTTTTTATTAGTTTGAAAAAGATTTTATCATCGAAGATACTCATAGCCTATTTAGCGGGTGTGCTGATGCAACATCATACTAATACCTACTCAACACTTGCAAACAGGCTCATTGCAGATGTGAAACAAGTTGCAGTTTAACACATTTTCGTTGGATATTATATCAAATAGACATTTTGTTTGAATGTGTCATATTTGTGACAAAAATCATTTAAGGGTTAACACTTAAAAATATTTCATTAAAATCTTTTATATCAACTAATAATTTTTTCTCCCTATTATTATTAAATCACATATAAACAAAGATGAATGTAGTACCCTCACGCAGTCGTTGTTGCCCGATTGCAGTGACGTATCCATAATTAGATGTATCTGCAATGTGAAATTTGACAATACCTAACAAATTAGGTCGGTGGATTTGCTGAAAGCACTACGTTTGCCCAGCATAGAGATTATCCAAAGGACGAATCGTTTATGCTGGATGAACTATTGCAGGAGCATGGATGTCTTGAAACGCAAGAAGGTTGACTGGCCAAGGAAAACTTAGAAGCAAGTTATTGGACAAGACCATACAAAGTGGAATTTAGAGGTAGTTAATCTGCTGAACAATAAGGACTGGAGAGTGATCTTGTGACATATCAAAAAACGTCTGATCCATGGACAAGGGAAAAGTGACGTTAAAAATGGGGAGAGAGACAGAGATTTTTTTATTTACAAGATAATGAAGGGGGGGGAGGGCAGTGCGAAAGCTAAAGTGAACTTTTGATTTAGCTCAAATGCTGTGGTGCGTATTCTTCCTATGATTCCACATTGGTAATCACTGCATAATAAGAACTTCATTTGCCCACCATAGATATTATCATAAGGATAAATCAGTTACGATGATACAGTCATGTGAAGCGTTCATCCACCTGGATAAATCGTTGCAGGAGCATAGATGTTTTGAATCGCAGAAATGTTGACTGGCCAAGGAAAACTTGGAAGCAAGTGATTAGATAGTATGGAATTCGGAGACAACCTATTAAACCGTGAGGACTGGAGAGTGAGCTTGCGTGCTATAAAAAAAATGTCCTCTATTCCTCTCCTGTATTTTTGAAGTGGCGGGACCCATTCCTCAGGAGGCCGTATTGGTACTGGGTGTAAGCTACTTTTCTATCCAAGACTCATCATTTCTTTTCAATATGATGCCTTTTCTGCTGCTTTTTGGACATCCACTGGTGTTACCAGATCAGACTGTCTGAAGATACCGACTTCCTGACTTAAAATGCACCAAACATTGATGTTATTGTTTTTTTTTCCTTTCCCTTTGCACAACTCAATCATGTTCTGCAAAGCTAAAAACAGAAACATTTTTCCTCTACAAAACAACCAAACGAAACACCATGAATAAATATTTGAAGATATCAAGAATTTGAAGCATAAAACTTTTACCAAAATGACCTAATTCAGCATTAAATAACCCGAAAAGGGTTGATATGCCGCAAAACAACCAACCAATCTTGGACATCTTTAATAAAGTTTTTTATCTCTGTTCATGCAACAAAAACAATGTTGCATATCCTCGAGCATCCACAGATAATTATTCCTGGCATTCAATCAGCAGATCGCAGTATCTTTCATCCGTCTTACTTCCTTACCTTCTTTAATTACAAAACTATTCACCGCTCTTGGTTTACAGCAAGAGTTGACGAGTTGGCGACTCTGAGAAAAGGCATTCAGTTTAGTGTCAGCTTCGAGGGAGAACTAGTCTAGCCGAGCAAACGATGAACTGATCAACCTAATGGCAGTGGTGGCCCTGACAGACGAGTTTTCGGAGTTTGGGTCTTTGTTGGATGAGAACAGATCACAGGCAGAGCTCGGCAAAGATTTATTTAGCAAGTAATGAGATGAGCTAATGACTTATGTGGGGTTCGACCGTCCGCGACGGTGTCACACACACTCCTAGTTTCAACTAACTTATACAAAATGTATTTGAGTTTGTGTTCTTTCTTGTGAGTTTGCGTTGCTTTTATTTGTTTTGTAAACTTGTAAACCAGTGTTGTCCCCCCTCGACGATTCATCAGTGGATAGATGACTTGGCTAGAACGACGATTAAGGCAAGAAGAAGGCCACGGACACACAATGTTGGGGTTGACGGTCGTCGATAGGGGCAGCATGGCTCTACACTAGAGAGAAGAATTCCTTTAGCCATGCTCTATCAGACAGAAGCTTCGTATTGGTGGGATGCCTTACACGCCTTGAGTGCGTAAAAAGTGACTTGACTGCTTGCAACATGATTGTTATAAACTCTTTGGATTGGACCACATGGAGAGCAGTCGTGAGACGTTGCCTTGTGTTGCCCACTTCGGAGTCCGAGACACCCGCCGCACCTTGACTACCAAAACCGGATGATGATACTTCACAGAAATTGACATTTTATCGTACCTTATTGGCTGCATCCTTGCATCTCTACAAGAGGCTTTGTTGGTCACTAGGTTTGAAGTAACTGTAGGAGTACGTCATGGTTTTCTCTTATTCCTGCCATCTTTAGTGTGTCCTTGGAATTTGCCATGAAAGAACTTGAAAGTCCGCAATGAGCACTCTACGAGGGGCGTTCAATAAGTAATACCCCTGACCCATTTCCCATAGCAGTAGATTAATGAAACTTGGCACAGTTATTAGTCTTTCTCTACATAGGAACCACCCAGAGTTATGCATTTCTCCCATCGTTTGATGCAGCTCTGGACACCGTTTTTGTAGAACACTTCAGGTTGGTCCTCCAACCACGTTGTAACTTCAGAAATCAAGGCTGCATCATCTGGAAAACGCTTTCCTTTTAAAAACAACTTCATGGCTGGGAAGAGATGAAAATCAGAGGGTGCAAGGTCAGGAGAGTAAGGGGGATGGAGGAGGATTTCATAGCCACATGCCCGTGCTTCTGATCTGGCGACATGCGAGTTGTGGACCGGAGCGTTGTCCTGCAGGAGGAGGATACCTTTGCTGATCTTGCCCCGCCTCTTGATTTTGATAGCTTCTCTTAATTTCATCAAAAGTTAAGCGTAATAGGCTCCTGTAGTTGTGGTACCCTTTGCCAGGAAATCTGTCATGACTACTCTGTCCTGGTACCAGAAGACTGTGAGCATGACCTTGCCAGCGGAGGGCTGCACCCTTGCCTTCTTTGGAGGTGGTGAGTCCAAGTGCTTCCACTGCATTGACTGGGCTTTGGTCTATGGATCATGGTGATGGACCCAAGTTTCATCCTGTGTAATTAGTCTTTTTGGCACATCTCCAAATTCATCCGCGAGCACTCGACGCGTTCTTGCTTCTGGAAAGGTGTGAGCAACCTGGGAATCCATCTGGCAGACACCTTATGCATATGCAAATGGTCATGAATGATAGTTTCCACAGACCCTGTACTAATCTTGACCTCTTGGGCTATTTAGCGAATAGTAATGCATCGTTCTTCCGAAATGGCAGCCTCAACTTGACGGACAGATGCCTCATCAATGGCAGAAGAGGGACGACCAGGTCTGGGAGTTGTTTTCACAGACTTCCGGCCATGTTTGAATTCACGATGCCAGCGTTTTTAAAGGTCATATGATGGGGCATCATCACCATAAGTTTCTTTCATTTCATCAAAAGTCTCCTTTGGTGTGCGTCCTTTCAAATACAAAAACCGGATCACTGCGCGACACTCAACTGGTTCCATTTCACACCTGACTCAGTTCAAACACTTGTAAATCAGAAACCACAATTAGTTCAGAGCTGCTTTTTGCAACATAACCCATACAGATATAAATCATTACACATGCAAAATTTAATCTAGATCAAACAACTGAAAGTGGGTAAGGCACATTACTTATTGAATGCCCCTCGTACTACTTTTTGTTATACTGATGACATAACATACTATATACGTACTTATCGCCGCCCTGGTGTGCATACTATATATGTACCTATTTCTGCCCCGGTGCGCATACTATATACGTACCTATCACCTCCCCGGTGCCCATACATAAGAACTCATATTCATGTGCCCCTGTTGTATCAAAGAACAAACATCAAGTTTATTCATGTAGCTTCACTATCATAAAAAAGAACTCATATTAATGCGCCCCCGTTGTATCAAAGAACCCATATGGTTCATTTGTGCCCCTGTTCATGAGGAAGAAGAATAAGAAAAAGAAGAAATGTTGACTCTCTACTTCTGAACTTAATGCCACTTACGAGAAATGAGGGATGAATGTGACCCGAGGCGAATGTAGAATCTTTTCCTCTGCTGGAGATAAAATATCAATAGGGAAGAAAACTGAAAAAAAAAAAATTGCTTCCAGGATCCTATTCTGCCACTAGCAGAAGAATGGCAATAGCAACTTCTGTATTTAGATGTCTAAAAGAAAAGATATGGAGCAAAAAGTTAAGATTTTACAATTTCAATGATAGTTCCAGAGCATGAGAGGAAGTGCAATGTCTTTGAAATGAAATGCTTAAGAATTATCCTTGGAGTAACTTTGCGAAATAGTCGAGGAAATACAGATATCAGAAAAAGGCGTAATATTAACAGATCCATCAATGACGTTATTAAAAAAAAAAGAGATTAATGTTGTTTGGAGATGCTTCCCGGCTACCAGACTCCAACTATGTAAAGAAATTATATCAGGAATATTTAATTGAAGAAAGATCAAGATGATGACTACCAAAGAGATGGGCCGAACAGATAAGGATTGAGACTGGCATGCTGCTCTTGACAGCTGACAAAATTAGTCCATGATTGTGATAAGTGGTGGAATTTTATTTTCAAGCATGCGGGGAAGCTCTCTGTAGTATGCACGCAAGTCAAGTCACTAGGTAGATCGATCTGTCACTCGTCCATTTGAAATAGCATTTTTGTCATCGGTCACGCTTAAGTTGTAAATACCATATTCATCGGTGAATGTATATATCAAATGAGAATAAATCCGTTCATGTTTATTTCATTTCTATCTTCGATGCGTATGCATCTGCGGAAAATTTAAAAAAAAATTTTTTTTTTTTTCTGTGTCTAGAATATCCGGGCGTTTGTGTATCGACCTTTATGACACTTTGAATAACAAAGACAAGAAGCTATCTGAGGAATTGGTGAGAGTTGGTGTTGCCAGTAAACTTGAGACGAAAGCTTGCAAGAATTCCGAAGTGCATAATAAGGACAAGACTGGAAGCACCAGCCGTGTGATTTTAATGCCCGGATAATAAATTTGGCCGCCTTGTATCTGTTGCATCTGTTATAAAAATAAATTCATTTGTCTTTCATGTAATTTTTTTTTGTATTAAACAAACTTATTTTATTAGCAACTCGATTGTTTGACTTTTTTTATTTAGTGTGTATGAAGGAAATATGAGACATTTCTTCTTTTTTTAATTTTTCTGTTTTTATTTTTTTATATATTTATTTTTTTATTTATTTAAAAAAATGTTTTTTTTAATGTCTTTTTTTAAATTTAATTTTTAAATTTCTTTTTAAATTTTTTTTTTATTTCTTTCTTAAATTTTATTTTTTTAGTTTTTAATTTTTTTTATTTATTTTTTTTTCATTTTTAAATATTTTTCATTTTATTTATTTAAAAAAAAATGTTTTTAATGTCTTTTTTTAATTTTTTTATTTTTAATTCTTTTTTTCTTTAATTTTTTTCTTTATTTTTTTTTAATTTTAAAATATTTTTTTAATTTTATTTTTTTTGATTTATTTATTTTTTTTTAATGTCTTTTTTTATTTTTTTTATTTTTTCTTTATTTTCTATATTTTTTTTTTTTTTTGTTAATATAAGTCTCTTATGGATGACTTTTGTTTGGTATGTTCTCAACCAGGCTCACATGGAGAGAGTTGCTGAGGACAGGTGGCACTGGAGGAGATCTGCTGACTTGTGTTCGACTTTGAACAGAAGGACCTAAATCCTATCATCCTCATCATTATATTCAGATCAACCTCAGTTTTACATGCTGGCATATTTTGGACGGCTTTTAGAAATTGACTATCTCTAGCCAGATCTTTATTTATCCCTCTTTTTGCTCAAGTTCATTTTTATCGCTTCCTCACATGTTTTTTCTTGGCCTTCCCCTGTGATCTGAACCTCCCTACCTCAACTGTTCTACATCTACTAACTCAAAAACTCGTTCATTCTTTCAACATGATCATACCATTGAAATCTCCTATTTTGCACACATCTCCCTATACTGTCCAGATTTAATCTTCCTCTGAAGTCATCAGATCTAAGCCTGTCTTTAAGACACATTAGACATCCATCGTATTATTCTCATAGCAGGCACTGGAGAAAATTTGTTGACTTTTATTCAACTTTGAACAGTAGGACGTAAGTTTAAGTAAATGTATGACGGTGACAGCCACAGTTCGACATTTTATTTCATGTAAATGCCAGGTTGTGATTTGAGGCAGATATTAATGGAGATTTGGATACAAATCAGGGAGACTAACTTTTATTTATGAAAATCAGACTTTTTTAATTATGGATGGCCCAAATCACCTACAATCTTTCTGTATCTCTCCTAAACATTATCACTGTCTAATACTAACATAGCAATAACACTGGAGATGTAGGCTTAGAAGATAAAATATAAAGTTTAATAAGTGATGCTAAGACAACTTATGACACAAGGCAGTGAGAGACACTCGTTTTTCATGGCCATGAACCAATTTTTGGGCTGGGAAAGATCAGCACGATTCTCTCAACATCCCAAAAGATAATCTCAAACCCGATTTAAAGTGCCCTTCCTCCAGCCGTTGTAACATAGTAAACAATCAATCAGAACATGAACAAGAGTCAGCCTTGTTGTGAAAATACCCTAGGTCATAGAGTACGGGAAGCTGGCTGGAGGTTGGTGCCGGTGAGTAAACAGTCACAGGTTACTTTCATTCTTTCTCCCTTTTTTTTTGACGTCATGAGAAAGAGAGAACCATTTTGTTAAAAATCGACCTAAGGAAATGGATGCATTTGGTGAGTATCAGCGATTTGTGAGTTTTGTTAGAATCACCAAGGAAAAGAGACACGGTTCCTAGCATTGGCAATTAATAAAAATAAATAAATTCTATTTTTTATAAAAACAGAGGATGTCTTGTCCACTTTTTTATCAAGCATTCTTTTTTTCAGCTGCAAAAGTCAAGTTGATTAATTCTCTGCAGAGACTTAATGCCTAATGCGACCAATTACTCGAAGAATGAACAAAGAGAAAATCTGTGTTTGCAATGAATACATGGTAAAGTTTGAAAAAAATTGTTCTAGTTTGAATTGTATCATGAGTAAATATACACTCATCATAATTTTTTTTTAAATATTTACCTGTGAATATTGGAAGAAACATTGATTAGTCAAACTACCAACTATATCAGTTATGAGAACGCATTGTATTGAGGCATAGCCTTTACAAAAGTAGTGACATTCCATGAAAAATGCCAGTATACTGAAATCATATGCCCTTAATAGGGTTAAGATGAAAATTCATATACACTAAATGTACAAAAGCAAGGACCTGGAAGCTCAGCCAATTCCTCCCTGATGGCTGTCACTCACGTCTTCAGCTGTCCATCGATACACTTCCGCCACACAAGCAGAGAGGATTACATGGCAAATTAATTTACGATGTAATCCTCCCTACTTTTACGCCTAGCCCATCAGTATAACTTCCAGAAAGTTCAGATTCTTTTTAAAATCATAACTATTTTCAATCCTATCATAACAGTCTTCATCAAAAAAGAATTTAAAATGTTAAATAATTTTGTAACTGATGTAATTTTGAATTTTTTTAATTTGGTTGTGGTCGAAGTTGCTAAGCAAAATGGTAAAATATGTCGGAAATTACAGAATTTCAGATCATCATTATCATATTCGGTTTAATGACTTCCGAGAGTATATGTATATGACATTGTCACTGCTGATTTAGTATTATTAGACTGGGAGAGTGTTCCGGAGAGCTGAAGAAACATGCAAGATTATAAGCTATTAGGACCTTCTGTAAGTAAAAAAAAAAAAAAGTTTGATTATCTTTTATATATAAAGAAAAGTTGTAATTCTTTCCAGCTAAAAGTCAGAAACTACACCGGATACACTTACAAATCTTATGTCATCAGAAAAATAGTGTGAGATTGATTCACTTAAGATCACCAGAGACCAAATTAGTGTGGGAGGAGGGGCTAAAGTTACTTTTTATCATTCTTACTGTTTACTAGTTTGAAAAACAAACACTGAAATTAGTTTAGTCAGCTTTCTTTTTTCTTTCTTTCTATTACATTGAACCAGTTGCCAAAGAGAGAGGTAGAAATTAAGAAATGAGAATAAAAATAGTAATATGGGGTTCAAGGTTGGGAGCAGGAATTTCTTGGGTTCGTCACTTTTTCTCTTAGGGTCCTACAATAACGTGTGATGTAAATAAATGAAAAAAGGTGATAGCCGAATTAGTAGTCTTAAAGTTATAAGCAGTGGTGTTAGCTACAGTTTTGTCGGTACTTTGTCGGTACCATATAACATCAGGATAGTATTCAGGAGCGACTCAACTCTCCGAAAGCATCTTGTGAGAGTCAAACCCCTTACAAAAAAAGTCATGACTAAGAACTGTGTGTATGCGATTCCATGTAAGTGTGGAAAAGTATACAAAGGTGAATCATGTCATCCACTAAAGGTAAGGCTCGAAGAACACCGGAAAGCTGTAATACGGGGAGAAATCGAAAAGTCGGGTATGGCTGACCACATATGGAAGGAAAAGGGAAACCATCTACCCTTATGGGATGAAGTAAAAATTATAGATAGAGAAGAACGGTGGAGAATCAGACGACTCAAAAAAGCAGCACATATGTTAGGCGACAATGACTTACTAAGCAGACCTAGTATAGAATTCAATACAATACGGGAACCTATAATTATAAATAATAGATAAGTAGTGATCTATAGTGATAAGTAGTTAGATCAAAAGCAAGAATTGGATTAAGGGCCCCCAAAATTCATACTAGAATTGTCTGCAAGGACCCGTGGCGCAGTGGATATAGTACTAAGTATAATTCAGTTCTAAGTGACAGTCATCTGAAGGTTGAAGTTTCAATCCTCAGTGCGGGCGATACGAAGAATTGCGAATTACTGATGGAATGAGAGCATGCTACCCCCGTGGATTAAATAAAGGGTTCCGTTTGAAATTTAGTCCAGATTCCCGAGTTCGACAAAGTACACCTGAAGAAGGTCGGAGGTTACATCGGCCGAAATGTTGTGATAAAAACACCCAAGATGAAAACAGTAGTCCAAATATACCAAATTCTACGAATGATCAACCCTCATCTAAACAATTCCGAAGCATAATTAATAACAACGTCTTTGGCAGTTTTCGCTTTGTCAACTCTCGGGTGCTTCCGAGACCTGAAGTCACGGAAAGATGGTGTGTTCCCTATAAGAGTACCGGTTTGTCTTTGTCCTTTGATTATCTATATCTTTCTCTTTCTTTGAACATATACTGAGAGAGGAGAAGGGGCAGTACTCTTTATGTAGGGGAATAATACCTCCTACTTCCTTGTTGTATCAATACGAAAAAAAGAAAATCTAGATCCGGATTAAATATTTTTGGTATTAAAATCTATTTGAAATGCATTTTTATTTTTAGGTAAGAAGAGTGTTGGGTGTAAGACAGGGTTTGATGGTGAAACAAATGTTAATGGAGTTTTGTGTCTAAATATTCTACAGATACACAGAGGAGTCAGCATTATTTTATATATTAGATATAAGGACACCCTGTCGGCAGGGCCACGAATTTACTGACTGCAACCCCATATAGAGGCGGAAAAACTCCTTAAAAACAAGGCCACCTGTTGGCCGTGGGTGACGATCGGTTATGCCATAGGATGGAATCCTGGTGGTGAGGCATTCGTCCATTTCGGCCCTTACTTTGGCTGGACAGATGGTTGGAGAGGTCCGATCTGATCAATTGGCTGGTCAAGTCATGCCCTAGTATCTATAAGTTCATCCCCAATTGTATTATTCGGTCTGATTCTTAAAATAATCAAAACCTTATTCCTCCTTTTTATTTTTCACCCCAAATAAACACTAGAAAGCGGTGACTGAGGGGCAATCATCTTGAGAACAAAGAAGATTACAAATGCGAAAGAGTAATGTTTTCAAAGAGTAATGTTTTTGAAGAAGTAATGGTTTTCTTGGAGTGGTGTTTTCTTAGAGTAATGCTTCCCTAACCTATATGTAACGGAGCACTGAAATGTGTTAGAAGATCTGATATATTCAATAAATATGCGAAAAAAGGGCTAAAAGTGAAAAATGTTGAAAATTGTTGAATATGAAAACTAAACATCGGTCACGATTGAATGTCGAGCATGACCTACGAGTGCGTCTGTCTAATATTGCTCCTCGAATGTAGGAACTTGTTTGTAACAAACAGGCACAACCCTCACACTTAAGTTCATGATTGATTGAAACTCAAGAAAATATTGTTTCACTCCTGTTTGTGTAGCATCATTTTAAAATAGTTGTAATACTGATGTTTCTTCTGAATAAGATCATCAAAATTTGAATAATTTTATAATATCCGTTGCAGAATTATTGTAGTAGAATGAGTTAGTCAATAAATTACCATTATGTTCATTGTCACATTATTGGGGGTTCGGGAAGATCGTTTTATAACTCAGGGGGTTTATTAACGGGGAAAAAGGTTGAGAACCCCTGATTTACTTGATGCTAAAATTATAATTGTCTAATTAATGTTATTAATATTAACATTGAGATTGTAATTATCTGGATCTTGGTTTCTTAACTAATTAAAACCGTTCTGGTTCCGTTTATATATTTTTCTTACTTAACTTTGTCTAAGGGAGTCTCGCGGCAATTGTTTAATTGCATTCGAGAAGAATAAAGAAACTCGAAAGCAATCGGCTTGTTTTGTGCGCCACAAAAGAATCTTTCGACCTGAAGTTGATACTTGAGCCTTCAAACTACAGCAGAAATCGTCTGGGGATTTCATTTGATTTATTCTAACGCTTTTTGGAATAATGGCGAATTATTCATTGTTTATTTTTATTTTATTATTTTTAGGTTGAAGGATGGAAAGACAAGATTGCTTTGTCTCCGGTCCCTCAGTGCAAAAAGTATTGAAACTTAGATCAGTTATTATTATTGTTTTATAGTATGCTGTCAAATCTCTCTCTGCCTCCCCCTCTCTCATATATATATATATATATATATATATATAATCAATATGAAAGGTATATATTTTAATATATCTTTTATTTATTTTCTATATTTTGTCGTGTACGAATATCAATTGTCCCTTATGTATAAAAAAAATTAAAAAGTTTTTCTTAGAAGGAGAACAAAATTTTCGGCCGCGATCTTTCGGCCTTCATCAGTGTAATATATATATATATATATATATATATATATATATAAGACAGGTTCATTGTATATTTGAATAACCATGTTTTTTATTTTTTATTTATTGATTTTTTGTTCACATTTTCAAAAAACATAACATTCCTGTGAGATGTATATTTACGACTCGTTTCTCTGGAGGTGAGCCAACCAACATTATTATATCAATATCGGCTCTGATACACCTCAAGGTCATCAGAAAAATCCAGGTTGGCTCACCTCCAGAGAAACGAGTCGTAAATATACATCTGACAGGAATGTTATGTTTTTTTGAAAATGTGAAAAAATAAAAATAGAAAATAAAAACCATGATTATTGGACTATAAAATGAACCTGTTTTATTTATATATGTTGTTACTTGTTGATAATAATCAAGCTGAATCTTTTTTGAAAAGAATACTAATTAAAAGGTACTGATAATATATGCTAATACATATATTCTCATAATCCATATACACACATATATGTGTGTGTGTGTGTGTGTGTGTGTGTATTAGTTCCGCTCAAGCGTTAAACACTAGACAACATAACACATCCCCCGCCTCCCGTCTAAGTGTATCTTAATTTTGATTACTGTCTGTCGATTTATCGCAGCCATGTGGTCCTGAGCGTTTGTCTCATGATTCTAGCCTGAATCTACGAACTGCGTTCGAGCCCATGCAACCACCTGCAGTTGGGTCTCTTTCATTGGGCCCAGAATGCTTCTGACCCAGGAGGAAGGGCTTCAGCAAGGCAGATTCTCTATCCCTCTGGTACGCAGCTGCAGTTTTGTCTCTTCCTCAGGTATTGTTAGGGGCTCGACATGGCTGAGGAAGCTTCTTGACGTCAGTCGCTGAGCCGTTAGTTCATGTGCATGAAGAAGTTGGCGTTCATCACTGGTTGGCTGGATACCGTAATAATTAAGTTTAGCTTTAAAAATCTTATTAAAAAGAAGTAATTTTGTAAAAAAAAAAGTAATTTTGTAAAAAAAAAAAGTAATTTGTAAAAAAAAAGAGTAATTTTGTAAAAAATAAAAAAAGTAATTTTGTAAAAGAAAAAAAGGTAATTTTGTAAAAAAAAAAGTAATTTTGTAAAAAACTAAAGTAATTTTGTAAAGAAAAAAAAATAATTTTGTAAAAAAATAAAGAAAGTAATTTTGTAAAAAAGAAAAAGTAATTTTGAAAAAAAAAAATGACATAATTAAAACAAAAATAAAGTGGAATAAACATGAAAGAAAAAAAGACTCCCGGGCAACGCCGGGTATGTAGAGTTAGCTGTGGATAAAAAAAAAAGTCGGAAAACTTTCTGCTATTTATTTAGTTCCTCATGGAATTTCTTCAAAGGCGAATTTGAGGAATTTTATTATGAAACAACAATGTTTTATATACAGCAAAAGTATTGAAAGAAATGCTAAATTTATAAACACTTGACGACAATTTTCAAAAGTGGAGATTTATTAGAGAGCTTCACATTTGGCGAGGAAGTAAAATGGAGGAGAGGGGAAAAAGAGGAGTAAAAGAAAATATTTGTTCTTAGCGTTTTGGCTAAGAGCAATGTGTAGTATCTGTTCCAATGGATGCTACACCCTTATAGACCAGTCCCGTCTTGGCCTTCGAGCCTTGATTCCGCCGGTCTGAGGGATTGTCCTGTGCAGTTCTCAGAGGTCCACCCTCCCACGCTTTGCCTTCTTACCCTTTGAAAGAAGGGTTTAGTTTATTGCTAATCGCCTGAGGCGCCCCTACCGGGGAATGCCGACAGGGCTGCCCGGTCATTTTTTGTAGGCCAGAGTGCTCTTCCTCTAGGGTGCTGGCTTTTCAATCTCACTTTCCGACCTTGTGTCACATCTTACTGCTGTGGGAGGGAGTATATATAAAAAAAAAAGAACAATAAATAAAAAAAATAATAGCGAGGGGAAGGAAAGCAAAGGAAAGCATGAGCTGATGTGATTTATTTTGATCATTTAGTGAATTTATGTGGAATGACAGTTTAATAATTAAAAAATGTTTTTTGGTGCTTCTGCTGTTTAGCCGCGGCATTCAAATATTTCAAGAAATGTATAAACTTGGTTATGTTAGTTGAAAATAAAATTGTACAGAAAAAATTACGCAAATTCATCCAGTATTTATTAAATTATAAGAAAAAGAATAAAAAACAACGATCTTAAGTTTCGTTAGACATTTTCACTTAGTAAATAGACAAGGGAGATAACTCAAATTTTGTTTACTGGTTTAACAAAATTGGCTACCGAATGATAAAATTGTTTTTCTAATTTTTTATCTAATAAATACTGGATGAACTTGCGCAATTGTTGGTGTACAGTCTTCTTTTAAGCTACCACATAAGTACATAACAAAGTTTATACATTTCTTTCGCTATTTTTTTTTAAGAGAGAGGCCTAACATGTCGGGCCTAAACAGCAGAAGCACCTTTCTTGTGGGTTTGTAGAAAAGGAGTGTTTTGTATAAATGTTAATGAAACCGGATCTTAAATTTATCGATATTTTCGTTTATATATCTTAATTTCTCATAAAATTAATTACAATATATATATATATATATATATATATATATATATATAAATAGATTCTAGGAGATGTTGGATATCTTCGGTGTTCGCCGTTATATCTCGACACTGAAGATAAAAATAGAAGAAAACATGTCTATAATTCATCATTGAAGATGGTCTGATATGGCCGAAATATCTGATTTATATTGTTTTCATTTACTGAAAACAAAATCTTCTAGCGTCGATTTTGGTTTTTAAATAATTTCTTATATATATATATATATATATATATATATGGTGTCCACTAGCGATAATGCATAGCTCTTGGTAAAAAAAGAATAGAGCACAATGATGGCTAAAAAGATTTCTCTTGCATTGCATTCCTGTCTCCAAACTGGAGCATTAATATTTCTGAAACGTTCGTAGCAATCATAATTAAAATTATAAACTAATATGTTTTTGAAATTGATTTTTTTCTAAAATAACAAATATAATTATTATTGCTCTTTTCTTCGGCGAAAATTGAGCTGATTACAGTAAAAGGTTGAGTAAGTTCCCTACACTATAAAATATTGTGGGAATAACTATCACATTATTTAAAATAATTTGAACTAAATTAAATATATATATATATATATATATATATTAATTAAGGTCAAATATATTGATAACATGACCTTAAAACCAATAATATTTCAAAAGTGCTCAATACAAAGTAGGGCTTTTATAGATGAAATTATATAAACCTTAGAAACAGTCTATGCAGATCACCCAGAGTTTTGATGTTAACACATCCTGACGCTGGTGTATCCAAATATTTGGTTTCTAGTGTTTTTATATATATATATATATATATATACAATTAAATAAATATTGGTGTCAGCCGACACTAATTAATTCGTGTTTCGACGCTAGTTGCGTATTACCAAGACTGTTATTAAAAGTGGAAATCTGATATATATATATATATATATATAATTTTCATTTGATATAATTTTACATAACTCAGACATAGGAATATTACATAACTACACATGTTTTTAACCGCTTCGTTCAACGAACAAAGTTTGTGTCCTTTAAACGGTTGAAACGCATGCAGTAATTTTAAACTAACAGGTGTGTTGAAAATAAAAGCGCGTGTTGAAAACGAGAAAAATAGTCTGAACTCTCTCACCTCTCCTTCTCTCTCTCTTTCTCTCTCTTTCTCTAAAGAGCTAACTATGACATTTATTTCATTTTACCCTTGTGAAGGTCACCGAATCCCCTCTCCCCCAATTTATATATATATATATATATATATATATATATATATATATATATATAAAGATAAATGAAAGAAGAGAGATAAATATGTACGAATGACAAATCTATTTCAACTTCGATTGTTCAATGCAAGATGTACTCGGTAAAAACATGTTTATTTTTCTTTCCTTAAGCCAAGGCTTTTCAAAGATTAAAATCTTATCATCAGAGGAATTACATAGATGGATAAGTTATTCATATGTGCTTCTGATTGTCCAACCAAGAGCCAGTTCGAGATAAATAAACAAATTAGTAAATCACAAATTTATGTATTCTGTTGTTTTTGATTTTATAGTAAGCCGATTTATAATTATTTCAGTTCCATTGGTGACAAATGTCGACAAGCACATAGCAGCTTAAATTGACCTCAGATTGTTCCATTCACTGGCGGGTCAATGTGTGTGTAGAAAGATTTAGTGTATGTTCATTTTTATGGGCTCTTATGTAAAAGATATAAAAAAGCAGATTTTTATAACAAACCTAGGGTTAGGTGGGTGGAGGGTTAGGGTAAGGTGGGTGGAGGGGCATTATGATGGTAAAAAGACTTGGCGCCAAAATTACGAAAAGATCTGCATGTTTGAAACGTGTCCATCCTTGACTCCATCAAGTGTAGGTCAGGAAAGGTATAATTGTCGTAAGCGGTTATGGGTTGAGAATATATATATATATATGTATATATATTTAATTTACTTAGTATCTCTATATATACAAATTATTTATTTCAAAACTATACATTACTGATTCTATAGATGGACCATGGTTTCATTGACATATAAGGCCTTTTCTGTTTAGAAAAGACCCTTACAGTCCGCATCAACTATTCAGTATCTCGCAAAAACGAGGACAATCCGAAAAAATGTACGGACATCCTCGTTTTTATAAGATGCTGAGGAGTTTGTACGGACTGTAAGGGTCTTTTCTGAACAGTAAAGTACATCCGTGTGAATGAAACCATGATCCATCTACAGAATTAGAAATATATAGTTTTGAAATAAATAATTTGCATGTTAGCTCTCCCAAACCTTACGATCAAGCATTTATTGATTTCTTATAAACATACCCTAACACACTATATATATATATATATTTTTAAAACAAGAAAGAAAAATTATTTAAAGCCAGTACGTACGACCTTCAATAGAATAAATAAATGTGAAAATTAATTATAAATAAGCCGATACATAAATGAGAAACAGAAAAGGACATAAAACATAAATGTATACGTGTATGTGTGATTATGTGTGTTTTTATACGTATGATGGTAAATATGCATGTATATATATATGTGTAAAATTAAAATGGAATAAAGGATAAGCAAATCAACAACTAGCAAAAATATTAACTCAAAAACACATATTGAATAGTTCTACCAAAATATTTCAATTGTTAGGACAATCATCATCAGTTGGCAGCAGAACTTTAATTAAAAACTGGAAAATTTCAAATTTGTACAAAGAACACAATTTGGAAAAAATATATAGTCACGTGTAATAAACAGTAGTAAGGGAGAAAGAAAGAAAGAAATGTTAAAAAAGAACTATTTGATATGTGTTTTTGAGTTTATATTTTTGCTAGTTGTTGATTTGCTTATCCTTTATTCCATTTTTATTTTACATTTTGTCTGAAACATTATTTCTTTTATTCCTCATATATATATATATATATATATATATATATATATATATATATATGGTTAAGGTAGTTTGCTTTAAGCATTGTTTAGTGTGTTTATTCCCCACGGTTTTTGCTATGCACCTTTGACTTAAGGTTGAACACACATTTGAGGAAGGGAAATTTTTTTCCGAAATATTATGCTATATGGAACCTTCATCAAACCACACTGACGGCAATTAAGATTGTAATATAAAAAAATTATTTTAATAAAAGGGTGGAAACTTCAAAACTTATTCCACTGTTATATGTCTTAATTTGCTTCAGTTCGTGTTTATCCGTTATACATCTGCATTGTATTGCCTTCTATAAATTACCATATATATATATATATATATATATATATATATAGGCGGATTTTTGTTATTGTCTTTTTACTGGCACTCATCGGCCGGTGTTTATATTATTTGTAGCTACCCTGTGCGGTTCATTAGTAATTTTGGAATATATATTCTCTGAAAACTTTACTATTTAGGGGGTGCAACCAACCGAACTCGCCCGGTCCCCATTTTTAAATAAGTTAGATAGAAAAAATTTAGACCAAAGAATTGCTCTACATTAAATTTTGCGTTATATTAAGTTTTACATTTTCAAAAGCATCGCTGCGAGCACATGAACATAAATAACATGTATAAATAACATGTATGAATAACATAAGTGTTACTACAGTTTTGAAAGCGTCGTTAGAAGATATATTTGAACATTTTTGAGAAACCAGTTAACAGACGCATGAATTTATATCAATAAATGAACATTTATTTAAACATTTTTTTTTTATATTTTATAAATCCGAATTTTCGGTTTAACAAACCATACTCATGGTAAACAGACATTGAAATTATTTTTTTATTTTTCATGGTGAAAATCTAATGCCGTGGCCAAAGATTTACGATCTCCTCCGATATTATTGGAGAGTTTGTTTATATGTCCGGTGCTTGTATTGATTTACTCCTCTCCAGGAGTTAGGCACAAGGCCAGTTTTTATCTTACTCCCACAAGTAAGATATGACCCATGGTCGGGTCGGGAAAGTGGGGTTTAAAAATTGCCTGGGCAGCCCTGTCGGCATTCCCTGGTAAGGGCGCCTCAGGCAGTAAGCAATAAACTTACTCCTTCCCAAAGAGGGGAGGCGAAGCCTGGGAGGGTGGACCTCCTAGAACTGCACAGGACAGACCCATTGACCGGCGTAAATCAGCCCAGAAGGCCAAAACAATACCAGTCTATGGGGTGCAGTATCCATCGGAACAGATACTACACTTTGATCTTGGCCAAAAGGCCAAGGGAAAATGTCCGGTGCTTGTAGTGAAAGGCTTGAGATAAAAAAAATGATTAAATAAATGTTTATTTATTGATATAAATTCACCTGGACATGCAGCAGTATCAGCAGAGAGCCGCAAGTGGTCAAAATATGCCTACCTTTGCGACAGATTTCTATTTCAACCGATCACCGTCGAGACGAATGGCATGATAGGCCCCACCATGCACGACTTACTCGGCAGCCTTGGTTTGTTAATGACGCGGCACACCGGAGATCATCGTGAATTGGCCTTATGAGCGCCTCTTCATCACCACTACTTGAGGAAACGCTTTTAGCTACGCCTGGCCTGCCGATGAAACTTACTGATGTTTGCATATTTTATTAATTCATCATTATTTTCCTCCCCATTTTCCTTCTAAATTTTTATTATTTTTTATTAATTAACTATTAATTAACTATTAATTAACTATTATTATTTGTTGTTACATTCCTGAAATGTTATTGACGTTGATCATTTTCCCCCCTTTATATATATTTTTTTCATTTCAATTTCTGGTTAATAAACATATAAAAAATTTTATACAAAAAAAAAATGTATTAAGGAAAGTCATATTTTTATCTGTCTGTGTGTTTGGCTAAATCTCAGAAACTACCAAGTATACAGTTAAATATGGTTAAATCCTTACCACAGGCGATAATAAGAATAACACAAATTAACTTTTCTACCCAGTCATGACGGGTGAAATGAGAACAATCTATCTTCGTAGAAAGAGTTCAGTCCGAAATTCTGTTTTTAAATTTTTTTTTTTTTTAATGAAAATTGCTCTTGACAAGGCATGAAGCCACTTACAAGAACAAATATGATTATCGCAAAGACAGGAGATGCCTATTGGACTTAGTCTTGTAAAGACCAAGGTTATAGGTAGGAGGAAAACAGTCAGCAGGTAGAGAGTTCCACAAGCCTGCAGTTCTTAGAAAGAAGCTACTGGAATAGGAAGCTGTATTACAATGAGGTATCAAAACAGTGAATTTATGGAAACCACTAGACCAATGAGTCAAACTAGCTGGAACAAAAGAAGCGAGGAATAGATCACATAATTCTGAAGAACAGATGCCATATTGGTCTCTTAGTTCGATATAAAGATTCTCAAGTTCAAAAAGATGCACCTGGAGAAGATCAGAGGTTACATCGGCCGAAACGTTATGAATATAACAACCAAGATGAGAATAGTAGTCTGAATCATCCAAATAATCCAAATTATCAATCCTCATCTCAAAAAATTTAGAAACTTACAAATCTTATCTATTCTGATTTAGTATGACCTCAAGCTGGTTATGGTAAAAAAGATTTAATATAATAACCCTAACCATAACCTATTCTGATTTAGTATGACCTCAAGCTGGTTATGGCAAAAACAAAATAATATAATAACCCTAACCCTAACCAATTCTGATTTAGTATGACCTCAAGCTGGTTATGGTAAACAACTTTAATCTAATATTCATTCGTGTGGAGTCACAAGGGACCAAATTTGTGGTATTAGAACACATTACTTTCTTTCATTCTTGCAGGTAGATGGTCGATAAAACAACACTGAAACTATCAAACAATCGACTGCTGATAATTTTTTCTTTCGTTTTTATTATATTGAATCAGTTGCAAAAGTTTTCGTATTAATTAGAGAGTGTGTGAGAGAGAGAGGGGGTGTAAGAGAGAGGGAGGGGGTGTGAGAGAGAGAGGGGGGAGTGAGAGAGGGAGTGAGAGAGAGAGAGAGGGGGGGGGTGTCGGAGGGGAAAATGTGTCCAAAACTAATGTGACTGATGAAGTTTTAAAAGAAAATGTTACACACAATTCTTTTTTAATTTTTCTATTTTCTTACCCAGGATCCCTGGAAACGCTGGGTGTCCCTGCTAGTTTTAAATATGGCCACTTCGATTAACAGGGTAAAAAGCTGTGAAAATCTTAATGTTTCCTTTCATTAAAACTTGAAATATTATGTTTTCTATACAATAACAAGCATAACATAAAACTAGGATCGTATTTGTACAGTAATTAGCAAAGATTTTTGTTAAGAAACATGTTTTTGTTTTTTGAGACAATTTATCGAAGGCAGAAATGCAGAAATATGTCGGGTACTGAAGATAAGATGAAAAGAAATTGTCGTTTTTTTTTCTTTTAACTTTTTTTAAAAATCTTGCTAGATTTAAGTTTTTCACTTATTTCACTAAAACTGTATGTCTGAAGCCCGTTTATCACGATATTTCGAGTGAAAATCCCTCTTCTCAAGTGTTTATATTTCGTTTAACTCAAGTTCTACAACATGCTACAATGGCATCATTTTTTGGTTTCAAAAATTGTTTTCGATAATCTGAAAATGCATGCTTAACAGATAATAATAAACCAGATATTTGTAAAAAAAAAAAAGAATCAGTAATAATTATTATAAGGGTGTAAGTGGGTGTCCAACCGTCATCATGCCGCCATTTTTAAATTTTATCTTTGTCTTGTGTAGATAATATTTTTGTCTTTTTTGAATCTGCTTTTGAGTTTCATGTTTTTTGTTCTTTTTTTCTTCTCTCATTTCTATAATTTTTTTTTCTTTATTTTAATAAAGTACAAATTTTCTATTTATTTTCAAATAAGATTTTTCTCTCCATTACAAAAAAAATAAATATTAACATAACGCCGCCATTTTTTTTTCTTTTCGTCCTTATTAATTTTATAATATGTATTTTTTTATTTCTTCATATTTTAAATTTTTTTATTTTTTACATGATTGTTTTTTTTTTTTCGAATGCATGATGGGATATCGCGGCAATGTAAAAAAAAATAATAATAATGCTGTGTTTATAATTTACTTTTTTTGCACTTCAAAGCATAAAAAAAGGTTAAACTTCCAAACCAATCATCACCCTCGAAATTTTTTTGTTAGCACTTTTTTTTCTTCAAAATATTTCTTCAGACATTAAAGTTCAGGATTATCGGAATAATTTATTGTTGTTGTTAACACCTTTTAATCAATTAAAGCGTTTCTTCGTTTCCAATGTTAATTCATTATAAAATGTGCCCTTACTGTGATGTTATGACTAGTTATCTCCCCTAGGATAGCTCTCTAAACAATAAGGATTAAAAGTGTCCCCCTTTCCCCTTGTTTCTTTTCTTCCCTTTTTAATTTTGATAATTTCCCCATCTCTACCTCAATTAGGTGACAGGTAGCTCGATTTGCTAGAGATGCAGGCCTGTTTTCGTGTTTTCGAAAGACGTGTGTTGAATAAAGCTTTTAGGACATGCTTAACTTTTTCGATTGGCAAACCAGTTTATCTGGTACAGTTAGGAAATGGAGAGTATTTTTACTAATGTGGGTCTTTTTTCTTTCATCGTACACATTTCATTGCTGTTTTATATCTAATTTTTTTATCCCAACTCCCAACTGCATAATGTATATATGAGTTTGAATGATTTTTTTTGTAAATGATACTAGCTAGGTTAGTTGACTTAAGTTATATTGGGCCGCCCTTTTTCCCCTTTTTTAGGCCTTCCGCCACATTCTGTCTTATTTATTATTATACAAATAAATATTAGAAAACATGCCAGTGAATACGCAGATAAATCCTACGTGTTCGTTTTTATCCTTTCAATGTACGCAGGTATCATATCACTTACAGGCCGTAAAAACAATTCAATTCAATTAATTTGGCAACAAATAAAACAAGCATATTTCAGTTTCCATCTAGGGTGGTAGAAATTTACACAGAAGAGGATACAGTAGCCCAGCACCTGTCCAAATTCACCTAGAAATTGAAGCGTTGTTGGCACATTTATTACCTGTCTTAGAAGACTATTCCAAGGTCCAAGGATCCTGATTGAGAAGGCGTCCCATCCTCCGGTTCAATCGAAATCGGTGGTGAAATACTTTCTTGTGGTTCTTTCTGGTGCAGGAGTGAATAATAGGTCCTGAGGTATATGGTAATGACCATTGAGGAGATTGTAGGCCAAAATGAGATCACCGTGTAATCGTCGGCGCACAAGGGAGAAAAGGTTAAGTTTCTTGAGACGGCTTTCATAGACCCTGCAGTATACGAGTCTTTGAACTCTCTCCAGATGTTGGATATCAGTTATTAATTAATAAATACTGAAAATTTTTAAGATCGGATAATTCTCAAATTTTTGGTGGATTTTTTTTTAATCAGCGGTTCAATTCAATTTTGGTTAAAAAAAGACAACTAACTTTCAACACGGTTAAACACACGACATCACTGTGTAGAAGTTGTAACTAAATGAAGTATGATTTACTAAAAGAAAATGACTAATTAAAAGAAAAATCAGTTTGTTGTTGTCCTCCGACTCAAAATGTTTCCACTTCTTCCATTGTGATAGCATCCCATGACTTCTTTATCTAAATAACTTACACTTTTATTGCCTGCCACCCTAAACTATCATCAAATTCATCTGTGTAATGGAATCGTCTGATAGTGGTTGACGAGAGAGTTAATCATCATTATTTAGGAGGAAAATGGCTCGGGTTTTCACAGCATGAACTCGTCTAGTTACAGCCACAGTAAAAAACTTTCCTTTCTCTCAAAAAAAGAGTCGCCAACTTAATAGGTCCCTCACTATCCAACAAGCTCCAGCCCCTGTCCCATCGCCGCAATGTTGCTTCCTTGTGCCTGTTTTACAAGTACTTCAATGGATTGTGCTCTGATGAACTTGCTGCTCTGGTGCCCCCACGATGCAAATTCGCTAGACCAACCTGACAATCTGCCAAATCCCATCCATACACTGTGGAGGTCCCCAGATGCCAAAGAGCTTTCTACTCCAAAAGCTTCTTTCCTCGTGCTGCTGGATTCTGGAACTTCCTACCTGCTCCCTGTTTTCCTAACGGTACTGACATGCAGAAATGTAAAACTAATGTAAACAGACATCTTGCTGCACAACTCCCAATTTAGGTTGACCCCCCCCCCCCCCTAAAAAAAACAAACTTTCATCCTTTTTCTCAGTGGCCCGTTACGTCTACAGTGGCGGCCTGCCTTGTTTGGGGTGAACTATGTTAAAAAAAATTTTTTTTAACTTTACCAAAAACAAAACAAAACTTCCATGAACAAAGTTTCTTTCCTAGAACATCTCATCTGTTGAACAAGATACCACGAGACTGCTTCCCAACCGACTACAACATGGTCGTCTTCAAGTCTAATGTAAACAAATACTTGATGAACCGTCCTCTTGGATAATCAATTCTTCTTAAGTAATCTTGTGCCAATCCTGTCCATTGTTTCCGGTCATCTCGTGGAGGCGATTATCGTCCAACTGACGATCTATTTAACCCTTATCCTCGAGTGGCCCCAGGCCTTGATAAGAGGTGATCCATTAGTTAAAAATTAAAAAAATATGAATCTTGTTTGAAATATTTATGGACTGTAAGTAAGGCTTCATTTTACAATAAAGTGACATTGAAAACGAGCCCCCCCCCCAAAAAAAAATGATAAGAAGTTTATTAAAAATATTTGTTCTCTCGATAATTGTGAACTTTAAATAGATAGTAAAAAAAAAAAAATAATGTTTCAAAAGTGTGATCAGTTCGAAGCCCGCTCCCCCCCCTAAAAAAAAGAATATTTAATTGCTTCTCTTTATGCTTCACAAGACGGTGTCTTCGATGATCAAAGCATCCTTCTCCGGTTTTAATTGGTCAATAGGCACCACCAGTCCTTCAATGCCATCCTTCGGCAACGATCCATAGCTGCTCGGGTAAGTATTGAAACTGTTCTTGTTATTCATCGCCTTGATCCCGGACAGGCTGTTCGGGTAGCTGATATCGTGAAGGTTCCCAACACCCGGGTAATGGCTTCCGAGGGTGCCGTGCGATTTTTCCAGAATCTCGTCACTCATGATGGCCTCGTCCGAGTAAGGGCTTTCCGCAATCAGGGCTTCTCTCCTTGGGACAACTGTCACGTGGTACTGCAGAGTGGAAAATGAAAGTAAACGCACATCAAATAAACCCATCTGAAAGAGTATACAAAAAAAGAAAGAAAGAGAGAGAGAGAGAGAAAAAAAAGAAAGAGAGATAAAAATGAAATGAATTCTGAAAATCCTTTTTTCTTTTCTTTACAAAAAAAGTATTTAAAAACTTTTGTAAGTTTTTTAATTTTTTTTTATTTAAAACAAAATGAAACAAAAGTTTAAAAAGAGGATTTTCAAGCATTTCATTTTTTTAAACAAAATTATTTATTTGATATATTTAATTTATGCCATTTCGAATTTGAGATTCTTTAAAGATTGGAATCGAATGTATAGCACAACTTCAACTGAATGGTCGTTGGAGTCGCTGGAAGCGGTCTAAAGTCCTTAGTTTTGCTGTTGTTAGCAGGTACTTATGGAGGAGGCCACGAAGGGGCTGGCTTATCTCGTCCAATGGACAATGCTCAACCGCCTCAATACAGGTGTCGGCCGTTTCGCCGCGACCATGAAAGGATGGGGACTCAGGAACTCGTCTGTCTGCGACTGTGGTCATTCTGAACAGACAGTAGACCACATCATCGAGTTATGCTTTAAATATCGACCAGCCAACGGCGAAACCGGCATAGCTGTGCTAGACAACAAAACATTAGCATGGCTTTTCTCAACTGAGCTGGTGATCTAACAACGAAATGCTGTAAAGCAAATGAAAGAAGAAGAAGAACTGAATGGTGGGAGGTGACGGTGGTTAAGTGGATATCGACACGGACTAAAGACCTGGGTGTTCCAAGTTCGAATCCAGTCGGTTCCACAGTATCACTTTCACTTAGGGATGTTGGGAACCTTCTCGTGGTCCTTCCCTTCTAACTAGAAAAACATTAGAAAAACTAATGCCAACCCCGGAACTATCTGATTCACATGAAAGAAGACGAACTAGATGGTCTACATATTCTAACAAGAATATAAGTCAGTCGTGAGACTACATACTTCTACCTGACAACGTAAGAATGGGTCAAATTCTTATCTAGGCCATACTTCTCCATATTGTATTCCCAAAGTTATGCAATGGAAATGTTGATAACTCAAAAACTATTTATCTGATCAGGCTGAAATTTTGCATGGTGATTACTGTTATCAAAGGGCATCAGATCCATACATCAAATTTGAAAAAATCGGAAGTTGAAATTCAGTGAAAATTTCTACCATGACCAAATTTTTCCAAGTCGATTGTCAAGATCATCTAAGATGCGGGACTTCATTGATTACAATAAGGACCAAGTAGCGAGTCCCTATGATGAAGAGAACCGAAGTTATTGCCAAAAGTGTGACTTTTACCTTTTCTGTGATCTTGACCTTTGACCTTTGACTTAGATATCTCAAAATTAAATCATTTCTAAGTTAGACCATGGCCGGTATTTTTGACCAAGTTTGATGACGATTGGTCAAGCGATGTGGATAATAAGCTGTGAACAAACAAACAACTCGACTGAAAACATAACCTCCTTGGTGGAGGTAACTAGTAATATCAGCTAAAAGTACTCTGTAACGAAGATAAATAAAACATGAGTTATCTGCCCTTGTGATTGCTACAACTTACATAGCATAAACAACCATTCATCACAACTATTACTTAATAGATACGGCATAATCACGTTGACACACCGATTCCTGTAAGATCACCAAAGTTAAGCGACGTTGAGCCTGGCCAGTACTAAAATGAGTGACCATTTGGGAATACCAGGTGCTGTATGTGCTCTTCGCTTATCCCGGCATTGTTTCCAGTCGTCCTGGAATTCTCCTTGCCACTGGAATCAAGTAGTGCCCTTGCAGGAGGTATCCATTGTCTCTCAAAATTGAACAGAGGCCATGAATATTGGATTTTGAACAAAAACTAATGAGTTTATTTTTCAGATATTTGTTAAAAAATGCACTTTTTGTTAATTTGAGGGCAATTTATAGTGAAGGGGTATAATTTTGCTTTCAAATCCATCTTTATCACAACTCCGGCATCAACTGAAGTTTATTTTTACCAAATATGGTTGGATTTGAAAAATAATTGTTAATTTTATTAACTATTTAATTTTGTGGGGATCATTTTGTAGGAGGCATGTCAAATAAAGCTGAGATTTTTGTGTCTGTCTGAATGTTGATATGAACAGACACAAAACATCCATTATAGTAAGGATGTTTGAGTAGTTCATAACTTTAAAATTAATATTGGTGTCAATTACATGGGAATAAGTAAATAAGGAGTTCGAATCATAAATAGTAGGCAAAAAGTTGTGCAAAGGGCAACTTTTATTCAAACACTTGCAGAGAAACGTTTGCTCTTTCATCCTATTCAGTTTAATGTCAGTTTTACACGCTGGCATGTGTTTGACGGCTTTTAGAAATTGACTTCAAAACTAACCTATCTCTGGCCAGGTCTTTATTTATCCCTCTTTCCCTCAAGTTAATCCTTGTCAGTTCCTTCCATATTTTACTAGCCTAAGAACCCCTTTTTGGCGTGACCATACCATCAAAGTCTCCTGTTCTGCACTCATCTCCCTATAATGTCCAGATGGAATCTTCCCTTGAGCAAATTATCAACTTTAGGCGAAATCTAATTAAAAAATAATGAACCAATTTTGAGAAAATCAAAATGCTAACAGAATAACGGAATAACAGTCTAATAGAATGACAGAATAGAAGAATGTCGGAATAACGGAATAACAGACTAATAGACTGACAGTATAGAAGAATGTCGGAATAACGGAATAACAGACTAATAGATTGACAGAATAGAAGAATGTCTGAATAACGGAATCACGGACTAATAGAATGAAAGAATAGAAGAATGTCGGAATAACGGAATAACAGACTAATAGATTGACAGAATAGAAGAATGTGGGAATAACAGACTAATAGATTGACAGAATAGAAGAATGTCGGAATAACAGACTAATAGATTGACAGAATAGAAGAATGTCGGAATAACCGACTAATAGAATGGCAGAATAGAACAATGTCGGAATAACGGAATAACAGACTAATAGATTGACAGAATAGAATAATGTCGGAATAACGGACTAATAGAATGACAGAATAGAAGAATGTCGGAATAACAGACATAGATTGACAGAATAGAAGAATGTCGGAATAACAGACTAATAGATTGACAGAATAGAAGAATGTCGGAATAACGGAATAACAGACTAATAGATTGAAAGAATAGAAGAATGTCGGAATAAGAGACTAATAGAATGACATAATAGAAGAATGTCGGAATAACGGAATAAGAGACTAATAGAATAACAGAATAGAAGAATGTCGGAATAACAGAATAACAGAATAAAGGCATAATATCGTTCTGATAAAGATCGAGGATCAAAAACTGCCCGCTCTTAAGTTTTCTCCCTTCTCTTCATAAGCTTGAATGATTATGTCCCCATACGAGTATTCACTTGTGAATTATATGATTCACTGATTGTTTTAAAATAAATAGCAGTTTTTAATTACCTACTAGACACCATCATCACATGTCTTTGACCTCTCTATACAGGGGTTTGTCAGGACAACCTGACATGGGGATACTTCACCCTACAAATAAACCCTGATCAAATATTCAAAATAACATAATATTCCAAACCCAAATAAGATCACCTCGACACGGCTATACACTGGCTCATACAATGAATGGTTCACCTTCTCCGAGTAATTGGTGCTACCAGATCAGGCTGTCTGAAAATACCGGCTTCCTGATCAAAAATGCACCAAACATTAATGTTATTGTTTTTTCCTTCCCCCTTGCAAAACTCAATCATGTTCTGCAAAGCCAAAAACAACATTTTTACTCTCCAAAACAACCAAACCAAACACCATGAATAAATACTTGAAGATATAAAGAACTTAAAGCATAAAAGCTTTTTCCAAAATGACCTGAAAAGGGTTGATATGCCGTAAACAAAACAACCAAACCAAATCTCCTATTAATGTTACCTCAAGTAACAGCACTTAGCTGGATACTCCACCAGACCAGATGAATTATTGTCTTGGAATCCGTCAAGACAAAGAAAAGACAGCAATAAAGATAAACTATATACAATTCTCTAATTATCATTCGCTTTTTGAACGGATGCATTCTTTTCGGCCAAGAGTTCATTTGGGATGATAACTGAGCTCACTTCGGGTCATTTCTGAACTATCGGATATATTTGGCGGCAACCATATCTCCGTGTAGAAAACAGCAGGTTACATTATATTACAGTCTACCGAAATCAAATAACAACTCTGACTTTCAAACGTGTCTATATGAATATTTGACGCTTTCAGAAGTGAAGCATGGCATATATATATATATATATATATATATATATATATTTTAAATGAATAATATTAAATTATTTTTACCTACATATGCTAGCGTTTCAAGCTTTCACTCTCATCAGTGCAGAGATGATAATCTCAGACGGTCGCACGGTTTCAACCCCTGCCACAGAATCAACCTAGACTCTGTAAGCAAGCGCTATAACCATTAGGCCACCTGAGATTAGCATGTTTAAGAAAGGAATTTAAGTTATATTTATGTGAAGGGCGGCATATCTAGAAAGACTGACTAAAGATTCTACGAATGTTGTCAGAATATGCCTTATATATATAGCACTGTTGAAGTAACTACTGAAAATTGATACATAAAAAATTATATCTCCTTATAAAATTTGATGTGGATACATGAAATACTAATATATAAATATATATATATATATATATATATTTGATGTGGATACATGAAATACTAATATATAAATATATATATATATATATATATATATATATATATATATATATATATATATATATATATATATATTAGTATTTCATGTATCCACATCAAATTTTATAAGGAGATATAATTTTTTATGTATCAATTTTCAGTATTTACTTCAACAGTACTATATATATATATATATATATATATATATATATATATATATATATATATATATATATATATATATGATGTTTAATTAGGATGGAGTTAGTATTTCAATATGGGCACATATACTACACTTTGAACAAAATCTAATGAGTGTATTTTTCAGATGTTTGGTAAAAAATACAATACAATTTTTGTTAATCCGAGGGCAATTTTTAGTGAGTCAAACCAGAGATTTCCTCAAGTGAGCAGTACTTAGTCTATATAAATGACCAATAATCTTAACTTTTGGTGGATATTGAGCCAGAACTAATGGAGTAAATTTGAGATTTTTGCAAAAGATGCCATTTTGGAGGCAATTTCTGCATTTATGGTCAGATAACTTCTTCTTCAGACAAAGCAAAAACCACAATGAAGATAAACTATACTATAGTTAATTGGTCAATTGAGAAGAGGAAAATTATTGTTCTTCACTGCTTTACAACATTTGAGAAGTAGAGGGGAATCTTGATTGAACACTCTATGTATCTCATATAGAATTCAAGTGCTAACCCCAGGAAGTGGTCCCTTGATTTCTGAGAACTTATACCGAAGTAAAAAGTTTTAAAAAAGAGAGAGGATAAAAAGAAACAGTTAGTGGCGGTTCGGAAAGGAGTGCAAATCGTTTTTTGGCAATTTTAAACCCTTTTTTCAAACTCTAAATGTTCCATACCACCGGAAAGTGCACTGGCTAAAAGTGAAGTCCATATTCCATAGTGCATGGTAATGCGCACGTACCCTAAGAAGGTAGATCCTGTAATTGTTACATTTGGTAAAGTCCGGTTTCTAAACGGTCGGCTGTTTTCGTTTCTATAGCAAAACATGACGAAGTGAAATACAAACGAAAAACAAATCAATTTTATTTAAACTTTTTTTTTTGTACTTTTAGAAATGTTTGAAAATCCCTTTTTTTTACAGAGAAAAGTTATTAAAAAATTGAGCATAAAAATGAACAGTTTTTATCACCGATTTATTGGGTTTTTTTTTTTTGCTTGTTAGGAGTAATACACAAAAAAAACTACTGGCGGTGTTTCCACACAACTTGATAGAAGGATAGAACTCGGCACAGAGTAGACTCAAATCATAGCCATCTTTATAACAGGCAATCGTGCAACTGTGGTCTTTTACTAGAGGTCATGTGAATTTTCTAAAATAATTGATGTAGTAGTTAAAAACAGAGGGAAAACTCACCTGTGAGACTTTTTTTTTTTTTTTTTTGCATATAAAACAGAAACCACCACTTTATCAAGGCCGAGGCCACCCATGGACAAGTGTTAATGTGATTTCTATTTATCCCCCTCCAGGAGATTAGACACAAGTGTCGTGTCAGTTTGATGGAAGCGTTTTCAGTGGAATGACTTGGATTTGAACCTGGCACACCCAGGTTCTCAGTCCTCGTCGATACCAACTAAGCCACTGTGTCATCCCCTGTGAGACTAGTTTGATGTGTTTTACATACTAAATAGCAAGAATCACAATAAGCTAATCGATAAATTTGACACTTATTGATGAATTCCTACAAATGAAGAGACAGGTAACTTTGAATAAACAAAGGCAAATGCATATTTCAATGAGTGATTTTTCTTTCAATGTGGAATTTTTTAAGAGAAGTTGCACTAAGCGTTAGAATCGTTTCAAAATTCAATTTTCTAAGAGCAACAACAGTGAAGTATTAGCAGCTAAAACATATCTAAAATCTGAACATATCTGCAAACTGATTGTAAAACTTGCCTCCAGTCAGCGACAGCAAATGTTAGATCTCTTGGCCTGTTATAGGGATCGCCTTGACTCCAATAAATATGATACTGAGTCAGGAATGGTTTTTCTTTTACTTCGACATTGTAAAATGATGTGTTTCGTTGAATTATGAACATGATTAAGATTGATGGGCAGTTTAAAATGATGTATTGTTAGTTTGGTAGGAAAATAATGTCTTTTTTTTTAATTCAAAATTGCCACTCAATTTTGAATTTTTTTACTTTTGGGGTCACCACTTATCAAGGCCAAGAGCTACTCGAGGATAGAGGTTAATGAAATGGAATTATTGTCATTTGAATGATGAATAATATCATGAGAGGATTGAAAATGAGATGGGATGATTGTCAGCCGAAAGAGGAGGAACAATCAATGGTATGAACTTAGTTTGATTACTTGTAGGGTGCTTTACGACGGGTATTTATTGACATTGGATTTGGAGACGACCATGTTGTAATCTGCAGGGAAGCAATCCCGCGGTAATGTGTTTCACAGATGGGAATCCCTTGCAAAGAAACTTCGGTCCATGAGAAATCTGCCTGATGCGAGGGACATGGAGGAAGAAAGAAAAATCTTTGTCCATTGTGGTAGGGAGATGAGTTCTTGCTGTGCATGTCTTAAAAGGGAAACCAGAGATTGGAGCTGAGTCGATGTTATATGCCATTTCAAAGTGCAACATTTTCTCTAGATTACTCGGTTTTAAGATTTATGTTAAATGTTATGCAGTTGTAAATTTAGGCAATTCAAAACCAAATATGAAAAGGAAGCAAAGGCGAGCAATTTGCTTAGATGAGTCCAAAATTGCTCATAAAGCAAAGGCGAGCAATTTGCTTAGATGAGTCCAAAATTGCTCATAAAGCAAAGGCGAGCAATTTGCTTAGATGAGTCCAAAATTGCTCATAAAGCAAAGGCGAGCAATTTGCTTAGATGAGTCCAAAATTGCTCATAAAGCAAAGGCGAGCAATTTGCTTAGATGAGTCCAAAATTGCTCATAAAGCAATGCGGGCAACTCGACACATCAACAGGACATTCTCCCACTGCAACGGTTGACTTTTTGGTTAGAAGCAAAATACATCACCTGTTCTGATAACCCCACTTCATTTTTTCTGTCCTCGCTCAGTAAAAGAGAAATCCTTCTTGACTGAAGCAATTTTTACTTTTTGTCTCAATCCAGAGTGTCCCTTTTTTGAGGAACTGGATGTTTTCACACATTAAAAACCAACCTTGTGTCTAATTCTGCTAACAGGGGGCGGCAAATAAATAGGAACAACATTGAAGATGAAGAAGTACGTCTGCGTCCATCTGTAGTTTACTACACCGAATCGAAGATGTTAGTTGAAGCCGATTCACGCACAAATCTGTTCGAGCACTTGTTGAAAAATTAGGAGTAAGTCCCCAACAGTTCTGGACCACCTCAAGCAAATATGAAAATCAGGTGGTTGCCGCACGTCCTTAACTTTGAGGTATTGTCAGCACTTCTTTTGCGGAACAAAAACGAGTGCATTTTGTGTTGCGTCACGTGTGTCGAAAAGTTGCTGGATTGAGATGGAGCGCCAAAATATTTCTCAAATGCACCCCAGCTGTACCAGAAGGAGGTGATGGTGACTGCTTGGTGGTGGTTAATGATAATAGCGATCAAGTACAGCTTTTTCTTAATCCGCATGCACTGTAGAAGAAACTGCAGCATATGCATTTGTCAACACGAAAAAAGGCACACTGATGCAGGAGAACAAACCTGTGGATGCGTAGAAAATGAATTTTTCTTATTTGGATTATTCGGACTACTTTTCTCATTTAGGATGTTACCCTCACAACGTTTCGTCCGATGTAACCTCCAACCTTCTTCGGGTGTATCTTTATGTTGGACTTGAGAATCTGTACGAAATTTCGAACTGAACCCTTTATTTAATCCACAGGGGTAGATTGTTCTCATTCCGTCAGCCATGATTGGGTTGAAGTGTTAACTATAATTAATTAATTCTAATAATTAAGAATTAATTAAGACTTAATGGTTGACAGAACGAGGACAATCTACCCTCGTGTATTTAATAGAGGTTTCAGTTCGCAATTCCGTACAGATTTCTGAGTTTGACATAAAGATCTCTGAGTTTGACCAGATGCACCTGAAGAAGGTTGGAGGTTACATCGGCCGAAACGTTGTAAGAATAACATCCAAGATGAGAACAGTAGTCTGAATAATCCAAATAATCCAAATTATCAATCCTCATCTCAAAAAACGCACCTGAAGAAGGTCGGAGGTTACATCGACCAAAACGTTGCGAGAATAACATCCAATATAATAGCAGTAGTCCGAATAATACAAATTATCCATCTTCATCTAAAAAAAAATTCGGAAAGCAACAAGACATGGTCATCTGCAAAATCCATGTCTGTTATTGTGTTTGCTGGGTGACAGGTGACTCCTTGCTCTTTCAAGGGTGAAACCACAGATCCGTATTTAGGTAAGCAAATGTCTGCAGCCGTAATCTAGGCACAGGACGAAAAGAAAAGGAGCGAGTATATTTTCCTTCAAGACTCCTGCAATAATATGGAAGAACTCCATATATTCACTGGGAGATGGACCATTGAGTGAGGATTGTTATTCCAAAATTGAATGGCAAATTTGAATGATGGCAAAAAGGCGACGTTATTTTTCCTATCAAACTAATGGAAGCATCGATTTATTGTTATACGAAACGAGTTTTTATTTAGAAAATTGATTGAGAAAGAAGAAAAAAAAGGAATAAAACACAACACGAACCTGTTCTGCAAGGGCCCTATCCCAGTGGCCGGAGTGTCGACGGCAGTATAGGTACATACAGCTCGATAATAAAATGATGAGACACAGGAAGCCGATGATGATGAGGATGATAAACAGGGCCAAATATTCTTGGAAGATGTCTTGTCTTTGTGGAAGTGGTCGAAGACCGAGCTGAAAAAAAAAAAAAGAAAAAAAGATGAAAACAAATGTGGTAAAAAGATGAAAACAAATGTTGTAAAAAGATTAAAACAAATGTGGTAAAAAGATGAAAACAAATGTGGTAAAAAGATGAAAACAAATGTAGTAAAAAGATGAAAACAAATGTGGTAAAAAGATGAAAACAAATGTGGTAAAAAGATGAAAACAAATGTGGTAAAAAGATGAAAACAAATGTTGTAAAAATATGAAAACAAATGTGGTAAAAAGATGAAAACAAATGTTGTAAAAAGATGAAAACAAATGTGGTAAAAAGATGAAAACAAATGTTGTAAAAAGATGAAAACAAATGTTGTAAAAAACAAAAAAACAAAAAAATAAAATAAAATGATGAGTTATTTATTTTTTGTGAAGTAATAGCATAGATAAATACATAGAATTAAACAACCAAAAATTCCTCTCCTTTTTTTGGGGGGGAGGCGTGTAGTATCTGTTCTGTAGTCATGATACCATCTTCCCAGACATTACCTCCTCCTTTGGAGAGAGTATATAATCAGTTCTGTTGTCATGAGACCATCCTTCCAGGCATTACCTTCTTCTTTGGGGGTAGTGTAGTATATATTCGTTAGTCATGATACCATCTCCCCAGAATCGTTAATAAAATTCACAATTATTTCTGCAACGTAACCATATTTGGTACAAAATAACTCATGTCTATGCCTGACTTTCCCACCAAGTTTCAGTCATGAATATCCAATAGTTTTTGTTTTATCGCCATTCAATCATATGCAGGGACATTTTGGGGCTCGTCTCATCAGTAGGAAATGTGATTCAGAATAGGCTTCACACTCATCGTACCTGACCCCCCCCCCCCCCCCCGAATTTTATCTCAAAGACAATTTCTATCGAAACAATCCCCAGAATATTCCTGAACTGAAGAGGCCATCACAACCCAAATTAGCCGTATTTAGGTGTTCCTGCAACCTAGAGGTGCACATTTGGAGCATGAATGGTGATAAAACAAAGACTGTTGGACTTTAATGGTTGAAACTTGATGGACAATCAGGCACAGGCTGAAGTTTATTTGTGCCAAATATGGTTCGATTGCAGAAAGGATTGTGAATTTGATTAAAGATTCCATAGGGTTGTTAGCTTTTAATTTGGGTCACCCTGAAGAATACTGCGGTTACCATTATTAATGAATAAGAGATGAGAGTTGGCGTGAGTTGAATATCGAGATGGGGGATGCTTGTTGAAGATTGGAGATGGCCATTTTGTTGTAGCGTCTCTGTTTATCTGACTCAGCTCGTTGAGATGAAGAAAAAGAAGAAGAAAAGGGTCACCAGAGTTCACTACAAAACTACCAACATGTTCTCTACAATAAAATCAAACTAGATTTATCAGTGTTGAAAAGAATACATGAAAAGTAAGGCAAGCTGGTTCGGCAGGCGTGTGTTAGAGTAGAAATGTAACTGGATCCAGGTCTTAGGTTTATTCCCGCCTTTAGGACGCGTCTCCCGTCTTAGTGACATTTGGTGTTACCAGGAAAGGCTGTCTAAAGATACTGGCTGCCTGACCAAAAATGCACCAAACATTGATGTTATTGTTTTTTTCTTTTCACTTTGAAAAACTCAATCATGTTCTGCAAAGTAAAAAACAAAAACAACAATTTTTTTCTAGAAAACAACCAAACGGAACACCATGAATAAATATTTGAAGATATATAGCACCTGTAAGCATGAAAACTTATACCAAAATGATCAGATTCGGCATTAAATAACCCGAAAAGAGTTGATATGCCGTAAAACAAAACAACCAAACCAAACACGATGAATAAATATTTTCAGATATATAGAACTTGAAGCCTAAAATCTTTTACCAAAATGACAGTATTCGGCATTAAATCCCGAAAAGGGTTGATATGCCGTAAAACAAAACACCCAAATAAAACACCATGAATAAATATTTGAAGATCTATCGTACTTGAAGCATAAAAACTTTTACGAAAATGACCAGATTCGGCATTAAATAACCCAAAAAGGGTTGATATGCCGTAAAACAAAACAACTAAATCGTCTAAGTGACGACGAGAGAGACGAGTCAGAGATTGAATGTCTTGTCATGTCTACATGTCTCACCCCAAACCTCCACTCTACAGATGTATTTACTTTTACTTACCGCTTCTTCCACTTTGTCTCTCATTTCCATATTTTCCTCCACTTTTACACCTGGGATAATATTTCCTACACAAGACGAAAAGAAACAAAAACATTATTGTATTACGATACAGTTTATCGAATGAAATCTGCACTAAAAGCCGATATCAAAAAGTCTTAAATGACCTTTCTGCAGGTTCGACAAATCACCCCCCCCCCCCAAAAAAAAGAAGATTTATTAAACAAATTACTGGATAAGTTAACCCTTTCAAACAATGTGCTCAGAACCGGTTGCCTTGTTCCAAACTGGCTAGCTAAGATACAAAACGAAAAAAAAAATCAAACCCACCCTTAAAACGGGATACCGACTTATTTTTCTTCACATGCAGTTCCCCCTTATTAAGGAGCTGGATTTTCCCACATTAAAAAGTTGACTTTATGCAAGCAAATACAGAACAATACGACCATCTCTCTTATTCATGCCAACACATGCAACTGCTTATATATATATATCATAAAAAGAAAGAAGAAAATCAAAACAGCTAGAATTTGACCTAAATAAAATATTCTATTTTGAACTGAATGCAAATGAGATTTGTACTGTCAAACTATTATATGTGGGCATGCCAGAAAGAAAATACTATGGTCAGATGCTTTAAGAGGTTTCAGTATAATACGATGGGTAGTAGAATACAAAAATACACACTAAACAGACACATGCATATACGCACACACATGCACATATACACACACATATATATACACATATACATATATACACACACATATATATACACACACATATATACACACACATATATATACACACACATATATATATATACACCCACATACACACACACACGTATATATATATATATATATATATATATATATATATATATATATACATGTACATATATATATATATACATATAATTATTTTTAATATTTTACCTACGTACGACGTCGTTTTATGCTTATGGCTCTTATAAGCGCAGAGAAATAACAATCTCAGACGGTCCTAGGGCGCGAACCTTGTTAACAGATACACCTTGATACACCTAGTCCCATTAGACCACGAGAAATTGTCACGTAATAAAGGAGAAAGCGGCTAGCATAGACAACTAAACATTCGATCGCACTCAACGACAGAGTCGCAGCGTTGCACTGAAGCTTTTTAGGTTTATTTTTAATCTTTCCGACAGGGCCCAACTTTCAATTTTACTTGGAGTATGATAATAATAAATTACTTTTGATATTTTACCTACATACGACGTCATCTCCAATCTGTATTCGCATACAAGATTTAATATGATATATACATTCTAATGTATAGACAAAATGCTAATATATATATATATATATTCACTTATATTCATTCTAAAAAAAATAACTCCACCAGAAGCAAACACAATTCTGAGTCACTGAAGAAATGATGCATTATATAAACATTTAAACAATCCTGTACGCAAGACAAACAGACAAGAAAAAAACCTCATATATAAAAAAACAACAAACGCTGCAGTCACCAATAAAAAATAACTACATAAAATACATTAAATATTTAGGTGATAAAAATCGTACATATTTCTAGACAAGCGTCTTGGACTATAGACATCAATATCGAAGGTTCGATCCTTGTCTAAGTTAGCCATGCTGATGACGGCTGTCAGCCAGAAACACGTGTATTAATTTTATGTAGGTATAAAATTAATACAAATATAATAATATCAACGAAAAATACGTCCTATGAAGTTATGTTCGACTAATAATACAATTTTCTGCATCTTAATCAATTAGGAAGTGAGACAATCGAAATAATAGTAAGCAAAAAAACAACAAACGTTGCAATCACCAATAAAAATAATTACATAAAATACATATATATATATATATATATATATATATATATATATATATATATATATATGTGTGTGTGTGTGTGTGTATAGGCAGCAAGTCATTATCCAAGCAAGCGTTGTTGAACGTCACGGAACTTTCTCGTTTGTAAATCTTCTTCGTGAGCTATCCTTCTGCTTTCAGGTGGCAATCCGTAGAGTATTTCCCCGATTGTTCTTAATTCGGCCATTTTTTTTTCGAGCGCTTTCGACTTTCTTAGTCGTTTTTAGGATTAGGTGTTTATATATATATATATATATATATATAAAGCAAATAGAGTATTAATGTATATATAAGCAAATAAGCTCGTATGTGGTCCATATCTATCATCAATCTTACTCTACTACTTGTATAATCTCTATTTATATCTACCAACCTCCTTTGATTTATATCTATCTACCTATCTCATTTAAATGCTCGATAATGAAATTAACTGGATCGTTCTTCATCCCATTAAAAACTACACAAGAAAAAATTTCGACTTTTAGATATAGCGTAATCTAATCACAGGAAGAAAAAGGAAACGAGCGATCGTATCTCCCTGCAAAACTGAACAACTTCAGATCTCCATCGGAAGATCGAACCATTGAGCGAGGGTTGTTAGACAGCATCGTGAAAGCTGACACTGACTCTTGCGGGATTCCATACTCCATCCATGATTTCTTCGAGATTGCCACAATGAATGGAATCGAAGGCTTTGGAGAAGTCGGTAAATACAAGCACAGTTTTGAGGTTCTTGGCTTTTACACCCTCAATTATACGGCGTTGATCTGTTTCGTTTGAAACCTGTTTTTTTTGTGGAACAATTTTGTCCAGCTCAGGACGAATACGATTCAACAAAAACAGGTTAGAGATTTCGTAGGTTATTGCGATAGTTTGTTGTTTGGTCATGGTCTGCCTTTTTTTGTAAAGGGGAGTATACAACCTTTTGCCGGGTATGGCATGGTGGCTAACGATGTAGACTGAGGACCTTATTTTTCATCAAGACCCATACCTGACCTTGTGTCTAACCTCCTGAGAAGAAGGTAAACAAGCCGCGCGTGCGTGTTTCTCCTTTGTATGTGACTCGATGTGGCGAGTGTAAAATGCAATAAATTTGGGCAATTTGGACATTTTTTACCCCCCTTTGACCCCCTAGGGGCGCGAACCAGAATTTTTCTGAGGTCAACGATGCCCATTTTATATCCAGAACAATTGCCTCTACATTTTGGCCAAGTTTCAGAAAAATTGAATGTATGGATCAAACGTTATGGGAGAAAAGGGTCGTTTTTTTGCCATTTTGGAGGCTTTTGACCCCCTGGTGGCACGAACCAGATTTTTTTCCACAGTCAACGATACTTATTTTCTATTAGGAACAATTGCCTCCACATTTTGGCCAAGTTTCAGAGAAATTGAATGGATGGATGTAAAGTTATGGGGCAAAAAAATGTCATTTTTTGCCATTTCGGGGCATTTTGATCCCCTAGGGGGCTAACCAGATTTTTTTTTCAAAAATCGGAGAATGTCACTTTCTAACCTGACCAAAATTACAACTTCATGCAAAATTTCAGAGAAATTCCATGGATGGTTGCGGAGAAAAATCCGGACGGACGGACGGACATGCCTCAAAACATAAGTCCCCCGATTTTATAAATCGGGGGACCAATAAAATACAACCTTTTGCCGAGCGCTTAATCAGATCATATTGATAAACTTGATTGCAAAATGTGAATGCAGCAGTCACATGAGTGAAATCTATTCTACATGTAATCTCTGCGCGCATGCGCTGTTATGCTAACACTCTGCTAGCGACGTAGGCGTTAGGAACCGTCAGCGCATGCTCATTTTCTCATTTCCGTTTAAATAAGTTAACGCGCAATATGATTCAGTTTCGGTCGAGACCTCAACATTCTTTTCTTTTTCTTATTTTCATCCTTTTTCCAATTAACATCTTTTCGCACGTGCTGTATATTTTCAAACAACCACCTACGTGCTAAAACATCCCATTTCGCGTCTCTTTTCCTATTTTTTGTTGTTGTTTTTCTCAATAAATTTCAAAATCTTCACTTTTTCTGAACACGTTCGTTTATCCGAACGTAACCGGTCAATCTCTCGTTTTTTTGAAAAATATTTCCCGTGTTTAATTGTTTTGTTTTTTTTCATTTTGCCCACATACAAACATATATATAATATTTTATTATTTCATGTATATATATATATATATTGACTTGACTTGACTTGACTTGGTCCCTTAACCCCCTCCTGGGTCGTAGGGGCGCTGCACCAATGAACTCCACACCAGCTGTCTCCACTTCTGACGGTCATGGGCAATGGACTGGGTTGTAGCGAAGTTGTAGCCCGTCCACTCTTTGATGTTGTCCGTCCATCTTTTGTGTTGTCTACCTCTCCTTCTCTTGCCTTGCACTGCTCCCTGCAGGATGGTTTTGGAGAGACCACTGCCCCTTGTCACGTGACCATACCATCCAAGCTTTCTTTTTCTTACAGTTGTCAGCAAATCTTCGTAGTTGTTCAGATTTGCGTTGATGAGCGCGCAAACTTCTTCGTTTGTGACACGGTCTGAGTACGAGATGCCAAGCACTCTTCTGTAGCATCTCATTTCTACCGTTCGGATTTTTCTTTGGAGCTCGGCTGTCAAGGTCCATGACTCGCATGCATACAAAAAGATGGATAATACTAGTGTATGCAGCAGCTTCAGTTTGCAACGGAGACTAATGTTTCCGTCTTTCCAGATTGATTTCAGTTTTGCAAGTGCTGCTGCCGTTTGTGCTGCTCTTGCCAGGATTTCAGTCTTGGATCCTTTGTTGCTGAGTATAGCGCCAAGGTATTTGAACTGGTTTACGGTTTCCAGTTCTTGGCCGTTGGCTGTTATCGTTGTTGATAATGGTTGTCCACTATTCGTCATCAGCTTCGTTTTTTCAGCATTGATCTCCATTCCGTACCTCGTGGATGTTCCGTCGAAGCGGCTCACTAGATTAGAAAGTTCTGTTTGATTTCCGGCAAGTCCATCAATGTCATCGGCGAATCTGAGGTTTGTGATGGTTCGTCCACCAATACTGACTGTGCCCACGTGATCATCAAGGGCATCTGACATGATTCGTTCAAGGAGGATGTTGAAGAGTGTTGGCGACAACAGACAGCCCTGGCGAACACCAACGGCAGTGTGAAACCAATCCCCCACTGAACCCTGAACGAGAACTGCACTTGTGGCTTTAGTATACAACTCCTGTATTATTTTGATCATTTTTTGACCCATGTTGTATTTCTTCATTGTTGACCACAGTGCGTCATGCCAGACCCTGTCGAAGGCTTTCCTGAAATCAACAAATACATGATATAATTCTTGTTGTTCTTGTCTGTACTTCTCGCTCAGAACTCGTAGATTGAAGATTTGTTCTGTGGTGCTTCTACCCCTACGGAATCCAGCTTGTTCTTCAGCAATGATCTCTTCTGCTTGTGGTATAAGTCTGTTCAAAATGACCCTCAGCATTACCTTGCTGGCATGGCTGATAAGACTAATGGTCCTGTAATTTTGACACAGCTGTAGGTTACCTTTCTTGGGAAGCGTGATGATGAGTGACTGTGTCCAAGTTGACGGCCACTCTCCAGTCTGCCAGATTTTGTTGCAGATTTGTGTTAGGATATCGGTTACTGTTGTTCCTCCCTTCTTAATCATTTCGGCTGGGATGTTGTCTACTCCTGCTGCTTTTCCCGTTTTCAACGATTTAATAGCATGTACTACTTCTTCCCGTAGGATTGGGTGGTCATCACTGTTCGTTGACTCCTGACTGATTAGAACACTGATATCACCGTTGTTCTGGTGGTTGTACAGCTCTGAGCAGTATTCTGTCCACCTGTTCAGGATGCATTGATTTTCTGTTAGGCATCGGCCCTCTTTGTCGTGGATAGTGTTGGCTCTTGATGGTTTCTGCTTCGTCAGGTCTTTCACTATTTGGAAAGCCTTCTTGCTATTGTTGTTGTTTAGGTTCTCTTCGACTGAAATGCATTGTTTGTCTATCCAGTCTTCCTTTGCCTCTCTCATTCCTTTCCGGATTTGCTTGTTGATCTTTCTGTATGCTATCACTCCTTCTTCAGAGTTCTTGGTTTTTTTAGCTCTCTCCTAGAGTCGCACATATCGAGGATTTCGTCTGTGACCCATAGTTGAGTTTTCCGGCGCTGTTTCCCCAAGACTTCGTTTGCTGTTTCGGTCATCACTTTGTTGAATTTAGTGGTCAATGCTTGCGTATCTTCTTCAAGCTTGAGGAGAGCAGCAAATTTACCGCCAATTGTTGCTTGAAAGGTTTCGAGTATGTCGGGATCTTTCAGTCTGTCTAAATTGAACTTTAATCTAGTGTTCTTTGGCCTATTGAGCTTCTTTAGTCGTACCTTGAAGTTCAGTATCACTAGGTCATGATCACTTCCCATATCCGCCCCTGGAAATGCTCTTGACCTGGCTCTGTTGATTCCCGATCTAAACCGTTTCTGTACCATGATATAATCAAGCTGGTGATGTGATCCGTTGGGGGCATGCCACGTCCATCGTCTTGAAGCCTTGTGCTCACCAAGAGTGTTTGCCAGCACCATGTCGTTGTAGCTAGCGAATTCCAGTAGGCGCAAACCGCGCTCGTTGGTTGTTGCGTTGCAGGAGGGGCCGCAGTAGTTTTTCCAATCTTCGAGTGCATCTGCACCCACTTTAGCGTTTATATATATATATATATATATATATATATATATATATATATATATATATATATATATATATATATACTAATGATAATAGAATTAACGATAAGTGAAATATCGTAGAGTGATATATCTCGATAAAATAAAGCTCAATACATTGAGTAGAGCAATCAATTTTAAAGAAAGAAAGATGAAGATAAAAAATTGTACAAAATTACATAAAGTTACATAAAGTAATACAATTAATATAAAATCTGGTAATAAAATCTGGTAAAATCTCTACCAAGTTTTATCCTCTGCGGAGAAGAGTTTTATCTTTGAAAAACCATGGTTTAAGGATTAATGTAACTCCTTGCATCTGAACTTTCGATGTAATAAAATTTGTATTAATTTATGTAACTTTATGTAATTGTGTACAATTTTTTATCTTCACCTTTCTTTCTTTAATATATATATATATATATATATATATATATATATATATATATATATATATATATATATATGTATATTATTTTTTTTATTATTTACTTCAACAGTGTTCAATACGTGAGTAGAGGATTAACATATATTTATGGCAAGTAAGTACAAAAAAAACGTTCATATTTCATTCTCGGCTACTTGCGTTGATGTATGGTTTACGATTATCTAAGTAGTGTCTAGTCTAGCTAACAGAAACTCGATTACGAATCAGTGGCGATTCGTAAACCTGGTTCGAGCCGTCCAGCTGACGTGAATTAACATCCCCCTACACTGAAGAGTGCGTAGCATTAAACATCGATTTCTGTAGGTAATAATAATTAATATTTACTTTAAAATATATAGAATATTCCAACGTAATAGAAAATGAAAAAAGGAATACCAAACATATTATTTATGTATTCATCAACGTTTCGCCTTCATTTTAAGACTTCGACTGAAGAAATAGCACACAGGTACTTCAGACCAATCATCTTGAGGAAGTCTAATAATAAAGACGAAACGTTGATGAATATATAAAAATATATTTTTGATTTTCCTTATTTCATTTTCCACACACACACACATATATATATATATATATATATATATATATATATATATATATATATATATATGACGTCGCTAGCTATAAATGCATCGTTCCTTTCATTAAGTTGAACGCTCTCATGACGTCAAGCCGCCGGATAAAGTGTTAAATTATCACTGTTTATTCGCTATTCACGTTGGCCGAGTGGTTCTAGACGAAATACGAGCCGGCGTTCTAAGTAGAATGCAATTTGAGTTGTAAAACTACTCGGAATCCGGGGTTTCGAATCGCATGCCCAGTAGTGAATAGTCATATCTCTATGCTGATGAGTCCCGATTATAAAGGACGAAACGTATACGTACATAGATAATAAAGAAAACAAATATTTATTATTTGTAGCTCCTAGAAAACCCGTCTAGATGGGCACTGTAAGTGTAGTATTAACACAGCATGACGTCACTAGCTATAAATGCATCGTTCCTTTCATTAAGTCGAACTTTCCTTTGACGTCAAGCCGCCGGATAAAGTGTTAAAATTATCACTGTTTATTCGCTATTCAGCGGTGGAAAAGTGGTTCTAGATGTCGGCAATCCGGGGTTTCGAATTGCATGACCAGTAGTGAATAGTCATATCTCTATGCTGATGAGTCCCGATTATAAAGGACAAAACGTATATATATATATGTATATATATATATATATATATATATATATATATATATATATAGTAAATTTCGCGTACAACAAAATCGTAGGATAAATTTCAGAGGAAACATTTTTTTTTTAATCAATGAAACGGGCTGGTGGAAAAAAAAGAAAATTGCTAAAATTTTCCTTAAGGCCTTATCGTCTGACCCTCTAAGAGGGAACGTCAGAATGATAAATTAAAACCTAAGAAAATCGAATGAGATATGAGGGGAAAATTGTTTAAGTTGGAGAAAACGATTGAGAGAGAAAGAAAAAAAGGTAAATCTCTCAACGTTATGGTGGATTTGAATCATTAAAGATCTCCAACTGATGCTTCAAAATCTTTTGTCTACACAGACTAGGTCGAGAATTGTTAATAACTAACGCCTCAATAATATTGAGATGGTAGTTCGACCTGGCACTGTGTAAAACAGAAAACCACCCATCGGGATAGTTGTCAGAACAACTATTTGTACTAACCAGGTGATTACCGATGGCTGATTCCTGTGCCTGAAATATATATATATATATATATATATATATATATATATATATATATTTCAACAAATTACATTGTTATGTTTTTTCAAAAAATATTTATATATATATATATATATATATATATATATATATATATATATATATATATATATATATATATATATATATATATATATATATAAGTCGGTTGGATTTTCGAAGGTAGACCTAAATATCAATGCATCTAATAAATGTGACAGACCAACGAAAATGCTATGTTAAACTGAAGAATGAAAGATGAAACTTAAGCGTGACAGACGAATAAACTTCGTATAGCAAATGCAATTTTCTTATATAAGTTGGTAAGTAAAAGCGAAGCCATATAAATAAAAAAGTAAACGATGTCATTTTAAAAAGGAAAGAAGTCTGCAATATATGTAATTACCGTTGATGTCGTGAGCCCAAAACAATATTTTTACTGCGTCGCCAATCGGACAAAGTTCTTTGATCGTGATGCTATGAATGTTTCGGTTGGCCTTTTGCATCGCTGTTGTGAAATTCGCCCGGAAGCTATTCTGCAACGAAACATGAAAAAGAACAATAACAAATAAAATAAGATGCCAATAATGTATATAATGATCCGACGTGATGTAAAATGAAAAAAGGAAAGCCAAAACCATATGTTATTTATGTATTCATCAACGTTTCGTCTTTATTGAATGACTTCCTCAAGATGAAGAAAGCAATGTAGAAAAATCACACAGAATATTCATTTTCTGACAAATCAAAATTAATATTCTGTATGATTTTTCTATATTGCTTTCTCCATCCTGAGGAAGTCTTTCAATAAAGACGAAACGTTGATGAATACATAAATCACATAATTTTTGTCTTTCCTTTATTTCCTTTATATATATATATATATATATATATATATATATATATATATATATATATATATATATATATATATATATATATATATATATAATTTAGATACTGTATAGTACATATTTCAGCAATGTACCGCGGTTTCATCCAAAAGGGCAGATTTAGACATCTTTAGTAAATCTTTGTGCCCGGTGGAATCATCGGCAATGATTGTCCCGTCCCGATAGACAATGGCGTCAACAATGTCAGAAAACGGTGTATCTCTGAGGGGGTCCCCGAAAAAAAAACCGGTGTGGGATGGTGATTAACTAAGACTTAAGGGAGATCGATGTTAGTTCGTGTATGAAAGGCCTTAATTTTATTCCCTAGGAAGTTTTATTTATTTATTTATTTATTTATTTATTTATCTGTCAGCGACTACATTGCCCTTTTGGATGAAACCGCGGTACATTGCTGAAATATGTAATATACAGTATCTAAATAAATTATATTAGCTCTCTTATATGATCGAGCACTTTATTTGTTTTCTTTTCATATACAACCTGAAACACTATATATATATATATATATATATATATATATATATATATATATATATATATATATATATATAGTAAGCTATGAAAATATATTTATGGCAATTAAGCTACACAGAGGCTCCCGCGTTTCATCTCCTGGGGAATCTTCAGGCTAAAATGCATGGAGTTATTTTTGCCGGGGTTTTTTATATACACGACTAGCTAGTTAACCAATCAGAATCTTTGTTGTTCTCTCAGCCAATCGTTGGGCTTTTCACGAACAAAGATCCGGTTAGTGTTACTTCCTATATCCTGTTCTATTGTTCTGTTTTCTATAGAGTGGCCTATATCCTGTTTCTTTGTTGTGTCAATATAGTGGGAAAACGTATTTTAACACGTGGTTCCTTGTATTTCTAATTTAGGTTTTAGTTCTTTAAATTGTTAGGTTATAGTTTGGTTTAGTTTTTTTATTTCTTATTTGTTTATTTAGTTATGCAGTGTTAGCCTAAGATAAATTTATTTCTGTGTAGGCAGCTGTTTGCTATCTCACTTCTAAAGTTTAATAGATTTTGGGGGTAAAAAAGTTATATATATATATATATATATATATATATATATATATATATATATATATATATATACATATATATATATATATATATATATATATATATATATATATATATAATGTTTATATAATAACTGTTGCTTGCAAAAACCCATTGCTTCCAACAAAGGCTTCATCGGATGATGACTATGATTTCAAGCATGGTTTCCGGGCCGAAGCATCATTATCACTAACCCAGAGCGCCTCAGCAGTATCTCACGATACTACCAGACTTTGTTGGATTGCCGTTACTCTGTGAGGTTGCCATATCCACGCTGATGCAGATAGAGCCTTGTCTTGTATTTTCTTTATGTATTTTTTTCTTGTCTGATGGAGAAAGACCAAGTTTATTCAAGAACGCGGAGGTTGAGTTGGCAATAAAGCCTCAACATCCGACTTCGATAGGAAATACAATGGTTTTCCAGTCATTTCTTACACATTGTTCTCGTAGATCTTCATATCTTTCCAACTTGCGCTTCTTCTTCTTCTTCTTTCGTTTGCTTCACAGCATCTCACTGTTAGATCACCAGCTCGGTTGAGAAAAGCTGCTAATGTTTTGTTGTCTAGCACAGCTATGCCGGCTTCGCCGTTGGGTGGTCGATATTTAAGGCATGACTCGATGATGCGGTCTACTGTCTGTTCAGAGTGACCAGTCGCAGACAGCCGAGTCCCTGAGTCCCCATCCTCTCATGGTCGCGGCGAAACGGCCGACACCTGTCCTGAGGCGGTTGAGCATTGTCCACTGCCGGCGAGGGAGGTCCATGCCTGGTAGGTTATCCGGGTCCTCCACAAATCTGTGCAACCTTGATTTATCTGCTGCCTGCCATTCCTCCGTCCAGCAACGTTTCAACCAGATTCGTTTTGTGATGTCACCGGGTGTTGAAAGCAGGAGTTGATGGGCGTGCTCCGAGAATGGGCAGTAAAAGGACAGTAAATAGAAAAAAGTTCACTGTCCAGCAATTTAAAAAGGTAACCTTAAATTTTCGAGAGTATACCTCTCATTATCAAAATATAAAAATCAAAAATATGACCGATTGACTGTTGACGAAATACCGCAGAGAATAGGTAGCAGATACGTAGAAAATTAGTTTAGGTGAGCTAATTGGTAAGCTAACGTGACAGTGAACTTTTTTCTATATACTGTTCTGTTATTTAAACCTTTACCGTAAAATATTAATAAATTGATTTGAGATTCCATTCATATTCTCTCTTCTCATTTATTTTTGTTCACCTGTTCCATCTTCCGGTACCTATATCACATTGATCCTGCCTCGGATTACTAACATTTATATTTACCAGCAATGCTTCAAGCAAATTACAACTTCTTTATATATATATATATATATATATATATATATATATATATATATATATATATATATATATATATATAAATGATAATTTATTTCATTTTGACTACAAAATTGATTTTGTTTCACGAGAGCAGTTTGAGGTGCTCCCGATCTTCAGGCCTTGAAATAAAATTATTTTATTTCTAGGCCTGAAGATCGGGAGTCCCTCAAACTACTCTCGTGAAACAAAATCAATTTTGTAGTCAAAATGAAATAAATTATCATTTATATTTCTGCTCTATATTTTTATTGAGCACTCTCGTAAACCCGGTTCAACTCCCCTGGATTTATACCCTGTGGATCTATACCATACTCGGATTATATATATATATATATATATATATATATATATATATATATATATATATATATATATATATATATATATATATATATAGTCTCGGAAGTTTCTCAACCATTAAACTATATTAAAAAACAAACAACAAAAAAAACTTATAGTCCCAAGTCGTTCAGTGGAAAATCACTTATGTAAGTCAATTTATTTTTTACAGGTATTATATTAGTTTGCTTCTAACACTATTTTAAGGGATCATCAATTGTTTACCATGAAAAACTGTTTCGGGAATTTAAAAACAAGACAGTATTTAATTTCATGGCTTCCCAGCAGAGTTAGTCAAACCCTACTTCCCTTAAAAGACAAAAACATAAACGTTCCTTATACTAAATCTACGTTTTGTTCAATATAAATGTATATAAATATATATATATATATATATAATAATGGTAATAATCTAGGTGAAAAATATCCACAGGGTGGTAATCCAGAGAATTTTAACCGGGTTTATAAAAAGTGCTCAATATCAAAATAGAGCTTTAAATATGATCTGAGGTTAAGATCGGATTCTAACTCTGCCTGATGAGATCTCAATTTATAGTAACTGTTGATCGATAACATCGACATGCCAGTGTCGCAGATTTTGTACATGTCTGTGTAAATAAAATTATCATATATATATATATATATATATATATATATATATATATATATATATATATAGATAAGTATGAGGATATATATATATATATAAGTATGAGGATATATATATATATATATATATATATATATATATATATATATATATATATATAGGTAGATAGATAAGTATGTGGATATATATATATATAGATAGATAGATAGATAGATAGATAGATAGATAGATAGATAGATAGATCGATAAGAGTTAACGTGGGGCAACGAATCAATAGACCAATTGTCAATGTTGGTTGCCGAGTTACTTTATATCGGGTTAGGCACGTTGTTGGGAATTGGCCAGATCGAATACCTCAGTTGTGTTTTCAGAGATCTATCCTCGGGGATTCAGGTACATTAAAGGCACCCAACCCGCCCGAACCTTCCACCAAAAAGCAATAAAAAGACACACGTGATCTCACCTGTGGGTGGAATACGCGAAAACAAACAATCTGTATGCAAACAAAGACATCTTCAATTTTCACACAATGCTATGATTGACCTAAACGGACAGAGACGAAGAGAATAGAAACAACGGTAGAGGGGGTGGTTTACGGCATATCAACTCCTTTTGGATTATCTAAAGCCGAATTCAGTCATTTTAGAAAAAGTTATTATGTATCAAGTTCTTAGTATCTTCAAATATTTCTTTTAACATATTTCACCCTAAACAAGGCAGGCCGCCACTGTAGACGTAAGGGGTTACTGAGAATTAGGGTGTAGGTTTTAGGTGTCATCCTAAGCTGTGTAGCGAGAGGTCTGTTTACATTAGTTTTAAACCTCTGCATGTCGGTACAGTCGGGGAAACAGGGAGCAGGGAGGGAGTTCCAGAGGCCGGCAGCACGAGGAAAGAAGCTTTTGGAGTAGCAGCCTCTCCAGCATCTGGGAACCTCCACAGTGAATTGATGGGATTTTGCTGATTATCGAGTTGGTCTAGTGTATTTACGTCGAGAGGGCACTAGAGCAGTCAGTTCATCGGAGCACAATCCATTGAAGTATTTGTAAAACAAGCACAAGGATGCAACATTTCGGCGATGGGACAGGGGCTGGAGCTTGGTGGATAGTGAGGGACTTATTAAGTTGGCGACTCTTTTCTGGACCTTGTTGAAAGGAAAGAGACTAGTGAATGATGCACCAGCCCAGATGTGGCAACAATACTCCATGCATGGGCGAATGTTGGCTTTGTAGAGATACAGATTAACAAGTTGCACTCACTCGTCGTGACGTTTTACTTTTTCCAATTCTTTCAATTTTTAATTAAGTCATCACATGCCAGCAGGCGTAGGTGAAACGTTGACAAATTCTAGGCTCCAGACGTGATGCTGTGACTTTGTCATTTTTTTTCCTAATGGTCGGATATGTATAGAGATAGTCGCACCTGTGTATGTGTACATCGCCTGGCATTCCCAAATAGTCACCCATCCGGTACTGACCAGGCTCAACGTCGCTTAACTTCGGCGATCTAACGAGAACCTTTGTCAACGTGATTACGTCGTATTACTTTTACTTTTATCTGTTAATATTTTTTTCTAATGAAACGATGTTTTAGGGAAAAATCATTATTGTTACTAAAAATATTTTTGTGAGTATATATGACGAACGAACAGATACTACACTATTCCCAAAAGAAGGAGATGGACTCGTAACAACAGAACAGATACTACACTATCCCCAAAAGAAGGAGATGGACTTATAACAACAGAACAGATACTACACTATCCCCCAAAAGAAGGAGATGGACTTATAACAACAGAACAGATACTACACTATCCCCCAAAAGAAGGAGATGGACTCATAACAACAGAACAGATACTACACTATCCCCCAAAAGAAGGAGATGGACTTATAACAACAGAACAGATACTACACTATCACCCAAAAGAAGGAGATGGACTCATAACAACAGAACAGATACTACACTATCCCCCAAAAGAAGGAGATGGACTTATAACAACAGAACAGATACTACACTATCCCCAAAAAGAAGGAGATGGACTCATAACAACAGAACAGATACTACACCATCCCCACCCTGAAATGAGTATTGAAAGATAGCACATTAATCTGAAATAGTGTAGTAAACTAAATAGAACATTAAAAGATAGTAATCAAGGGAGGCGCAAGAGCGCTCTATCCCTTAATAGCCTTCAAGATTGGCCTATGCTGGAAATCTCATTTCTTTAATCAATCATAATTCGAAAACCAATAAACCAAATTAGTTAAAACTTTGCACAAAATTTTTATTTGATAAGTTCTATAATTGTGTATAATTTCAGCATCATTAGTCAAGGCAACCCAGAGATCCAGAAAGTTCAATCATGAAATCATGTTATCCGTGTGTACATACGTACGTATGTGCCACCCTGTATCTCATCAACTATTTGATGGATTCAGCTGATTTTTGACAGAGATAGAGTTTCTAGGGTCTAGTTGATGGCATTTTAATTTCAGTTTACCATATACCTTAGTTTTCCAGAAAATTCCAAAAATCCTTTAAAATGACCATTGTATTGAGGCATAGCCTTTACAAAAGTAGTGACATTCCATGAAAAATGCCAGTATACTGAAATCATATGTCCTTAATAGGGTTAAGATGAAAATTCATATACACTAAATGTACAAAAGCAAGGAAATTCCCAAATTTTTACACTTTTATTGTCATTAAGGGTATGCGAACACAACAGGGCTATGTATTTTACTGGTAGGAATTTTTCTTCAGTGTACCTCACACACTTCATCCACTCATGCATAGAGATTTATACTGTAGTGATGTGATAATGAAATGGTTTGGTTGATATGTAGTCATACCCTTAATTAATGACAATAAAAGTGTAAACATTTGGGAATTTCCTTGCTTTTGTACATTTAGTGTATATGAATTTTCATCTTAACTCTATTAAGGGCATATGATTTCAGTATACTGGCATTTTTCATGGAATAATAGTATAGTTTATGCTTCAGATGTAGAAGTAATAGTATAGTTTCGGCTTCAAACATACAGATGCCAAATCCCCATTAGCAATATAAGTATTAGTATAGTTTTGGATTCAGATATTAGTAGTATTATTATCAGTAGTAGTAGTATCAAAGCCGATATTTAAAGTGAAGAGGGTTTCGGTATTACTTGGAAACATCTTATGTGTAATTACACCATTTTTATAATAAAAGGTAATAGCGAATTACATTAAGCGTTAACACCATCATTATGAAAACTGACTATTTTTTAAATTTTGTTAGTAATGTTACATAATGGATGTATGTATGTGAAGAACGATTACATCAGCTAGTATGGATTTGGTATCTAGGTGGACCAGTGCAATAACTTGACACGAAAATATGGGGAACAGGTTCGCTCTCGGACTAAAAATATAAACAAGCCTGAACTCAGAGATCAGGGCACGGTCAAACAGGTGCATTGTGACAGGTTCAGTGTCCCCCTTTAAAGCAATTACGTCACAATCGTGGGAACAAGAGAAGGAAGAAGTTTTTTAGTCAGTCCGTCGTTTGGAAGCGTGGTGCATGGATGCAAAATCGAGATGTAATTAAAAAAAGGAAAATGGGAATTTGATTCCTAAAAGAGTTGATAGCGACCTGTATGCTTCTTCCTTCCTATCCCCGTAACTAAGTAGAATTAAGTTAAGAAGAACAAGTTGGCCTCTCTCTCAAATTTAATGAATGTGTGACTATTGTTCGCGTGACGAGAAAATCTCTCCCAAATTAAGACCAGGTTAAATTCTCTGCCGGACTCGCCCTTTTCCTCTTTGCATGAAAAGTTTTGATTACAGACACTAGACGATGGTGGCTACGAGGTGCGGCCCACTACAACGATGGCGACGGCGAAAGGCAGCGCACTGGATGATGATGATGATGATGATGATGATGATGATGATGATGATGATGATGATGATGATGATGACGACGACGACGACGAAATGCAACACACTGCGATGACGATCGCGACGGCGCCGGGCGTCAGTATACAAAAAGATAAAAGTATACGAGGAGACTGAAGTAAGGTTAGGGTTAGGGTTAGGGTTAGGATTTTAAAAGAACAGATTTTACTAAACAACAACGTTACAGTAAAACACGGTATAATCGAAAAATGTATTACTCCCCCAAAATCATCGCAAATTAAACCATGTGTTATAATTATAGGTAAATTGGTGTCTGAATCTATGGTAAGGTGGATTTGTGGTGTGCACCTTGACGACAGTTAGTTCTGACTCCATGCTATTTAGGTTGAAGGTGACCAAACCCGAGTCAGCTCTGCGTTACAACCGTCTACGGTGTTATGGCCATGTTGAACGAAGCTCTGCTTGGATAAACAGATGTACATACATCTCAATTGAGGATAAGCAAGGAAAAGGCTGCCCGAGAAAGACATAGAATCACTAAGATGACCAGGCAATGGCACATCGAAATCAACGTAAATGACAAAGCTGATAGAGATGAGGATGCGGAAGGGGAGGGGAACAAGAATTGTTAGAATGTTGCAAGGCAGTAGTTTGGTGGCAAACGACGAAGTTATTGATTCAATTTGATAGTTTAGATGGTAACACCATGATGCATGTGGAAAGAGGGAGAGATCAGTCGAAGGGCATAAACGGAAATACGAGTGTGCGGCAATGTAACTAATATCTTGGTATTAATATCGTGGATAGAAACGATAGGAAATAATGTGAAAATGCTTATTAGTAAAATGAATGGAAACGGACGAAGGGAAAAGGAGCTGTAAAGCCAGGGGTATGTAGGGAGAAATGACTACATTACCCATTGTCTCAAATCTTGTTTTCACTTATAATATCTTTGTTAAAATTAACGAAATTTGATTTTTAAAATCCAATCGCTTGGGATTAGCGATTATTGCCGCTTCGATGAGACACCTGCAATGTAAGTTGTGAATATTTTTTTTATTTTCAAAGCCCCTGAGTAGTCAAATTCCTTGTTGAAATCAATCACATGAACATAAATATCGTTTTTATAATCATTAAATTTAATAACTCTCGTGGGTTTATATATTCTTTGGTAAGGTGTGCGTTGAGTTTCTCCGATGTAGCTTTTGTTTCATGTATTTCATGTTTCATGGAATGACGTAAATACTAGATTGCGTAATGATGTCAATGTTTATTGGCTTACTAATAAGTTTTGATAGTTTATAAAGCCACATTTTGAACTACTATTCTTATATATATATATATATATATATATATATATATATATATATATATATATATATATATATTGTGATGTTAACTGTACATATTGTAGTTAAAGGAGAGCAATATTTCTTTTTATTTATTCAATTTGAAATTATTAGTCACTACAAACATTTGTTTTCGTGGAACAAAAGATGGAACATAAGCATTTCGCATAATTGAAAAGACTTACCAAAACCTCCTCCTTGTCGTGACCATTCAGAAGGAATATTAGCTCAGCTGGCTGAAAATAAAATAATCAATAAAATTAATGAAAATAGAAATTAAAAAAAACAAAAATTAACAATATGGCGTATTTTGGAGAAAAATTCAAATTCTTCGCCCATTTTACTTCAGTTAACGTTTTTCATTTCTTCGCCTTTTTTTCGTATAAAAAAAAAACGGGTTTCATTTCTTCGCCTTTTTTTCGTATTAAAAAAAAACGGTTTTCATTTCCAGATGCGTCGAAGTATCGTTATGTGCGTTTGTTGATCGGTCACGCTTGAATTTAAAATAGTATTTTCCTTTCTTTACAGATATTCCTATTAGAAACCCAATAAAGAGCGGCTATGTGACACATAAAGAGACGATGCAACGTCACGCACGAGTACTTTTCGGATATTCATATTTGGTAATTCCTTAAAAAGGGCTACGTTACATATACTAAGTCGAAGTCATGTATAAGTTGATGCAGGGAAGATTTGATTAAAAGGACGCCTGCCCAAACTTGGTTGATCCAATGCGTCCAGTTGACTAGAGACCGTCCAGGCGTCTATATGTAGGTTTTCATGGTTAAAGAATCAGATGACACCATTTCTCACGACATCAGAGCATTTATCTGTCCCGAAATGTTAAAATTCAAGATGGCCGCTACCAAAATCCTATATTGGCTATTATGTCGAAATAAGAAGAAAGGAAGGAAAACGAAGAAAGAGAAGAAGAAGAAGAAGAAGAACTATATAAGGAAAACGAAGAAAGAGAAGTAGAAAAAGAAAAAGAAGGGAAAGAAATAGAATGTGAACGAAGAAGAAAATAGAAAAATGAAGAAAGCGAATAATAATAATAATAATAATAATAATAATAATAATAAGACGAAGAAGAAAAACAAAAAGAAGAAGAAAGAGAAGATGTCAAAAAAAGAAAAGAAGGAAATAAAAAGAGAAGATAAAGAAGAAGAAGAAGAAGAAGAAGAAGAAGAAGAAGAAGAAGAAGAAGAAAGGGAATAAGATGTAAAAGGAAGAAGAATACAAAGGAAACGAAGAAAGAAAAGTAGAAGAAAAAAAGAAGAAAAATTACGAAAGAGAAAATGACGAAAAAAGAAGAAGAAGAAGAAGAAGAAGAAGAAAAGGGGAAAAACGAAAAAGAAGAAGAAGAAGAAGAAGAAGAAGAAGAATCAACAGCACGTGGTCGGTCATTCTAAGTTCTATAACCGATGATAGGTAACCACTAGACAATGTCACACCAAGACCTCCGAACGCAAACTGCACAAACACACCAGCACACATCACACGCGTTGTCAGCGTCATTTACCTCCGTGTGATCTTTATCGATCACAGACACAGATCGAGTTGTTGTAGCCGGGATGACAGCCGATTGAACCGTTGTCGCTTTCTGTTGGTCATGAACACTCGACTTGCTCATCTCGTACGTCACTTGCGTTGTCTCATCTTCTGTAAATAAAAACGTATTTATTCCCGTATCAGATTCAGACATGTGTACGGCTGAACATATCCAGTTTCCTGCTAAAAAAATGGGCTAACATTTAATGGAAACATTTTCGTTTGACACCGTTTGATGTTAATGACGTAAAATCATTCATTTTTTTTTCTTCATAATTTCTTTCTTTTTTCTTTATATAATCTTAGGTACTTCCACGGAACAGATATCGACACGAATGTTTCCGATTGCGATTTACGAAACTAACCGAACACTGCTGAGTCGTTATCGAACAGTCAATCAGTACCGACATTACATTAAACAACTGTTTCATTTTCCCCTGGCTTAATGTTAGGGTCAATGACCTCAACCCCTTCGTGTATGAATGGTTTGAATAATATTTTTCAAATCAGTAAGTGAATCAACTATTTTTTCTTTCTTTTTTATTTTTGAGGAGGCTGTGTCAACATATATATTTTTTTTTTTTTATGAGATATTTTTTAACCCTAACCCTAACCGGTTAGGTAGTTGAAAAATCTTTAAAAAAAAAAAAAAAAAAAAAAAGGCAGTTTAATCAACTGACATCGAATTATGGAAAATCTTACCGTTTGCATGTACAATGGTGATAATTTGAATTCAGTCATGTGACCCTTACGAATGTCCCATTCTAATATATGAAGATGTAAAAAGCAGACATTTATTTTTTCAGTCTGAAGATTCCGAGTTTACAAAAGCTTCGGTTGAAGCGTGTCATGAAATGTAGCCAAATGTGTGTATAAATATAACATTTATTATATAAATAACTCTATTTATTAATAAGTAAACACAATAAAGCTGCACCGGATATTAACCCGTGGATACAAACATTACCTGGATTACTTTAGAATTATATATATATATATATATATATATATATATATATATATATATATATATATATATATATATATATATATAGTAAGCTATGAAAATATATTTATGGCAATTAAGCTACATAGGGGCTCCCGCGTTTCATCCCCAGGGGAATATTCAGGCTAAAATTCATTTTAGCCTGAAGACTCCCTCCGGTGATAAAACGCGGGAACCTCTGTGTAGCTTAATTGCAATAAATATATTTTCATAGCTTACTATCTGGCTCTACTTACGTATCAAGCACTGTCGAAGTAAATACTGAAAATTGATACATAACAAATTATATCTCCTTATAAAATGTTATGTGGATACATGAAATACTAATATATATATGACACTGTTCGATTTATTTATTTAAAAAGATCTTTACATTACGCTAACAAGCAGCAAGCGACACACACACACACACACACATATATATGTGTGTGTGTGTGTGTGTGTGTGTGCTTTTGAAGAGAATCGACAATTTATCTGAAGAGTTCTTACCATATTCTGCATGTGCCCCCGATGAATTCAGGATATCAAGTTTATTCTTTTCTTCATCACGTTCAGTCGAATTTGACATTTCCATTTTCTGGGTCGTTTCGGCCTTCATCGTAGTTGCGTACACTTCCGGTAATTGAATCCCATTCACTGAAAATTGAAATCAGGAAATGTTTTTTTGTTTTTTTTGTGTATTGTATGAGAAAATGCAAAGTAAACTTTTTTTTTTTTGGCAAACCGGAATATTAAGCGACCACAAAACAGGAAGTCTTACGGAGCCAGATAACGCTATTAGTTATGCAAATAAACAAAACATAATCAAAGTATTCTTATTTCTGTTAGTCATTTGACAAATGACAAATTAATATCCAAACCTAACCCTAACCCTAAATTTAACCCTAACTCTAACCCTAACCCTAACCTAAAGAGGAGTGTTAGACGATGACGTACATAAATAATTAATGTAAATTAAGAAGATAATGGAAAAGACTAAATGAGCTGCAGCATCGTACGAGGCGTGTAAGAAGATGACGTACATAAATAAATAATGTAAATTAAGAAGATAATGGAAAAGACTAAACGAGCAGCAGCATCGTACGAGGAGTGTAAGAGGGTTACGTAAATAAATCAATGATATAACGAAATAAAAAGTAAAGATAAGTATATAATATTTATTACTACCTATATAATGTGTAACCGTTGACCCCAAAACGGTTACCTTTTGTCTGGTATAAATGATAAATATTGATCAAAGTTTCATAATTCTACACAACATTTCTGATCCCATAATCTATGTGTTGTTGCAAAAAGCGAAATATAGTTGGATGCAACGCTGAAATGGCGAAAAGAAAACGAAAGTTGGAGCAAAAAGCAAGAAGAACACGTACATGCCGTCGTCGCATCTTCGTAATCAACTGTTGTGAAATCGGTAACTTCGGTCGTTTCAATTTGTTGTGTCGTTGTCGGAGCCTCCGTCGTCTCAATGTAATTAATATGATAACCATGGCGAACAGTCAACTTGGGTTCAACGTATGTTGAGTCTGAAAAAAAAGACAAAAAAAAAGATGATTCAAGTTTACCATGATATGAGTAAAACATTTACAGTCGTCTTCCCTTCTCATCACCACAGGCAACACATTTGTTAGAATCGAGTCGTGTTCCCGCCTATAAGCGTGTTCGTTAAATCAAGCAATGTTGCAAAGACAGAGTAGTAATTAACAAACAAAAGGAGGTAATTCAAATAAGGTTTATTGAACGTGTGTGTATGTGGGATGATGACGTGTGTGGTGTATGTATGTGTGTCGATAGAAAACAGTTCTTCAAAAGAGTATGTGAAGAAATGAGTACGGCGTGGGAAAGTCCTTGAAAACCGTATACAAAGAAAATGAGTTGAGAACTCTTACCGTTGTTGAACACGTGTTGACGGAGCGCTGGTGTCGTAGCGTCGTTCGGCGAGGCCAATTGAATAGAGAAGAGAGTGATTTTCCATTTACACCGGTTTTTATAATCAGAAGGGCAGATAACTCTGGTGTCGCTTTTCAGCGCCACCTGTCGGTGAAAAAGCGACACCTAACGACCAACCGGTGCAGTTATGTTTGAAAGGGGGAGGTAACTGCTACACATTCTTATTTGGGAATACACCCTCCGTTCGCACTCACAATTTAGATAGATATATTACTAAAATATTTAATGTCGTATTTAACACGCTTGAGGGCCCGATACCACAAGTGGCTTCAAAATATTGAAAATAAAAAGAAAGCGAAAGATCACGGATTCAATAACGATAAATCCCCCTAAAGAAAAAAATATTGATCCCAGGGGGGTGTTATGGTGATCTAACCTATTCTGTCACTGTATGGACTCTTCCTGATTTTATGAATAGAGTCGTTATGACAAATCAGAAGAAGTGAAGCAGAGAAGTAAAGTGAGGAAGCAGCCTCTGCCAACCCATTACTACTGTACTTTCTGTTAATAAAATTTCTTGTTAATCACCTCCTCTTTATGCTATGTCTTTCTGGTTTTAGAGGCTAAAACAACATATAAATAATATATTGTTTCCTTTTATTAATAACTTGGTACTCTTATAGATGACGCATCCTATTTCCGTGACTTCGCGTCGTCAACGTTCGAGCAGGTTACGGAAGTGCCCGAGAGTAGACGAGGCGAAAACAAGCCAAACGCTAAATTGAAGACTGACAACCGATAAATTACGACGACGAAAATCAAAGTAAAATACATATATACAAATAAAGAACAAACAAACCATAGCTAAACAACTGTTAGTAATTAGATGTTTATTTTTGTTTTTTTGTTTTTTTTGTCATAGGAACAATTATTAAATAAAATGTTTTTAAATAAAATGTTATTTTGTTTGTGCACCGGAAAGTTTCAAATGATGATTTTGTTTGATTTGTTAAGCAAATGTTATTATTTAAAAAAAAAATTTTCAATGATTTTCTTTTACATTTTTTGTAAATTTTTCTTCTTCTTGTTAACATAAACACCGCAATAACAGTTTTTAAGTAAAATCTTTTTGTTTTGTTGCCTTATTTTAACGAAAACAAACTGTTTAACGAAAAAGACCTCGGATTGCACATCGACAATAAAACCTCTTTTCACCAACATGTTGCTGATGCCGTCAAAAAAGCGAATCATATTTTAGGACTGATTAGAAGAACGTTTGTTAGTCGTGACAAGATCATCATAAAGAAATTATACACAACCATGGTCAGGCCAATATTGGAATATGGAAACGCCGCAAGAATCCACCAATATGTCGGAGATAACGACAAAATCGAAAGAGTTCAGCGAAGAGCAACAAATTGTGTTCCTCAATCAAAGACCTGCCATATGAGGAGAGGCTCAAAGAGATGAGACTACCGTCAATGCACTACCGACGTGAAAGAGGTGATATGATAGAAGTGTACAAGATATTAATAGGCAACCAAACACAACTTCTACCACTCAATACAAATTCCAGGACAAGGGCAAACAACTTCAAACTGTCCCAGAAGCACAGTAGACTCAACACTATGAAGCATTCGTTTGGACTTCGAGTAGTGAACAATTCAGTTGTAAATGCAAAAGACACAATTGACTTTAAAAGCAAACTAGACAAGTACTGGTCCAGTAAGCAATACACTGTTCGACCCACGCATGCGTTTACTGAAACTATAAGACAAGGCATGGAGCAGGAGTTACAGGCTGAGTAGCCTTTTTCCTGAAGAAAAGTATCAAAGTATCAAATGTTTCTTGGTTAATAGTTTCGTCAACTCTCGGGCGCTTCTGAGACCTGCTGCCCGAACGTTGACGACGCGAAGTCACGGAAACATGGTGTGTCACCTATAAGAGTACCAATAACTTAACTAAAATAACAGATGCACAAAAAGGGCAACACAAATATATCGACGCAATAATTAATGGAAATTTACTAATTAAATTGAATTGGAATCGAATTTTATTACTTACTTTTCACTGCACAATAAGAAACGGGGCATCGGTCAGTTGGGCTTAGATGGTAGATGTAGAAACCGCCGGTACAGTGTCGGATGCGGATGGGTATTTGTAGGACACAACAGGACCAGTGCTCCAAGATCTGATACGAAGCACAGGCAACGGCAGATATGGTTGTTTTCTCTGTCGGCATTGGGGCCCCTTTTAAATCCGCGTACATTCCAAGTGTCGTACCACAAACGGCAGGCTAAAAGAAGAAAAATGAATAAGTCACACACACTATTTAGACTTAATTCCCATATATTATACTTACACTTAATTAGTTTTATTCACTATGCAATAATTCGTTCACTATGTAATAATAAATGTTAATTTTAATTATATATAAACCCTTTTCCCTTCCTTTCTCTTCTAACAACCTCCTATTCCCACACTCTAGGTTGAGTATAATGTAACAAATGAAGGCTTAAGATAGAATAATTCTATCCTTCTATCTGACAATGCATTATTTCACTTTACATAATTATTCCCCTTTAACTATTTTATGCAGATCCCGAATGATCTCCCTTTAATCTTTACCCGACTATTCGAACCTATATTTACTATTGCAACACTTAACATAAATATTAAATTTTAAATATGTAATATAAAAAAAAATAAAGGAAAAAATAATAATAATAATATAATAAAAGAAAAAGTAAATAATAAATTAAAAAAATAAATATAATAATAATAATAATAATAATAATAATAATAATAATAATAATAATAATAATAATAATAATAATAATAATAATAATAATAATAAAAAGAACAACAACAAAATAAATTAAATCCAAATATTATTATTTAAGATTAACTAAATTAATCAGTCTTAGTAATCTATTACATTTCTCAACTATTGCATTTTCTGCAGGACTTGTCTTTTTTCTGCGAATCTCATATTCCTATTTTTTGAATAGCAGCGTCCACTTGGCTTTTTTCAACTGACACAGCCAGTCCAAATTTTGTTTTCTTTTTGAAAAAGAGAGGTTGTTACTCTCGAAATGATTAAAGTCTCTACCATTCCGGACCTTTAAATATTTAACAGTAAGCCCATTTTACAATTTACTGTCTTTATATTTAAATTTTGAAAGATAAATGAATTGATCTGAGATTTACCGTCTCTTGTCATTTATTTTTATTTTTGTTTATTCCACCTTCCGGTTTTACAACATTGCATTGCTCCTGCCTCGCAATTCTCACCTTTATATTTACTTGTTTACTAGCGATGCTTCAAGCAAACCACCATTTCCTTTTATGGAGATTATACTTGAGAGTCAGCAAAACGCTTACATTTTTGCAATTTGAGATAGAGGCCAGATTTATAGAAAGGCAAACTTTGATGGGGCAGAAAGATGTTTGTTCACATTACATTTACTGTTTTTGCAGATTGAGCAGGGAAAGGGAATTCGAAAGGCAAGCAATCTAAGGAAAGAAACTATGAAAGTAAGAAAAAACGCCTGGCGGCTAAGAACCTCTACAATGAAGGGGTGCGATTTTGCTGGTAGTTAAGTGAGTTGTAGGTATTTACACGGAGGGGTACAAATGTAGTAAGTTCATCGGAGCACATTCCGCGTACTTCCACGGAAAATTTATATATTGTTGTATAGATAGACATTAAGATTCTGTTTTTTATATTGCAATGTTTTTTATATTGCAATATAAAAAACAGAATGCTAGTGTCTATCTATACAACAATATATAAATTTTTAATAAAAATTGGGAAAAAAAACAAAATAAAGAGTTAGTAGTAAAATAGAAGTCAATGTTTCTTAGAAGGTTCGAATTGAAGAGAATTATAATTTAGCCTGTTATAATAAGTTGTGTAGACATGTTTATTTCGGCTGTCGCCGTGAGAGTTTTTGTACGACAGGGTGTATGTTCAGTAAGTTATGTAAACAGTGTTTGCATCTATACTTGCGTTTGCTCAGTAAGTTTGAGAGTATATGCGTGAAATTAAGTGGAAGTAAGTTCAATAAGCAGTGTGTGTGTGTATGCCGTCGTTGTGTATCCGGTAGTTTGGTGTAGTTTCTGGTTGCGTTTGCCATGTGCCTCCGGCCAGAGGTCAAGTCTAGATACAGTGACGTGCTCACTTGCGTTAAGGCTGAAAAAAGTGGGAAAATGAGAGAGAGAGAAACTGATAGCGTGTTTATTTTCTGCATTTCTGGTTGGCGGAAAGAAGATGTTGATTGAGATCTTATCCAATCGAGAGACTGTCATGGCATCCGCCCCTCTCAGTTTACAATTCGGCACTCCTAACAAAACTGGATGTTTGATTTTTCAACAACTCAACTCGTGTAACAGAAATCAACAATAATTTCATTCTTTCTGCGCATGGCGTCATTTCAGCCGACCAATCATATCTCATAAAAACGTTGTATTATCAGCAGCTGACAAAAACGGATATAAAGGGTGCGTCTATTCACTCAGTCCTTGCTCCCTGACCTCGACACCCGACGAGACGCCATCCCTGCCATCTCTGCCACCGCACTTGCCCCAGGAATATTTGACAGACATTTCGACGCCATTTCACCACTACGACGACATATATATAGTACGAAATATGCATAAACGTTTATATTTTATTCTCAGGGGAAATCATCAGGCTCTACTCAGATTCTTGGCCTTTTGGCTAAGATCAAAGTGTAGTATCTGTGCCGATGGATACTGCACCCCATATAGACTGGTATCGTCTTGGCCTTCGGGGCTTGATTTACGCCGGTCTATGGGTCTGTCATGTGCAGTTCTAGGAGGTGCACCCTCCCAGGCTTCGCCTCCCCTCTTTGGGGAGGAGTAAGTTTATTGCTTACTGCCTGAGGCGCCCCTACCGGAGAATGCCGACGGGGCTGCCCAGGCAATTTTTAAACCTCACTTTCCCGATTCGACCTTGGGTCACATCTTACTTGTGGGAGTAAGATTAAATTGGCCTTGGGCCTAACTCCCGGAGAGGAGTAAATCAAGACTCAGCCGTACTCACGTATTTAGCAGTGTTGAATTAAATACTGAAAAATATATATACGTAATATATTATACGTGTGTACGCCATTCGTTAAAATTTACGGGAAAGAAATTATGCTTCGCCAGTGTTCACACTAATATTTATATAACTTTTTAATTTTATTTTTTTAAAAAACTTTCCAGTATGTAGACGTTTTCTTATTTTTTTCTTGTAACTCCAGGAATTAAGATGTGTTTTTTATATAAATATTAATGTGAACACTGACGAAGTATTTTAATTTAAGACTAACAATTAATTTTATCTAAAAATATTTGCGAAAATCGGGTAAGATTTTTGAACAGTCTAAATTCTTAGTTGACGTCTGCAAATTGAACCGAGTTGAAAACTAGTGATTGACTAAAGTTAAAAGAAAAAGATCCTTACACAGCTGGCTGAGTTGTTATATTTGTTTACAGTAGATAAAAAAATGAGGAAATGTAAGTAAAAAGAAAAGAGGGAAATAATAATACTGTTGTCTACATAAATAAATAAACTTAGAAACAGATAGCATAATAGGTAATGACGGAGTGCCACACTCTGATTATGGATTAATTAAAACGAATTAAAAACATCATAGGGAGAGAAAGAGAAAGAAAGAAAGAGAGAGAGAGAGAGAGAGCAAAAACTTACAAGAGAGCCTAAAGTCAAAATAAACGGCTTATAGAGAGAGTGTGGGTTAAATAATGTATTATAATAGATGATTGGTCTACGCTAGATAAGTGTTATTCAACATGTTATAATAAAGTTCTCCAAGATGGTGCCGTTACCAAGATAAGTTTATATGACAAAGAAAAGAGAGAAATGTAATATTGGATAGTCACCTTGACGCACTTCGTAGGCAAAATAGCCGGTTCGTTATCAATAAAGAACCTGTACCAAGCAACTGGAAGATTTGAATCACATTTCATCCCTCCCATTGCAGAGATGTCTCGTTCATCTTCACGAATGTCCACGTAATTTTCGCAAGGATCTGAAAATAGAAAAACAACATCAAAATTTGCGTTGACGTACACAAGAAACGATTTCTTAAAATACACAAATGTTATGATGTCGTGTGGTTGTGAGGCGTGTATAATATCATATACACCCTTCAATAACCCAAGTCGTCTTTGCCATTTCACCAATTCTATGCGAACGTAAAAAGTTCATCTAATCGGAGATTTATTAGTTCACATAGAATAAACAATTACAAGAAAACCATAGAGAAAGATACTTTAAACATGGGTATCAGAGAGAGAGAGCGAGAGAGAGAGAGGGGGGAGATGGGAGAGGGAGAGAGAGGCATAGACGGCTTGTGCCGTGCATAGTTCCCTGCAGTTCGACGACAGTGATTGAGAAGCGGATCGAGTGGCTACGACACATCGCCCCATTTGAATCAACAGCGAAGGTAAATCTACGACGACACGCGACATTAAAGTTATGTCAATAACCAGACAATATAACACTATTTCCATTTTGTTTGCTCGACTTTATTGGGTTGTCTTCGCTAACATGCAAATAAAAGAAGAATCAATGAGAAGGGTGTTAGGAAATGAATACGCCCACGAGTAGGGACGAAGATAAAAGGTTACAAGGAGCATTACAGAAACGGCAATTGTGCGACAAACAGATAGTGGTCTAAGTTTTAACGTTACAGTGTATTTAAGTCTAAGTCCTTGCATTTTTATACACATGTTTTATAATAAATTCCCAAAAAATATAACAGTAGGCACTTGTAGTAGTTATTGACTTTGGCGGCAACTACATTTCATTACCGGAGATTTTAAGAGAGAAAATGAAAGAAAAAGCAATGTTATCGTGCATGATGAGCATAAATGAAATTTAAAGGGAAATAGATTGCGTGTAATGCACACGGAGATGAGAGCACTCAGAGACAGCTACCTTGTACCAGAATAGCGTATGTGCAAACCAAAGAAACACAATGTGACATTAAACTGTAAACAGGATTACAACAAGAAAACACAGTTTGCACTAGAAAATAAAAACTAACGTATATAACGCAACATTCATTAAGTCCCGGGCCTGATATATAAATAGCGTCACTAATAAATAAATAAAGATTAATATGATTTTTATAAAGTACTAACCTTCAACTAGCACTTGTTAACATGTGAGCCCAATCGGATTATTAGTTTACAAATTACAGTTATTTAAGTGAAGTTACTGTTGCAAATTTTGAAAACAATGGAAAAATATAAATTTCGTGTGTTGATAAGGCATTAGTTTCTGATGGAAAAAAATACTGTTCAAGCAAAACAATTGCTTGATAAATGTTATTTGGAATCTATGGAAACAGGGATTAAGAGGTGGCATGCTGACTTTAAACGCGACCATACAGACACAAATGATGCGTCCAGGTCGGCCAAATTCGACAGTTGTCCTGGAAAACATAAATAAGTTAACAAACTCCTTTTGGCCGATCGTAAATTGAAGAGTTAAAGATATCAGAAGGCATCGTATTCATTATTTCGTCAATGTCTGATCATAGTCGATCAAAAACAGCAACGCGTCCACGATTCAGTTGTGAACCCCACTCGTGTGCACTCGGTGGTCGTCAACCGCACAGGTGTCACACCCTGGTCGCGGTGACGGATTGTGACCCCGCCCCACTCGTGCCGATCGTCATAGTGGCAATAAAACAAAATATAGATCGAAATTCCTCTACGCCGGGATGGCGACGATGCTGATGATGTTGTCGCCGATCTCGTCGTCTCGTCCAGCTACAAACACACTCCCACGTTGAAACTGTTTATATCAGCGAGCAATCACTGGGCGAACAGCAACCGGTTGGCTCTGTGAGGGCGAAAAATCATTCAAAGCAGAACAAAAGGAAAAGAACAATGTTCAACAACTCGGTCGTTTTTTTTTGTATAGAAGAGTAATTATTAATAAAATAAAAGAATTGATTTTACATTGGATTAATGTCTACCGTACTCGTAAATGTCCTTAGGAAAAGGTTGTGTTTTCTCTAAGTTATCTCGTTAGTTCTCTGTGTACGCGAATTCTTTACACAAGTAGTTGTTTAGTCACAAATTAACTGGCGAAGGCGACAGTGAGGATTTCATCTGGTTTTCTTTTCTTCGACGCTATCATCGGCGCGCGGCGCCGGGCGAACGTCCGACTCCCTATGCCGACAATCCAACACTGACTGGCCCTCTAGTCGTCTCTACTCTTCTGCTCGTACGCAAAAAACGCACATTCTTTTATTGAAGATGTCTATCGCCGTACACCCCCTTCTCTGCCATCTTTCTTCCTGCGTGTATTCCTCTCTCAAGGAGGGTGGGGACACGCGCTTCACCCCCCCCTTCTCTAAAATAAATGGAATTTTCTTTCTAGCCTGGCTTTATCGCCAAAACAAACGCTTTCTCATTCTGTCACACAGTTGGAGATGATCTGTGATTGAGTTCGTGATTAACGATGACAGACCCAATTAAATATCTGCCAAGTCAAAACAGCCCTCACAGAATCGTGAATCCAAAACATATCATTCACCTAAATATCGCCTAATTTATTTTTCGGAATTAAATCTAGGATCATGGAATTTCATAATCTTTAATTCCCATCTGACAATTGTTTCCTTGCCTCTGGCGATAATCGGTTCTGACCAAAAAAAACACGACTCTACGAGACTAACTGGCGCCTCGTTCCTGTCGTTTGAATAAGTTCGTTTCTACGTCAAATATATACTAGTTTTATATCTCACCTCGTCTCGGCGCAGGGCATAGCATCACCATCAAGATGCATACTAGCGCGTCACCAGGGTACCCGATCCCCATGGGGCCCCGGATACTTTGTCATACAGAACGTTGTTTGCAACGGTTTCAACGCAACAAAAAGAAGTTTTGTATCAATATGTGACAATAGATGAAACGTAGATCAACGAATTCACTCCAAGTAAAATCGGCAGTCAGCTAAGTGGACAGTAGCAGGTTAAAGCCGTCTAAAGCGACCAAACATCAGCAAGTAAGGTTTTAGCGTCTGGATTTTGTGATGCACAAGGTATTTTTTTTATTGATTACCTTGTGAACCATCATTAGCGAATATTATGTAGCATTATTAGTGCGTTTGAAAGAAGACATCGCAAAAAAACGGCCACAAATGAAGAAGAAAGTGTTCTTTCACCAAGACAATGCACCGTGTTAGAAGTCGGTTGCAAAGATTGCAAAACTACGTGAATTTCACTTCAGATTGCTTTTGCACCCAACCTATTCCCCATATCTGGCCCCAGAGACTTTTGTCTGTTTGCAAACCTCAAAAGAATGCCCCAGTGAATAAAATTTGGCTCAAATGAAAAAGTGATATCGGAAACTGAGGCATATTTTGATGCCAAAGATAAATCGTTCCACAAAAAGGCATGGAATTGTAAAAGAAGCGTGGACAATCAGTGTATCATTTTAGAAAGAGACCATGTTGATGAATAAAGTCGAATTTTGCCCAAAAGTTGTTTTATTACTATGGCCTGGGACTGATTGAATGATGTGGTATGATTACAGCAGAAGGAGCACGAGCATCGAAAAAAGAATAGAAAAAATAAAATCTGAATCGATTTATTACGTGTTAAAATAATGATTTCTTATGCAAGAATTTAGTCAAAGACAATAATATTTCCAAATAAATACCATCATTTTCATGAACTCCCAATTCACTCCCAAGTTCGTTGGGATATGGGAGAGAACTAAAGGTTCATGAGTGCAAAATTTTCCCTATTTCCTTGTTCCTAACGACACAAAGTGGTTTTTGATATGGGGTATATCCAGCTCCCTAAAATAGGACACTCCGGATTGAGCCAAATTAACAAGTGCCCCGGTCGTTTGTCTTCCTCTGACCGAAGACGGAACAGATACTTTGATCCTCGTCCGATATTGTTTTTTTATATGTAAGCTACTCCTTTACGGTTCTTGGCCTTTTGGCCAAGATCAAAGTGTAGTATCTGTTCCGATGGATACTGCACGCCTGTCCTGTGCAGTTCTAGGAGGCCCACCCTCCCAGGCTCTGCCTCTCCTCTTTGGGGAGGAGTAAGTTTATTGCTTACTGCCTGAGGCGCTCCTACTGGGGAATGCCGACGGGGCTGCCCAGGCAATTTTTAAATGGCCAAAGTGCTCACCTCTCGATCGCTGGCTTATCTAATCCCACTTTCCCGACCTTGTGTCATACCTTACATTGTGGGAGGTAGATAAATAAAAAGGTTCTTGGCCTTTTGGCTAAGATCAAAGTGTAGTATCTGTTCCGATGGATACTGCACCCCATATAGACTGGTATTGTCTTGACCTTCGGGGCTTGATTTACGCCGGTGTATGGGTCTGTCCTGTGCAGTTGTAGGAGGTTCACCCTCCCAGGCTTCGCCTCCCCTTTTTGGGGAGGAGTAAGTTTATTGCTTACTGCCTGAGGCGCCCTTACCGGGGAATGCCGACGGGCCTGCCCAGGAAATTTTTAAACCCCACTTTCCCGACCCGACCTTGGGTCATATCTTACTTGTGGGAGTAAGATAAAAATTGGCCTTGTGCCTAACTCCTGGAGAGGAGTAAATCAATACTCCTTTACGGTAAGTTTCATCAACATCTAGTAATAATAAAAACCACCTCTACCTCCACAAACCTTAACCCTAACCCGAACCCTAACCTAACATCTAACCCCTAACCCTAATCCAATACCCCTAACCCTAACTCTACTCCTAACCCCTAACGCGAACCCGAACCTCCACCTCCACATACAATATAGTAAAAAGATCAAACATGTTGCTTACCTTTGGAAATAGTGAGCGGTAGGAGAATTCCTGTAAAATAAGAAAAATATAATTGAAATATTTCTTTAATCAACGTACTATTATACAAAGACATCATGCATACATACTATCTCAGTGTTAGATTATTAAAGGTATTAAATCCCTATTTACTTTTGATGAGGGTGATTTTATTAACCGAAAGTCTCAAGACCTTAAAATAAATAAAAGTTTATTTTTATATAAAAAAATTCTTAACGTTGTTCTTTGGCTTTAAAAAAATCCTTACATACAAATACATTAACGTTTTAAAAGTGCGAACCTCTCTTTTTATTCATAATCACCTGCCTACGTGAACTCGCACACGGAACTAGACATTTAAACACCTCAACCGTGATAACCACACCACGCGGAATCCTACTCGCCTGTGACAATCGAACAAGAAAGATTAAGATGAACTTATTCATTGCAGCTGGATACTTGATACTAGAACCATATTCGATAATAATATTATAGGTCAACTACTATGAGTGGTTTTCTTAAATCTTTATATTTTTTTAATTTATTTAAATAATGTATTTACAGTTTTTTTAATTGTATTTTTCCTATTTATATAACCGGACTTCTCAGTTTGTTTAATGTAAAATGATATTCAATAACTATCTTTTTCATTAACAAGATCTTATGACTTGAAAGTATATTTACGCGTTTTATTATTAAATTTATTTATATTAAATTGTTTTAATTTTATATATTATTTTGTCAATAAATAATATATAATATTGAATATAATATATAATAAATAATATATAATATAATAAATAATATATAATAAAATCATACAATATATAATATATATCATAATATAATATATAATATATTGAATATAATATATTATATAAATATGAGTTTGAATATATAATAATAAATAATATAAATACTATATATTAAATTGGTTTATTTTTATATATTATTTTGTCAATAAATAATATATAATAGTGAATATAATATATAATATAATAAATAATATATAATATAATAAATAATATATAATAAAATCATATAATATATAATATATATCATAATATAATATATAATATATAATATATAATATAGTATATAGTATATATTGAATATAATATGTTATATAAATATGAGTTTGAATATAAACTAATATATAATATTGAATATAATATATAATATAATAAATTATATATAATAAAATAATACAATATATCATATATATCATAATGTAATATATAATATAATATATACTATATATTGAATGTAATATATTATAGAAATATGAGTTTGAATATAGAATAATATATAATATAAATAATATATTTTAAATTATTTATTTTTAAATTTACATTTCAATTATATATTTATATGAGAAACTACTAAAACTAATGCTTGTCACCGTGCACAACTTTTCATCTGTACATGAATGTTTTAGATATTGGGAGGCGAATGATATAAATAAAGAACAAATGATGAGAGAAGTGGTAAGAGTAAATAATTAAAAGATAGTGGGGAAGAAAGAGGGGGAAGAAGGGGAGAAGAGAGAGGAAAGGGGAGAAGGAATAGAAGAGAGAACAGAAAGAGAGAGGGGGATTAAAAAAGACAGAGGGGAGAGGTAGGAAAAAGAGATAGGGGTGAGGAGAGAGATAGGGGTGAAGAGAAAGATAGATATATGATATCGCAATGTAAACATGTGATCCAATAAGTTAGTTTTATATATGAAAATATTTTGGAATTTCAAAAAGTATTCATAAATATTTGGAAATGTTTTGATAAATATTTAGAACATCGAGAAGATTTTCATAAATATTTAATTATATATATATATATATATATATATATATATATATATAAAAGGAGATTGTAGTTTGCTTGAAGCATTGCTGGTAAATGTAAGTGTAAATTAGTCGTCCAAGGCTATAGCAATGCGATGTGGTTGCCGTGAGATGGAAAAGTGAAAAGAAATAAACGCAGGGAGAGAGTGAAACTCAAAACGATTTATTAATAATTTCACGAAAACTGATTAAATACCAAATAGTATTTTTTTTTTTTTGGTAAGTAACAGATCGGCAAAGGGTAATCTTAAATTTTCGAAAGAACAACTTTCATTATCAGAAGACAACAATAGAAGACCGAGAGGGTCGGAAAAACGTGAAAGAACCGGTGTCAGATCATCGTGATACAGGGGAAAAACAATTGGCAGTAGGAACGCAGAAAACGTCAAAATTCCATTAAGCAATCATATAACTAAGGTTAAAACATTATAAACATTAGTTTAGTAATATACCAATTTTTTAAATTTTAAATTTTATTATGTTTCATTTTACATGACTCATCAATCTTTATTTATTTATTTATTTATTTATTTATTTATTTATTTTTTTTTTCCCTTTATTCTCTTCAAATCTAAATTTAAATTTACTGTCAAAGGGAGATAACTTATTCTAAATAATATATTCAGACTTTAGAAATGAGATTGGAAACTTGAGAAGGAATTTGAGTTGTGAAGTGGATAAAAGCCAAGGATGGGACCTTTTTTTTTTTTTTTTTTTATTAGCAGGGGAAGGGGGGGAATAAGAAGAGAGAGGATTATAAAAAAAAAAAAAAAAAAAAAAAAAGAAAAAGTAAGTAAGTTGTGGGTGGGAGTGTGAGGAGGTGGGAGTGTGAGGATGTAAGAATCAGAGGATGAAGGGAGATGACAACTCGAATCTGTTATTCAAGGCAGGGCGAAATTTAGAGATTAGGATAGCTTCCGAAATTCGAAGCTGGCCTATATTGCGGACAGAGTTGAGGATGCGGACACTAATGGAGCGATGTGTGTTGCCACATGAAATTAAGTGTTTATGGAAGGAGGAAATGTGGGTGTTTAGATGCTCTTTATATATATATATATATATATATATATATATAAATATATATATATATTTATTATTTATAGTTAGACTTTCAAAGTGAAAGCTGAATAGATTTTAATTGAAAAAATGAAATTCCAGAGCCCATATTTTTATTACTTATTAAAGGGATACACTTTTTTACGGCCCATTTCCTCATCAACAAAATCCAATATCAGATTATAAGGTGAAATAAATCGTATGGTGGGTTTACTGTTGAAATCGTGTTCATGGGTCTTAAGAGTAAATCTAGGGCATTTTGGAGTGTATACTTCAGCATTTTTATCAACGTTTATATTAAAACATTTTCTTTGCTGAAGAGTTCATGTTGTTCTAAAATCTTTGTAGTACAAAACTACAAAGATTTTAGAACAAGCCAAAAGGAGATATTAAATTATATGTTTCAAAATCCATGCTTTGAAATACGTTTATTATTTTATCTGCAGTACCTATCAGGTTCATGTCATTTTTTATTTTATTATAAGTTTTGTTAGTTTTAGTGATAGTTCAGTTTCTGTATTTACTTGTTTTCTTTTAACTTTAATATATTTAACCATATTAATTATATCTTGTTCAAATGCGTCCAGTACAGAAGTGTCTTTATTTAGTAGAATTTTGCATATGAATTTTTGGAGGTTCCATGTTCAATTGTTTGAGATTATCTGACTTTTGTTTATTTCTATTGCTAGGTCGATATTGACCAAACAATTGAAATGGTCTGTTATCGGTAGAGCAAATAAATATACCTCTGATAAAATTTTGAAATGTAACCATTGCATCCTTAAATCTTATCATATAATAACGTCTAAGGATCACTTAATTAATAAAAACCATAAAATCCTCCAAAATTGTATGCATCGTAGAAACCGAAAATAATATCTTAAACGTAAACTCGTGACATTTTAATTAAAAGTATGAATCTTCATGGCAGTTACAGACAGTAAATGCTAAAATGTTAAAGAATATAAATTCTGCACATTATAAATAACACAGTACAAAACACATACTTTTTATAATAATATTAAAAATAATATACAGTTTGGTTTTAAATCAATAGATGTAAGATAGTGATATTAAATTGTTCGGTTCTATATTTTGTTATGATTTGTGATCATCCTGAGCATTTATTAAACATACATTGTTTAATTAAATTAAGTCTTTATATTATATATATATATATATATATATATATATATATATATATATATATATATATATATATATATTAACATAAATTATAAGGAAAAGTTTATACTTGTATTAGATAAATTAAATGAAAGTTTTAAAAAGTGAGGTTACTCCCCTTGTTTTTTTTTTTTTAATTTAGAACGATGTTTTAATAATTTTTTTCGTATTATTTTTTTAAATTCTTTTCTTTTTTTGTTTTTGTTTTATTTTATTTCGTTTTTCTATTTTTATTTTACTTTTATTTTTACATTTATTTTTACTTTTATTTTTCTTCTCTAACTTTATCCGATTTTTGACGATCTACTTTAGAATTGATATCTTTAGGAAAATATACGTATTTTTGCTAGCTCTGTCAGCGTGAAATATGACGCCAATTCATGGCAGTAAACAGCAAATTATTTCCTAATAAATATTTTTTTATTTTTCTGATGTTTTGGACGCGATTTTGCCCTTTTTTCATTTTACACCCACACCCACACACACACACACACACACATATATATATATATATATATATATATATATATATATATATATATATATATATATATATATATATATATATTCTTTAATCTAAGTTGATTATAATAATTAAGTCATACTAGTGGCTTAAATTAATATCAGAAGTGATAAGTTTGAAAGTAAACACAGTCAGCAATATTACAGCCTAATTATATATATAATAAGGAAAGGTAGTTTGCTTAAAGCATTGTGTATGATACGTATATGGATGAGTATTGGAATGGTATCACAATGCAAGCGTTGAGAAGTAAGACAAAAACAAGTGATTTATATATATATATATTTTAAAAAAATCACTTGTTTTTGTCTTACTTCTCAACCCTGATATATTTCCATTTCTTGCATTGTGATAGCCTTCTAATACTCCTTTATATACGTATTACACACAATGCTTCACGCAAACTAACTTTTCCTTATTATATATATATATATATATATATATATGTGTGTGTGTGTGTGTGTGTGTGTGTGTAAAATGAAAAAAGGAAATCCAAAAACTATGTTATTTATTTATTAATTAACGTTTCGTCTTTATTGACAGACTTCCTCAGGATGAAGAAAACAATGTAGAAAAATTGTACAGAATATTACTTTTGATTTGTTAGAAAGTTATGGTTGTTGACGTGAACAAGCAGACAATGAAAATCATGATGTTTGTTATAGCGTTATTAGCAGTGGCCTGTCTCCTTCAAAGGAATATATATATATATATAATATATATATATATATATATATATATATATATATATATATATATATATATATATATATATATATATATATATATATATACACGAGGGGCATTCAATAAGTAATCCCCCTGACCCCTGACCCCTGACCCACTTGCAGTTGTCTGATCTAGATGAGATTTTGCATGTTAAATGATTTATATTTGTATGGGTTATGTTGCAAAAAGCAGCTCTGAACTAATTATGGTTTCTGATTTACAGGTGTTTGAAGTGAGTCAGGTGTGAAATGGAGCCAGTTGAGTGTCGCGCAGTGATCCGTTTTTTGTATTTGAAACGACGCACACCAAAGGAGACTTTTGATGAAATGAAAGAAACTTATGGTGATGATGCTTCATCATATGACCTTGTAAAATGCTAGCATCGTGAATTCAAACATGGCCAGAAATCTGTAGAAACAGCTCCCATACCGGGTCGTCCCTCTTCTGCCATTGATGAGGCATCTGTCCGTTAAGTTGAGGCTGCCATTTTGGAAGATCGACGCATTACTATTCGCCAAATAGCCCAAGAGGTCAAGATTAATACAGGGTCTGTGGAAACTATCATTCATGACCATTTGCATATGCATAAGGTGTCTGCCAGATGGATTCCCAGGTTGCTCACACCTTTCCAGAAGCAAGAACGCGTCGAGTGCTCGAGGATGAATTTGGAGATGTGTCAAGAAGATGGGTCAAAGTTTTTCAAAAGACTGATTACACAGGATGAAACTTGGATCCATGACTATGCTCCAGAGACCAAAGCCCAGTCAATGCAGTGGAAGCACTTGGACTGACCACCTCCAAAGAAGGCAAGGGTGCAGCCCTCCGCTGGCAAGGTCATGCTCACAGTCTTATGTGACCAGGACGGAGTAGTGATGACAGATTTCCTGGCAAAGGGTACAACAATTACAGAAGCCTATTACGCTACACTTGTTTAAATTAAGAGAAGCTATCAAAATCAAGAGGCGGGGCAAGATCAGCAAATATATCCTCCTCCTGCAGGACAACGCTCCGGTCCACAACTCGCATGTCGCCAGATCAGAAGCACGGGTGTGTGGCTATGAAATCCTCCTCCACCCCCTTACTCTCCTGACCTTGAACCTTCTGACTTTCATCTCTTCCCAGCCATGAAATTGTTTTTGAAAGGAAAGCGTTTCCCAGATGATGCAGCCTTGATTTCTGAAGTTACGACGTGGTTGGAGGACCAACCTAGGTTGTTCTACAAAAATTGTGTCCAGAGCTGCATCAGACGATGGGAGAAATGCATAACTCTGGGTGGTTCCTATGTAGAGAAAGACTAATAACTGTGCCAAGTTTCATTAATCTACTGCTATGGGCAATGGGACATGGGGCATTACTTATTGAACGCCCCTCGTATATATGCAAGCATTGTTAAAAATAACAGAATTATTTTTTATTTTTTTAATTCTTCTGATAGTCTTTTTTGTATTAAAATAAAATAGAAAGATTAATAAATGTTCCATAGGTTTCACGAACGTTTTTGATTCTTCGTCGAATCATCCTCCGGTGTCAAAAGCTTGATTATACCGTTTTATTATTTTTTCAATCTTTCTAATAATTTTTATTGTGTCAAAATAATAAAAATGAATGTTCTATATATACCACTAACACGTTCGTGAAACCTATGGAACATTTATTTATTTTGATTATTTTAATACAAAAAAGACCATCAGAAAAATTGAAAAAATTAAAAAGGTATAATTAAACAGACGAATTCTGTTATTTTTAACAATGTTTGCATAAATGAGAAAATGCTGCCTAAATACACACGATATATATATTTTTGGACACGATTTTGTCATTGTCAAAAGGATTTCTTCTTCTACTCAACGTTGTTTTCCAGCAACCATGCTGAGAGTAGTTTATACGACTCAAATCTTTTTCTCTTCTTTTCGTAAGGATGTTTTGCCAGCCATTCAAAAGAATTATGTTGTTTATAAATTCCTGTGTCAGTGTGGAGCTGACTACGTTGGCAAGACATCCCAAAGATTAGAAATTACAATATCCCAACACATATCACGTGATATTCGTTTACACAAGGTTTCGAGATCATCCGGGAACTTCCAGGCACAGGAATCAGCCATCGGTAATCACCTGGTTAGTACAAATAGCTGTTCTGACAAGTATTCCGATGGGTGGTTTTCTGTTTTACACAGTGCCAGGTCGAACTACCATCTCAATATTATTGATGCGTTAGTTATTAACAATTCTCGACCTAACCTGTGTAGACAAAATATTTTTAAGCGTCAGTTGGAGATCTTTAATGATTCAAATACACCATAACGTTGAGAGATTTACTTTTTTTTCTTTTTCTCTCTCTCTCAATCGTTTTCTCCAAGTTAAACAATTTTCCCCCTCATATCTCATTCGATTTTCTTAGTTTTTAATTTATCATTCTGACGTTCCCTCTTAGAGAGTCAGACGATAAGGCCTTAAGGAAATTTTAGCAATTTTCTTTTCTACCCACCCGTTTCATTGATTAAAAAAAAAAATAAATAAAATAAAATAAATGTTTCCTCTGAAATTTATCCTACGATTTTGTTGTACGCGAAATTTACTTATATATATATATATATATATATATATATATATATACTTATGAGAGAGAGAGAGAGAGAGAGAGAGAGAGAGAGAGAGAGAGAGAGAGAGAGAGAGAGAAAGAGAAAGAGAAAGAGGGGGAGAGAGATTATCCGTTTCTGTGTACTACTTGAACCATGTTTCGTGCCCCTTGGACTAAACTACGACAGAAGCAACACCTGGAGATTAACCCTTGGGGGCATGAAACTCGATGTAATGTTGAATCGTAGATGTTATGTAACTTTAAGACTTATATAAAGACAAGAGTTAGCACATCTTAGAAAACATTCGTAAGTTTATTTAAAGAGTTTAGAATACCAAGTAATGTCATAATTGTTTTTTTTTAAATATATTTATTAAATGGATAAAATCATTTATTTAAATACCTATCTAACTCTTTCGGTGTTAAACACTTTTTTCAAAGCGCACTTTCTCTTTTTTTTCATTTTGCTGGTATTAACCCCTAAGGGGTTGCCCACTCGTGCATATCGCAAAATGAACGTCCGATCTTATTGACTATTTAAGGAAAAGGAAAATCCGATGTGATGATGAGTAGCTGGCGCTTTTTTAAATAGAAAGGTTAGCACATCTTAGAAAACATTTGTAAGGTTATTTGAAGAGTTTAGAATGACATCGGGTCTGAGATAGGTACATTTGCTGACGACACCACGCTCTATTCTCGTCATGTTGGCAGAACGGACGAGTACATATCCAAGGCAATGGCTGAATCCTTAGAAAGTGACCTCCACGCTGTAGTGGATTGGGGGCAGGAACGGTTGGTAACTTTTAATGCCGCAAAGACAAAGCTCCTTTTCTTCAATAACTACAAGAACCCTCTTCAATCACCGATTGCCATGGCAAATAACACCCTACCTGAGAGTTCAACATTCAAACTACTCGGCCTATCATTCACAGATAACATGAATTGGAACAAATACATTGAAGACATTGGCAAGGTTGCTGCAAAGAAGGTGGGCTCCCTCTACCGTGCTAGTAAACTCCTCACACCTGACATTCTTCTTGGCCTTTTGGCTTAGATCAAAGTGTAGTATCTGTTCCGATGGATACTGCACCCCATAGACTGGTATTGTCTTGGCCTTCGGGGTTTGATTTACGCCGGTCTATGGGTCTGTCCTGTGCAGTTCTAGGAGGTCCACCCTCCCAGGCTTCACCTCCCCTCTTTGGGGAGGAGTAAGTTTATTGCTTACTGCCTGAGGCGCCCCTACCGGGGAATGCTGACGGGGCTGCCCAGGCAATTTTTAAACCCCATTTTCCCGACCCGACCTTTGGTCACATCTTACTTGTGGGAGTAAGATAAAACTGGCCTTGTGCCTAACTCCTGGAGAGGAGTAAATCAATACAAAGCCACCATCCGCCCATGTATTGAGTATTGTTGTCACATCTGGACCGGTGCATCATCCACTGGTCTCCCCCTCTTAGACAAGGTCCAAAAAAGAGTCGCCAACTTAATAAGTCCCTCATTATCCACCAAGCTCAAGCACCTGTCCCAGTGTCCCATCGCCGCAATGTTGCATTCTTGTGATTGTTTTACAAATACTTCAATGGATTATGCTCCGATGAACTAGCTGCTCTAGTGCCCCCTCGACGTAAATACACTGGAACAACCCGACAATCAGCTAGGTCCCATCCATTCACTGTAGAGGTCCCCAGATGCCGGGGAGCCTTCTACTCCAGCAGCTTCTTTGCTCGTGCTGCCGGCCTCTGGAACTCCCTCCCTGCTCCCTGTTTCCTCGACTGTACCGACATGCAGAAGTTTAAAATTTATGTAAACAGACATCTCGCTGTACAGCTCCCAACTTAGGATGACACCCAAAACCTACACCCTAATTTTCAGTAGCCCCTTACGTCTACAGTGGCGACCTGCCTTGTATGGGGTGAAATATCCTTTTTTTTAAAAAGTAATGTTATAAAATTATTTTTTTTATATATATTTATTAAATGAATGAAATCATTTATTTAAATACCTATCTGAGACTCTCGGTGTAAAACATCTTTTTCAAAGAGTACTTTCTCTTTTTTGTTTCATTTCGCTGGTATTAACCCCAAGGGGTTGCCCACTCGTGGATATCGCAAAGGGAAGAAATGTTTCGTTGTGTAATTGTTTCTGATTTAGTTTTAGTTTTAAACGTTCACGTTGACCAAGAAAAAAAAAACGTCCACTAACAATTGATCAATTATAAACAATTAATTAATTAATTAATTAATTAATTAATTATTATTATCATCATCATCATCATCATCATCATCATCATCATCATCATCATCATCATCATCATCATCATCATCATCAACAACAACAACAACAACAACAACTATTATTATTATTATTATTGATAACTTAATAACATTAACACTTGTATTAAGTCATGGGTGAGGGGAATGAAAATAATTTACCTCTGTGGATTAAATAAAAGGTTCAGTTCAACAACGACATGGGGATTCCGCTAAAACGCGTATATAAGAATCGTAGTCTGAAGATTAAGTGATTTTGTGTCAAAATTAATTCGTATTTAGGCAACCTTCATCTTTATCTTTATCTTCAGATGAAGATTTTACAAACCTTGGTGAATTCCCAATTGTCCGAGCACTCCATACTGGTATTGTCTTGTCCTTCGGGGCTTGACTTACGCCGGTCAATGGGTCTGTCCTGTGCAGTTCTGGGAGGTCCACCCTCCCAGGCTTTGCCTCCCCTCTTTGGTGAGGAGTAAGTTTATTGTTTACTGTCTGAGGCGCCCCTACCGGGGAATGCCGGTGGGGCTGCCCAGGCAATTTTTAATGGCCAGAGTGCTCACCTCTCGGGTGCTGGCTTTTCAAACCCCACTTTCCCGACCCGACCTTGGGTCACATCTTACTTTGTGGGAGTAAGATAAAACTGGCCTTGTGCCTAACTCCTGGAGAGGAGGTAAATAAATACTCTTTCTCGGCCTTTTGGCTAGGAAGAAAGTGTAGTATCTGTTCCGATGGATACTGCACCTCATAAACTGGTATTGTCTTGGCCTTCGGGTCTTGATTTACGCCGGTCTATAGGTCTGTCCTGTGCGGTTCTAGGAGGTCCACACAACTACTCTTTGTCATTTTGAAAGAAAATAATTTTTCTTTTAGTTATTAGATTTGTCCGAAAAATCGTACATGTTTTACACAAACATAATTCCCCCCTCTCCCCAACTGTTCAAAAACTTCGATTCCTTTCAAAAGTTGGCTAATATAATTGGTAATTCGGAAGTTTAGCCCGGACCTAAAAATAAAAAAGCATGTGTACGTTTAGGTTTTGTAAGTATGGATATCCGAAAAAACAATAATCTCGATAAAAAAAATGTAACACTTAGCCTTATTGGTGGTAGGACAAAAGCCCACCGGACAAAAGCCCACCGGACAAAAGCCCACCAAAATAATTCAAACGCGGACCAAAAGCCCACCAACGTAAAAATAAACTAATTTTTAAACATGAACAAAAAATCTTTTTATATTTAATTTTTTTACAATTATCAATAACTTTTAGTCTGTAATTTATTTTTCTTGCCAAAATTTGTTTTATTTCCCTTTGAAATTAATTAAATCAAATTTAAATTAATGTGGAATTTGAAAACTCATAACTGCTAAACTGTCTCTCAAATCGCTATTTTCTCAATTTAGTTAAAATGGCACCGGTAAAAATGGCACAAGTTGATGAATAGGAAAAAAATGGTACACATATAGATGAAAATCTCATAAGGAGTTTATCAAAATCTTGGATACAATACTTAAATGGAAAATATAAAAGTACCCCGCACCCCCCAAAAATGAGATTCTACATTTTTTTAGACGATTACATGTGAGCACACTGAGAAAAAACAAACAATTATTCTTTTAATTTCGAGTAGGGGATTAGTTGCACATATAAATTTAACGTAAAATTATTCCTCCTTTCCGGGCCATTCTAACTTTTTCGGGCAGTTAACTAAATTATTTTACCACTAACCCTAAGTCCGACCGGCAAAGTCGTAAAATCACACGTAATCGCTTTAAACAGAAAAACCAACCCAACCCGCTCGAAAAACAATGCATCAAATTTATCTTCTGTCGCAAAACACAATTTGTTAACCGCCCTAAAAAGTATGTATTTTTCGTTTTACCACCTGGGCTTAAGGTTAGTAGTAAAAAGAATGCGTTTTTGTTATGATGCAATCTTTAAACGAATACAGTTTCACAAAGTACCGGAAAAATGTTTCAAAATGAAATAAATAAAAAAATTGTCAAGAAAAATAAATTACAGACAAAGAGTTATTGATAATTGTAAAAACATTAGGCGCTTTTTTTAGATTTTTATGTGAACGTGGCTTCCGGTTAAATTTATGACGTCACGGCCGCTACGGATGACCATAAATGAAAAAAAAAGTTTTTGTTTATGCGATTTTCATAAATTAGTTTTGTTTATGCGATTTTTTAAAATTAGTATTGTTCCTTCGAATTATAGTTTAATAATAATATTGAATTAATTTTAACAAACAAATTATCAAACAATTTTTTTTTTTTTAATTTCGTCTTTCTCTTCCTTTTTTCATTGCTAATTAATGATTACCTTCCCATAAAGTTAAAATTAAAGTAATGGACAACTTAGTGATATTATTAAAAAAAAAATAACTTTCGGTTCGTAAAATGTCATTTTTTGTCAAATATTAAAAAAACAAACTTTCTGTTGATAATTTGTTTGGTAATTCAATAAAATGTTTAATTATTGTAGCATATGTTTTTATTTATTTCAAACATTTACATTAATAAGAAAATGTGTATTTTCAATGGAAATATTATTTGTTTATTGTAGTAATAAGTAATTTAGTAATTTAATGTAGTATTAAACTAAAAAAATAATAATAATTAAACAAATGTATTGTTATTATTAAACTATAATTCGAAGGAAAAGTACTTATAAATCGCATAAACAAGAAAGTCTAACAACAACGGTTTTTTTATATTTATGGTCATCCGTAGCAGGCGTGACGCCATCAATTTAACTGGAAGCCACGTTCACATAAAAATCTAAAAAAAACGCCAAAAATTAAATATGAAAAGATTTTTTTTTATTTTAAAAATTAATTTATTTTACGTGTTTAAATTATTTTGGTGGGTGTCGTCCGGTGGGCTTTTGTCCGGTGGGCTTTTGTCCGCACACCAGCATTATTAGTGTGGTCTACATTTTTTTTTGGTGGCTTTCAAATCGTAAACTGCCGCGGTCATTTCCAGGACTGACTGGATTTTTCGTCAAATTATTGAAACCCGCTGTTAAATTTTCTATCTGAAGTCAACAAAATTTGCATACGCAAGAGTAGATCGTGCGAGAATCACGCTGAACACGAGATCGTTCTGCACGGGTGTTTGCTCTGGAAGCGGCCATGTTTTTTTGTTTCTTCTCTTCTATCAAATTTTCTGCAACAAGACACGTTCGCTTCGGTGATGGTAAGTTAATTCTTTCAATTACATCTCGGTTCTGTTTCGGAAACGTCAACCATAGATTTTACTGGGGTGACGTATGTACAACGAATGCTACGAAATCGATAAAGACGAAGCAAGTACGCCGTTCTGAATGTTACCGACCCCCCTTTTTCATGTTAAGAATGAATTCTGAAACTCCGCCAGTAAAATCTATGGTTGACGATTACGAAACAGTACCTACGTTTCTTCCACTAGCTATATTTCACTAGCTATTTTCAAGAAATTGTTAACTATTATCGATTATATGAAAGAAAATTAGTCAAAACCAATTTATTTAGTTTACCTACACATATGTGCGTCAAAAACAATTTAATAGAAAATATAAGCATGTGAAGTTACGTTACTATTAGGCGTGAATAAGTAATTATCCGTCGGACATTTTATTTTTTCCAGAAGTAGTTTATGACCGAACCGTAGGGACCTCCAAAGCTCACCATAGAACCCCTCCACTATATGTAACACGATGTAACTTTAATAAAGGTTTATATTATCATCATAACTTTTTTACCATTCAAAAAAAGAAACATAAAATCAACTGCTGATGATTAACAAAACACATTTTCAGCGTACGAAAATAATGAAAATGAGTAGGTACGTGCAAATCAATGGCCGATTCCCAAAAATGAAAAAACATTTTGACCCCCCCCTTTACTTAAAAATACACTAAAATTCAGGAAATCAACCAATTTTACTGAGATTTTCAATATTTATTAATCAACAATCACGGAATATAATGAACCATTTTTTTTTTAAATCTTAGTGAAAATGTATTATTTTTTTAAAAGAAAATACACCTTTACTAAAGTTATATTTTTATATATTAATAAAAAAAAATGCATAATTTTTTAAATGTTACTTATGTAAATAAAGGATCGTAGATGTTAACAAATAAAATTTTTTTTCAAAATATTTCATATATATTACGAAAGAGGCCAGTAAATACCGTGTTAATAAAATCACTATAACTCGAAGAAAAATTAATTCTTTGAATTAGCGATATTATTATTGAATAAAGCATTGTTTAATCAATATTTTCACCAAAAAAATAATATAATTGCAAAAAATATTTCATGCGATTTTAATGATTAAAGTTTTTGGAAAAATAAAAAATGCGACGTAATTATATTTCCATTTCATAGAGAAACGAGTCATCATCAGCGCAAGAATTTCTTGTTTATAATCTTGAAAATAAACCAAACATTTACACATTTGTGACTCAGTAAGTTAACGAAAAAAAGAATTTAAAAAATTGAATAATTTCTACTAACGATTGATTCGCAAGGCTATGGAAGGCACGCTATGTAATAAACAGGCGCAATTAAACCTCCCACCACTCCCACTTAATTTTCATCAATTCTGTTAATTTCACAATTCATTGGAAAGATAAAACGTAAGTTTTTCTTTGTTTTTTTCATTAATAAATATTCTTTAAAAAGTTTAAAATTTATTAATAAATAAATAGTTCAAATATGACATTTTCTTTAAAATTGAATTTTATTTATTTAATTATAAATAATTGTAATTAACAAAAAAGTAAAACGTTAACAATAATTTGTTAATGTTTTAATTTTTTTCAATGAATATTTATTTACTTTTTCACACTGAAAATTAAATACTATTTTAGCTTAAAATAAAAAAATACCCATTAAGTTTTATTTTTAAAGAATTAATGTATTTTAAAATTAAATTAATTCTATAAAAATAAATCGAGTAATGTAATTGTTCAAGTTTTTAATCAATCATCATGTAAAAATAATTGATCAAATTGAAGGATTTCGTAACGTTAACGTAAAAATAATTTTAACATTTGAAAGAAAGTTATTTCAAATTCTAAGGAAATCATTGGTAAACAATTTCTTTAGCTTTTTTTTTTACAGATATGCTTAAAGAAGCACCATTATTACTTTTTAAACATTTCCATAAATTATTTTGCAAAACATTTGTAATAAAATCATTTTAACCCCACTCTTCAGTTTAAAAAAAAAGGTTTTTTTTTTTTTAAAGTTATAACATTAAATATAAATCTTTGTAGATAAAATAATTAAAATCTTAATTCTGTAAATTCGAAAATATTATAATTAAATAAGATTTTCTTTTTTTTTTCATTACAGAAAAATTAAATTAATTAACTTTCTTATTACATTTTCTTTTAATTTTTAGATGTCTATGCTATCATATATCCAGGAGCAGTATCCTATAGTTCAGAATTCTCATCCAGTTTTAGTTGGGCACATAGTAAAGAAATTTATCGATAAGGATTTTTCACAGAATAGAATACAAGAATGGGCTACTGTGGAAAACAGACGAAATGGTTACCCACCAATAACCAGTTCTATGATTTGTAAATTGAAAGTATTTTTCAAGAAAAGGCATAATTTACATTTAACCGCCTTCAAAAACGTGTGCAAAACTGAAGCCCATGCATGTATCCTCTCAACTACAACTAACACCTAAACCAACAACTGCATCCATTGCTTCTGCCTCTACTTCTCCAACTAATAAACTTTTGTTAACAAAACTAGCAAAAGTAAAAAAAGAACTTTCCTTCCTAAAAAGAAAATTCAACAGTACAAAACAAAAGTGGCATGCTAGAATATCTAACATGAAAAAAAAAATTGGCAAATGCTGAAACCAAACTCCAGACATGTAACAGGTTTAGGGTCAGAGTTAGCTTGGGTCCTAATCTGCACCAGTACATAAAAATAAAAATAAGGGAAAATTATTAAAAAACCTTCTGTTCAAAAAAATAATAAATTCGTGTCTTCCATACTTGTCAATTTAATGTAGACATATTTTTCGTAACTTTAAAAAATAAAGAAATTAAGTTCTAATCATTTTTCAATTTCTATAAAGCATAACTTCCATATAAATTTTTTTAAATAAAAATAAATATTACTGCAGTTCAGGGCTTCCATACTTTCAGATTTGGTCGCCAAATTTTGTTTACACTTACATAAAACAACAAAATGCGCTCGTGATGTATCTTTTATTTTTTATTTTGGATAATTCGGCAAGTTTTAGTAGAAAAATGAAGGTCAATTTTTTTTTAATTCACTCTCTTAAGACTAAATTTAATAATTTTCTTTGAAATAGTTCCAAAAAATTGATATTTATCTTTCCAACGAATTTAAAACGTGTTTTATCGAATTGCAGTTTTGATCAATTTTTAACGTTTATAGGGTTTTTTGACAACATTTTTAATTCTAATTTTTTTTTCAAACGTAAATATACATTTGTTTCCTTTTATATAATAACATTAGGCTTTTATCTTTCAAACACAATCAAAAGTTAAACGAAAACTGCTTTAAAAAATTAAGAAAAGACACTTTTAAGAACGAGGGTCAGTGCAAGCGGCCATTAAATTTGCACGTTAAATGAGAAACTAAAAAGGTGTTTACTTTATTTACGCCTTAAAACAACGTTCCTATGTAGTGACTAATTTTTATGCGCTAACACCCGTGTGTTTAATAAATGTAGCAAAAATCAAGTAATAGTCAGATTTTCACGAAATTTTCAATACTTATTCATTATTAATTTGTTTTTTTTTTAATTCTTTTTTTCGTAAAATATATTAGGGAAAATATTTTTTCTACCTAAACAAAATATATTCTGATCGATCCAAATGTTAATGTTATATAAAGTGAAAGAGTCTTAAAAAACACATAAGATTGACCTTTTTTTATATTATTGGTAAACACTTTTGGGTAAAGTATCAGTGAATTCGTGAATAAAAAACGTAAACAATAGCCCGAATTTCGTACTAAAATCTCAAGATAAAGAATGGGTTTTATTTTCCCAGTTCTTTAAATAAACTATTTTACTTTGAAACAACTTTCTGTATATATATATATATATATATATAACTTTATTTTGGGAAAATTTACAACAAAGAATTTAAGCATCTTATGTAAAGTACGCACATAATGATGACGTCGTCGATTTTGTGGTACGCTTTGGAGGTCCCTCCCGAACCGGAAACGGTCCTGGGTATGACCTTAAAAGACCTCCAGTGGTGAGCCCCTTACTTGGGAGCTGTGGGGAATGTGGAGTTGCCCCTTAGTTGCCATTGCTCCCAGGTCCACTCTGGCCCGGAGTGGTAGTACCTGTAAGGGCCCTATCTATGGGCCAAATAGAACCTACTGGCGCTACCAGATCAGGCTGTCTGAAGTTATTGACTTCCTGACTCAAAATGCACCAAACATTGATGTTTTATTGTTTTTATTTCTTTGCAAAACTCAATCATGTTTTTGAAAAATCCAAAAAAAAAAAAAAAACAATTTCTCTCCCCGCCCCTCTCACTCAACCAAACATCATGAATAGATACTTGAACATATGAAAAACTTGAAGCATAAAAACTGTCACCAAAATGATCGGATTTAGCATTAAATAACCCGAAAAGGGTTTATATGTGTTAAGCTTTGAGGGGTAGAGCGTAACATCGTGGTAGACTATGAGTCACGAAGACATAGAAGAAAAGACAAGAATAGAATGGGGTAACAATAATACGTGCGTATTGCACAACTTTTATTCTCGGACTGAAGATACAATTTTGAAAGAACAAATTTGGCGCCTAATTTTCATGTCACGTGATACCTATGCAGCGCAGTAATTATCACGTAGTGCGGTGATCGGGTCGATGGCCTTATCACCATTTGGTTGAGTGGAATTGTATTCAGTTGACAATTCAACAATATGCCGTAAAACAACCAAACAAAACACCATGAATAAATATTTGAAGATATATAAAACTTGAAGCAGAAAAACTTTTACCAAAATGACCGTATTCGGCATTAAATAATCCGAAAAGGGTTGATGTGCCGTAAAACAAAACAACCAACCAACCAACCGAACCGGAAGGGTTTAATTTTAAGATAAGTAAAGCCCTCTGTCGTATCAAGAAACTTACTTTTGATTTTTTTTTAATTAATAGCTTTAATTAAAGTTTAAAATGTAAGAAGCTAAGTATCAAGTCCTTATTTCGTAATCGTTAACCATAGATTTTACTGACGGAGTTTTAGAATCTATTCTTAACATGGGGAGGGGGAGGGTGCTTCGGTAACATTCGGAACGACGTACTTGCTTCGTCTTTCTCGATTTCGTAGCATTCGCTGTACATACCCCTTATTTATATTAAAATTAAACCCTTCCTGTCCGGTTATAACTGTAAACCAGGAAAAATATAATGGCCGACGGATGATTAATTACTCAAAGCCAATATTAACGTAACTTTACATGCTTATATTTACTATTAAATATTAAATTGCTCTAACGCAAATAGGTCACACACGAGTAGGTAAATTAAGATAAATTGTTTTAGGACTAATTTCTCAACTGTATTTCCTTTCAAATCTTTGGGCATTTATAACGACAGTTAACAGAACGAAAAAGGGGTGAAAAAAATAGGCAACAAATAAATGTGTGCTTGTTCAGTGCTTCGGCCATACGGAAAAATTATTTATTTGTGAAAACAATATTATGTACTTACTCAGTGGTATTTTATTGTTCAATGTTGAAAAAAATAGGAAAAATTATCCACTAGAACTTTAATTACAAGTATGCCTCCATCTTGTTTCGTTGGACACAATTCAAGGGCAGATAATTTGCAAATTATCTGCCCTTGATTTGTGTCCAACAAAACAAGATGGAGGCTTACTCATCCAAGGGATTGCTATAATACGTAAAATGGGAAAATACTTGTAATTAAAGTTCTAGTGGATAATTTTTCCTACTTTTTTCAACATTGAACAATAAAATACCACTGAGTAAGTACATAATATTGTTTTCACAAATAAATAATTTTTCCGTATGGCTGAAGCACTGAACAAGCACCAATAAATGTTACCAAAGGCAAGATAAGTTACTCTTCTACCTACCTGGATAAGTTATAACTTATTTTAAAGCGTTTTTTTTAGTTCGATTTACAATTAGTGACGATACGCCATGTTAGAATTGAAAAAAAAAATGCCCATTTGATCACGTGACACCTCGATACTAATTTTAAATCAAACTAAAAAAAAGGCTTTAAAATAAGTTAAAACACAAATAAACTTATCCAGGTTAGTAGAAGAGTAACTTCTCTTGCCTTTGGTAATATTTATTTGTTGCCTATTTGGTTTTTGGGTTTTTTCACCCCATTTTCGTTCTGTTAGCTGTCGTTATGAATGCTCAACTATTTTATGTCACCACTAGTCGTATTTCTGTCTTTTTTATTTATCTATTTTAGTTCGGTTAACTCTCCCGATGTGAAGGGGGGGGGGCTTTCTTGGCCTGTGTGTGTCCGGCTAAAAAACAGAAACTACCAAAGATACATTTACAAATCTTACGTATTCCAATTCAGTCAGCATTGGCCCCTAGCTGGTTATTGTTAAACTAATAATCTAGTGTTGATTGGATACGCGTCAGCAGGGACGAAACTAGTGCATTTGATGCATTCTTACTACTAAATGTTCAAAAACTAACACTGAAACTAAGTTAAACAGTCGATTTCTGATGACTTTATTTTGTCTTGTTCCCTTTCTATTATGATCATGCGTTCATGTGCATTCACAGGCCGTGGTCGTCCACTCATTGTCTGCGTCCGAATTCAATGCTTGATTTCGACACTGGTCGTAGTGTCAATCACGTGGTCTCGGTCACGGCTGGGTACTGATATCGATCCTGACCCAGTGTTCGTGAGGTTCGACTCGGAAGCGTTCGGCTATCCTACGCAAACGCCCGAGTGTTGACGAGCCGAATGGTACCAGACGACAATTTTGATCGTCAACTCTCGGGCGTTTGCGTAGGATAGCCGAACGCTTCCGAGTCGAACCTCACGAAAACTGGGTCAGGATCGATATCAGTACCCACGGCTGTAACAAAAGGATTTTTCTGCGTCACAAAATCACAACTGAAGTAACGATATTTTATTTTGAAAAGTTACAAGGATACTTTGTTTTTTTTTTTACCGGCCGACAGACTTGCAATCAGAAATCTGAACCCAACCTAGCAAATATATGCGCGCCTCTCCACAAGGTTAGACACAAGGTCAAGTGTAGCTTTAAAAAACTAGCGCATTATGATTAGAGCACTCTGGCTTACAAAACATGCCTGAGCAGCCTCGTCTGAATTCCCCGGTAACGGTGCCTTAGGTTATTAGCAATAAACTAACCCTTTCGCAAAGAGAAGGTAAATCCTGGGAGGGTGGACCCCCTGAGACTGAACAGAATCATACCTCAGACCGACAAAATAGGGCCAGAAGAAACCATCCACGACGGTCCACGCTTTTTCCGGACTTATTGTTGCAGACGTATCCCCGACTGTTACGAACAGCTCGTGTGTATATATTTGCTCGTCTATAGTAAAACTGTATGTTTCTCTGTCTAAGGATGTAATTGAAAACAAGGTCCTATATCAAGATCAAACACAACTTTTATCGTTTTATATGCTGTCATCAATAACGACGTTTAACTTTATTTTAGAAATAAAAAAAATAAGGAGTAAAGTACAGAATAGTCAACAGTCGAGAATTCGTAAACAAAAAATTTAAAAGAACAAATAATTTATACCAAGCGCAGTAGCATTAAATTATCTATCGACCCGTATACTTTTAACGTGTGGAAACTGTTTATAATTTTTTATTTTTTTAAATTTTATGGTAAGACTGCATAACACTGCCCCCCCTGGCTGTGCGCATGCGCTAACAAACGGAAGCGCTAATAGAATTCCTCATCAATGGGAGTATATTTGTGAATATTTGCTTAGAAAAGAACACAAATATGTTTTACTGTATTAGTAAATAAAATCAACAATTTGTATCCAGTTTAAATTTAGGTTTGTTTTTTATTCTTATCGATAGACTTTTAATTTTTGCGCTTCCGTTTGTTGGCGCATGCGCATAGCCAGGGGGGGGCAGTGTTATGCAGTTTTACCAATTTTATTTCGATGAAAGTTGGCTTATCGACACACGAAAACCAACAATGGTTGTCAAGATGATAGCTTCGCTGAGTCGAGGCGATTACGTGTGGTTTTACGAAGGTTGTTGTTTACCACTTGGACTTAGGATTAGTGGTAGGTTAAATATTTTTTTATTACTACCTTTTCAGAATGAAGTTAACCAAAGTTAAGCGATCACCTAAAAAATATCGGCCGCCATTTCTTTTCGTGTGTCGACAAAAAAAACTTCCTTCGAAATAAAAATCTGAAATTAAAAAATCTTAGTTTCCACACATTAAAAATATACGGGTCGGTAGAGAATTTAATTCTACTGCCTTTGCTATAAATTATTTGTTGTTTTTATTTTATTTGTTATTCTTTTGCTTACGGGTTCTCGACTGTTAACTATTCTGGACTTTTACAAACATAAGTTTTATACTGGTAATGTGGGGGGGGGGGGGTCAGAGCTGCGAAAAGAGCACCCTAGGGTCCTCATTGATTCTTGAGTGACACCAGGATGTCAACTAGTTCAGTATATTCTTCTTATTTGAGACCCGGGCAGCACTGAGTAGTGTTGCTAGTCGAAGATACGTCGGAAACGTGTTTATCAGTTGCTTAAATAAAACACAACGGACACTAATTATATCTAAGTGTCATCCGATTCTTGCAAAAACGGTCAACCAATTGTTTCGTGTTTTTCATCCAATCGCCGTTTGGTTAACGCCTGACACAGACGTGCCTCCCCCTCTCGCCCCTCCCCCCTCCCCTAATATTTTTGCTGACGTAAATGATAATGAGAAAAAGTCGGATTTGAAGTGAGGTTTTCCTGTATCATTTGCGGATAGGGTGGGTGTGGTCGAGATTGACTAAGGCGAGGGGTGGAGGTTTGATCAGAAGTGAGAGAAGGGAGTTGACGAACAGAAAAAAGTCTGGTTTATGACCGAAAATATATCAGAAGTAAACAAACAAATCTAAGAATATCTTCTTCTTCCTCCTCTTCTTTTTTTCTTTTTCTTCTTTTTCATCTTCTTTTTCATTTTTTTCATCTTCTGATTCTTTTTCTTCTTTTTCATTTTTTTCATCTTTTTTTTCATTTTTTTCATCTTTTTCCTGTTTTAATCTTTTTCATCTTCTGATTCTTTTTCTTTTTCATTTTTTTCATCTTGTTTTCATTTTTTTCATCTTTTTAATTCTTTTCATCTTTTTCATCTTTTTCATCTTTTTCATCTTTTTGATCTTTTTCATTTTTTCATTTTTTTCATCTTTTTCATTTTTTTTCATCTTTTTCATCTTCTGATTCTTTTTCTTTTTCTTCTTTTTCATTTTTTACATCTTTTTCATCTTTTTCATCTTCTTCTGATTCTTTTTCTTCTTCTACATCCTTTGCTTTCGCAAACCAATGAGTCACCACAATTCATAACCGCTTCGACCACAAAACAGCCCGTCGCCATCTGACTGACCTTTGATCCTAATTCCTGTTACCTGTCTCATCGAGACAGATACGGATATCTGCGTGGACAGATAATTCCGAGTGCCGCCGACGGCGCGCATATCTCAGCAGCATTTCTTCAGTGGACAACACAACTTCGGTTCATTGAACGTGCGGTAACGAGATTGCGAAAATGAAATTACCAAAAAACAAAACGGCTTTATAGAGCTCGTAGAAGTTGTTTAATTCGAAAAGACGTCGTAAAGTAAAAATAAAAAAATAAATTAAAAATCACCGACTTGCTACATACTATTACAGAGAGAGCAAACAAGCTCAGCTAGCTAATATCAAACACACACACTATATATATATATATATATATATATATATATATATATATATAAGCCCCCTTCACCAAAGGCCGGGCACTCTGAGTGACTTTAATAACAAGCAGTACTAATAGCGAAATGCACGATCCGAATACGTTCGTTGATCACTCTAAACTGCTTGTGTAAATTTAGCCGCCGATTCGCTATTTACAAAGTTAAATTCCTCCCTAAGTAATAACTAGTTCACTATGGCCAATGGGTTAAGAGTCTTGACTACAAATCAGTGGCGATCGTTGGGAATTAGCTTCCTGCACTGAAGATTGCGTTAGCATGAAACATCGATGTCCGTAGGTAATAATAGGAAGCTAATTATATATATATATATATATATATATATATATATATATATATATATATCATTTGAATCAAAGGGAAAACAGTTTTAAGTGGAGGGGTTGTGCCGCCGGGGACCATCTTAATATTATCAAAATTTGCTGAAATTTTGGGAATAGAAATCATTTTTGGTTATTTACCTATGGTTTAAATTTCATTTGAATCTAAGGAAAAACAGTTTTCAGTGGGCGGGTGGTGCTCCCCCCCCCCCCGGGATCCCCAACGTTGAAGTAGTTATTTCTTATATAGCCTATGACCTTCACTGAGAGGTCAGAAGTCCACATGCCAATTTTCAAGCAATTCTGTCCAGCGGTTTGGGTGAACATAAGACACAAAGACCGGACGGACACATAAACACACAGAGTTACTATTTTATATATAGAGAAGATAACAGAAAGAAAATACATATACGGTGCGTTTACTTGTATACATTGCACACTACATTGATCTTATAAGTTGGTTCTTCCCCTTCTGATGTATTATTTTTTATACTGCTGTTAAGCAATCAAACCTCGTATACGCACCGGTTTAGTTGCCAATAACCAAACTATATTGCAGTTAGTACTACGTTGCATAGCACTAGTAGAACTCGATGAGTCATCTGACACAATGATCGCCAACCTTTTGAACTCCATGGACCATTAAGTGCATCATTTTAAATTTGGCGCGCCACTAATATGATTTTAGAAAAAAAAACGATAAATATATTTCTACTACTAATGGGGATTTGGTATCTGTCTGTCTGAAGCAAAAACTATACTATTAGTTTTATTAATATACTTTTATCGCGCGGGGGGGGGGTAGTGTAGTACCTTTTCTGTTATAAGACCATCCTCCGATGCATTATTCCCTAGTTTTTTTGTTGTTTTTTTTTTGGGGGGGGGTAGTGTTATATATGTTTATTCGTCATTAGACCATCACCCAGGCAATACCTCCTCCTTTGTGAGGTAGTGTAGCATTTGTTCTGTTGTCACGAGACCATCCTCCCAGTAATTACTATCTCCTTTGAGGTGGCGGATAGTGTAGTATATGTTCGTTTGTCATCCCAGGCATTACTTCCTCCTCTTTTTTAAGGACGTGGTAGTGTAGTATCTGTTCTGTTATCATGAGCCCATCATCCCGGCGTTAAATTTGGGGGGGGGGGGGGTAATAGCGTACGTCAAGAAGTTGTCACAATCGGCAAAAATATGTAACCAAGGTGGGGGGGGGGTCATATTATCGCTGGTATATAATAATCAGAAAACTTTTATTAATTGTAACAAAGTCATAGTGTAATTATTTAAATAAAACAAATTGAAAATTTAAAGTTTATTCAAGTATTAGCAGGGCTACTCGGCGTTGCCCGGGGCCGTAGAAAAACAAACTAGAATAGGTTAAAAAGTGTTTAACATCTTTATATTAAAACTTTTATCTCTCTACCTCTCTCAATCCGTCTCTCTTTCCCCCTTCCCAGTTTTTCAACATCCTTTCACCCACCCTCTTTTATCTCCGCCCAGTCAATTCCTCTCTTGTTTTAATGTATTGACAATAATAATAATAATAATAATAATAATAATAATAATAATATAATGTAAGTCATTCGCTTCTCCTTTATATAATAAATAGCATTTGAAATGGCCGAAACCCCCTCATGACGAGATCAGTTGATCTCCAAAGAATGAATAAGGCTTTAAAATGTTTAGATATTATTCATCAAAGCCAACGTTGATCAAGAATATACTAACTTTGTGGGTCCTTGTATTGTAGGTTTTTTAAAAAACTTTTAGTTGAACATAAATACACAGACAACTTTCCTTTATATAATAAACTAGCAGAGCTATCCGGCGTTGTCCAGGGGAAAAGTGTAACATATTTCTATTAAAACTTCTATCTATTCTCTATCTTTCTCTCTGCCCCCTCCCCGTTTCCCCTGCCTCTCTTCACATCCTCTTCTCTGCTCAGCCAATTCCTCTTTTGAGACACACACACACACAACCTCTTTTTTTTATGAGCCGGTATAAAGGTAGTAACTCCTTGAGTACAAAAAATAAGAGTTATTTGTGGGTATTTGTTTTGTCGTTTTTACTTTTAACCAGACATACATACATACAGACAGACAGACAACTGCCCTTTATATTATAGAAGACTAGCGAAAATAGACTCCCTAACGGTCGTCCATTTTTGCTAGGCTGCCGCGTTCTTGGGTGGTGAGACAAAAAAAAAATTGCCTCTCTTCACACTCTCTTCTCTGCTCAGTCAATTCCTCTTTTGAGACACACACACACACAACCTGAAATAATAATCGAGCGCGGAGGCAGCCCCCAAAGTATAAAGAAGAACCAATTATTATACGATCATTCATTGCTAAATGAGAGATCTGGAAAAAAAAGCGATTTCTTCAAGTAGGAAAATTAAGAGGATATTTTCAACTGGTGGTTTCGGTAGAGCGTTGGGCAGTTAGCATCAAGGTTGCGAGTTCGAATCGCGGCGTTGACGCCGAAAATTATTTATTGTTTATTTAGTCGTTAATATGTGGCCCAATGTATTTATTATGTTTCTGACTTTGAAATTAATTAAATAGTAATTATCACCCCCCTCTCCGCCCTCTCGTTTACAAAAATTCTCCAGGACGGACAGACAGACAGACAGAATGACAGAGAAAGTGTTCGTTATATTATAAGTGGACTAGCGAAAATAGACTCCCTAACGGTCGTCTATTTTTGCTAGGCTGCCGCGTTCTTGGTGTGTGAGACAAAGAAAAAAAAATTTGTCTCAGAATACTTTTTTTTTTTAAAAAGGAAAACAAATTTTTTTTTTTTTTTTAGGCGGAAAAAAAATTTTTTTTTTTTCGCGCCAAAAAAAATGGGAGGGGGACTTTTATGAAACTTAAATAACAGGTATTAAGCATCAATTAATAAATTTTCCCTAAATTTCAGTTTGTTTAGAGTATCGTAAAGTGGTGTTAGGGTTAGGGTTAGAGTATCTTAAAGTGGTGTTAGGGTTAGGGTTAGAGTATCTTAAAGTGGTGTTAGGGTTAGGGTTAGAGTATCTTAAAGTGGTGTTAGAAGGCATTATCACAATCTCCTATTTGAAAATTCAAATATTTTAGATTTGCGTGAAATTTGATCCATAGTCATTAGAAACCAATTAAGCAAGATTCCCTGAACTTCAATTTCTTCGTAAGACCCCTTAAGTTTGAGCATTCAATTTTAGAAATTTTCTAGAATCAAAATCAAGTAATGGATTGTAATTTTAGAAATTTTCGAGAATCAAAATCAAGTAATGGATTGTAATTTTAGAAATTTTCTAGAATAAAAATCAAGTAATGGATTGTAATTTTAGAAATTTTCTAGAATAAAAATCAAGTAATGGATTGTAATTTTAGAAATTTTCTAGAATCAAAATCAAGTAATGGATTTTAATTTTAGAAATTTTCGAGAATCAAAATCAAGTAATGGATTTTAATTTTAGAAATTTTCTAGAATCAAAATCAAGTAATGGCGTTTGATCAAAATTGGAATAACGATTCTAGAATGATGTTTAGTAATATAATATTTTGAGTTTAATCTTCGTAACAGGAAATAAAAACGGTGCCAAAATATTCTGTTAATGAAATTAATTTTATCCGTCATGGAACGAGTATTCTTCTAATATATATATATATATATATATATATATATATAATAATGGTAATAATCCAGGTAAAAAATATCCACAGGGTGGTAATCCAGAGAATTTTAACCGGGTTTATAAAAAGTGCTCAATATCAAAATAGAGCTTTATATATGATAATTTTATTTACACAGACATCTACAAAATCTGCGACACTGGAATCTCTCCAAATATGATCTGAGGTTAAGATCGGATTCTAACTCTGCCTGATGAGATCTCAGTTTATAGTAACTGTTGATCGATAACATCGACATGCCAGTGTCGCAAATTTTGTACATGTCTGTGTAAATAAAATTATCATATATATATATATATATATATATATATATATATATATATACTAAAAGTTGGTTAACTATCTATACCGGCGGTTTCTGTGGCAATCTAGAAATCAAATTCTTGGGCTTGAATACTTCGTCTACCCGTTCATCAGCAGTTGGTCTAATGACATACCCAGGATAAAATAGAACTCTCTTTCGTCTAAGTTATAAATCAGGAGGTAATTCATCTTTTTCTTTTTCTTTTTATTTTTATTTTTCTTCTTCATGATAATAGTCTTTTTAATTTTACTCCTGGTGGAGGAACCCCTTCCTGGTTCTTTTCCACCTTGTTTTATCTCTGGCTAGGCATGGTCAAGTAGGACTTAGTTGACAATCGAGCTCGTCTCTCCACCGGATGTTCGGCATTCCTCTAGGTCTTTTCTATTAACTCAGTCCATTCTGTCTCTATATATGCCCACCCGTTGTCTGTACATCTCGAAAGGTGACATGCCCATCTATATTTTGTCCATTCCTATGGTAGTGATGATGTCATTTACTCCAGTTTGCTGTCTGATCCAGGTGTTTCTTTTTCTATCATGTAAACTGATGACGAGTATAATACGTTCCATTAAGCAGGATGCAATTAAAAATTTCAAATACTTTGAAATCCCTATAGACGATTGATTGAGAGTTATTGCTGTGCAATTAAAAATTTCAAATACTTTGAAACCCCTATAGACGATTGATTGAGAGTTATTGCTGTTCAATTAATAATTTCAAATACTTTGAAACCCCTATAGACGATTGATTGAGAGTTATTGCTGTTCAATTAAAAATTTCAAATACTTTGAAACCCCTATAGCGATTGATTGAGAGTTATTGCTGTTCAATTAATAATTTCAAATACTTTGAAACCCCTATAGACGATTGATTGAGAGTTATTGCTGTTCAATTAAAAATTTCAAATACTTTGAAACCCCTATAGACGATTGATTGAGGGTTATTGCTGTTCAATTAATAATTTCAAATACTTTGAAACCCCTATAGACGATTGATTGAGAGTTATTGCTGTTCAATTAAAAATTTCAAATACTTTGAAACCCATATAGACGATTGATTGGGAGTTATTGCTGTTCAATTAAAAATTTCAAATACTTTGAAACCCCTATAGACGATTGATTGAGAGTTATTGCTGTTCAATTAAAAATTTCAAATACTTTGAAACCCATATAGACGATTGATTGGGAGTTATTGCTGTTCAATTAAAAATTTCAAATACTTTGAAACCCCTATAGACGATTTATTGAGAGTTATTGCTGTTCAATTAAAAATTTCAAATACTTTGAAACCCCTATAGACGATTGATTGAGAGTTATTGCTGTTCAATTAAAAATTTCAAATACTTTGAAACCCATATAGACGATTGATTGGGAGTTATTGCTGTTCAATTAAAAATTTCAAATACTTTGAAACCCCTATAGACGATTGATTGAGAGTTATTGCTGTTCAATTAAAAATTTCAAATACTTTGAAACCCATATAGACGATTGATTGAGAGTTATTGCTGTTCAATTAAAAATTTCAAATACTTTGAAACCCCTATAGACGATTGATTGAGAGTTATTGCTGTTCAATTAATAATTTCAAATACTTTGAAACCCATATAGACGATTGATTGAGAGTTATTGCTGTTCAATTAATAATTTCAAATACTTTGTAACCCCTATAGACGATTGATTGAGAGTTATTGCTGTTCAATTAATAATTTCAAATACTTGAAACCCATATAGACGATTGATTGAGAGTTATTGCTCTTCAATTAATAATTTCAAATACTTTGAAACCCATATAGATGATTGATTGAGAGTTATTGCTGTTCAATTAAAAATTTCAAATAATTTGAAATCCCTATAGACGATTGATTGAGAGTTATTGCTGTTCAATTAAAAATTTCAAATACTTTTAAATCCCTATAGACGATTGATTGAAAGTTATTGCTGTTCAATTAATAATTTCAAATACTTTGAAATCCTTATAGACGATTGATTGAGCGTTATTGCTGTTCAATTAAAAATTTCAAATACTTTGAAACCCCTATAGACGATTGATTGGGAGTTATTGCTGTTCAATTAAAAATTTCAAATACTTTGAAATCCCTATAGACGATCGATTGAGAGTTATTGCTGTTCAATTAATAATTTCAAATACTTTGAAACCCCTATAGACGATTGATTGAGAGTTATTGCTGTTCAATTAAAAATTTCAAATACTTTGAAATCCCTATAGACGATTGATTGAGAGTTATTGCTGTTCAATTAAAAATTTCAAATACTTTTAAATCCCTATAGACGATTGATTGAGAGTTATTTCTGTTCAATTAAAAATTTCAAATACTTTGAAACCCCTATAGACGATTGATTGAGAGTTATTGCTGTTCAATTAATAATTTCAAATACTTGAAACCCATATAGACGATTGATTGAGAGTTATTGCTGTTCAATTTATAATTTCAAATACTTTGAAACCCATATAGATGATTGATTGAGAGTTATTGCTGTTCAATTAAACATTTCAAATACTTTGAAACCCCTATAGACGATTGATTGAGAGTTATTGCTGTTCAATTAATAATTTCAAATACTTTGAAACCCATATAGACGATTGATTGAGAGTTATTGCTGTTCAATTAAAAAATTCAAATACTTTGAAACCCCTATAGACGATTGATTGAGAGTTATTGCTGTTCAATTAATAATTTCAAATACTTTGAAACCCATATAGACGATTGATTGAGAGTTATTGCTGTTCAATTAAAAAATTCAAATACTTTGAAACCCCTATAGACGATTGATTGAGAGTTATTGCTGTTCAATTAATAATTTCAAATACTTGAATCCCATATAGACGATTGATTGAGAGTTATTGCTGTTAAATTAATAATTTCAAATACTTTGAAACCCATATAGACGATTGATTGAGATTTATTGCTGTTCAATTAATAATTTCAAATACTTTGAACCCCATATAGACGATTGATTGAGAGTTATTGCTGTTCAATTAATAATTTCAAATACGTTGAACCCCATATAGACGATTGATTGAGAGTTATTGCTGTTCAATTAAAAATTTCAAATACTTTGAAACCCCTATAGACGATTGATTGAGAGTTATTTCTGTTCAATTTTAAATTTTGATTAAATAATGCTATATCGAACAAAGAAATATGATAGTATTTTAATAAGATTCCCAAAGTTACCATTTCCTGCTGCAATACCACAAATTCGTAGAGTGCTGAGTAGAAAAAATATTTTTAAAAGCCACAAGACCCAATTTTTTGTTTTGTTTTATTTTCAAAAATAGAATCTAATTAAAAACTGATAGAATATAGAGTGTATATTTAATTATAAGATAAAAGTTTAAATTAAAAAGTTAAAAAGTAAAATGAAAAAACAAAACCGTAAGGATTTTATTTACACATCTGATGATCGGAGAGCGGAAATCCCTTGAAACTGCAGTAAATAAAGCCAAATCTATAATTTATTAGATACCAGTGTTTTGCGGATGCACAAATAACAAAATAGAATAATTAAGATCGGATATCCCTTGCAACTGCAGTTAAGTGTTAATAAAGCCAAATCTATAATGTATGATATACCAGCATGAATAGAAGAATTAACAAAATGTGTGTGACATTTTTTTTTTTTAATTTCTCTCTCTTATTCTCCCCCTCTTTCTCTCTATTTATTTTTTTCTGGAAGTGTGTTCAGTATAATAGAAAAAAAAAGTGACTCACAGTTTGACCTAGTTTCAGTGTTATTTTTGAAACAACTACAAGTATGAACGTAATTAAAAAAAATACTAATTTGGTCTCTGATGAGTTGAAAGGGAGAAGTGTTACAGTATTTTTCTTCTTTTAATCAGTATTACTGTATTACTACTTTACTATATATATATATATATATATATATATATATATATATATATACACGCACATACATACTAGCCGACCCTATCCAGCGTTGCTTGGGATTAAACAATGATTGACAATATTAAGTAATTGGTTTTCCAAAAATCGAGAAAAAAATGGTGGACGGTTAGAGCCAAGATCGAACACTGGATTTTAAGATGTTCAGCCTGATCCGTTACCACATGAGCTACATACAGTAGGTCGTTTACATTATAATACATGTTACAGCTGTTTCTATCGGGTGTTGGTCATTAATAAAAAGTGTCACCATTGTATAATAATTCCGAATGGGATACAATTTTTTTTATATAGAAATTAAATAGAAATATATATTTTTTTGTTATTAAGAACATATGCCAAGTTTCCATAAAGAAAACTGAATAAACATAATCAAATATTCAGTTTGTAGTCTGTAAGCTATCGATGACAATATATGTGGAATAGAAAATATAATTATAGCAAATAAGCTACACAGAACCGTTTGTTGTATTCTTGAATGAAATCATTAGATTAGTTGCAATTAACCTGATGATTTCCTCTCGGGAATGAGACATGAAGAATTTTTGTTGCTTACTTGCCATAAGTATATTTTACTGGAATCTTAGGGAGGCTAATTAGCATGCAAACTCCAGAGAAAACCAACGTTTAGCACCAGGAAAAAATCAATGGTAAACGGCTGTTGCAATAATTACTTGCAATGTTTCTAGAAAGAGATGGAGAGTGCTGGAAATCCAGAAATACCATATTTACTTGGTTCCCCACTAGGACAGAGTTAAACAAGAGGTCGGTTTTTAATTTGGAGAAAATCCAGCTCTCTTAAAAGGGGCATTTTGGATTGGGACAAAAAATAGAAAATGGCCTCAGTCTAGAAGGATTTATTTTTCTTTCACTGACCGAGGGCAAAATGAATGCAATGTATGTATCAGGTTGGAAAGAAAGTAATGTCGTTTTTGTCCAACACATTTATTTCATCTGAAACATTCACATTAAGGCATTTTTAATCTTTACAATAATTTCCTTCATTTTCTATGACTTCTGTCCAACGATCAACTAGCTTCTTGATGCCTCCTTCAAAAAATTTCTCTGATTTTTTAGAGAAAATCTAATTTAGGTAATTTTAGAGTATGTCGTCATTTTCATAAATTTTATTGTTTAAGTGATGCTGCAACGACCGGAAAAGATGGTAGTCGGATGGAGCAATGTAAGGTGAATAAGGTGGATGAGGCAAAACTTCCCAATTGAAACTCATAAATGTTTCCTGAGTGAGTTTTGCTGTGTGAGGTTTCGCGTTATCATGCTGAAACACTACACCCTTCCTATTGAGTAATGCTGGTCGTTTTTTTTTTGATAGAGCAATTCCTAGATCATCCAGCTGTGAAACAATATTTTACTACTGTGATTGTTTGATTAGGCTCTAGTAACTCATAATGAATCAATCCTCTCATGTCCCACCATAAAGAGTATAAGCTTCTTTGGGTGTAGTCCTTGTTTTGGAACAGGCTGTGGACTTTGGTTTCGGTCTAACCATTGTCTTTTGCATTGGGTATTCTTGTAAAAGAACCCATTTTTCATCTCCAGACACAATTCTTTGCAAAAATGCTTCTCGATGATTCATGGAAAGCAAAGATGTGCAAACAGTCAATCTTTGATTTCGTTGAGCGTCGGTCAAATCGTGGTGAACCCAGAGTCCAAGTTGTAAAATTTTTCCTAACTCGTGACGGCATGAAATAAGTGTTGTATGGGTTGTATTGAATTGTTGAGCTAATTCTCTGCTGGTTAACTTTTTATTGCTCTCCACAGCGTCTTTCATGGCGTCTTTATCAATTGATTTTGGCCTTCCCGAACATCGCCGATCTGACAGGTTAAAGTCTCCAGAAGAAAATGTTACAACCCACCGTTGACATTTTTAATCATTCAGAACATTTATCCCATAGACAGTTCCAATATTCCTTGTAGCTTCTGCAGCTGAGTTTCCTTTTTTGAATTCTTAGAGCATGCAATATTTCAGATGCTCCTCACTAATATCCATTTTTTGACGGCTGAGACCGTTAAACTTAATATTTTCCACCTAATTGCTATATCTGAAAAGCAAAGCAAGATGTTAAGACACCAATTCACCAAAAAATCTAGAACTGTGTACAATTAAGGAGGTTGCAAAGTGATGAAGTAAAAAAGTACGACATTACTTTCTTTCCAACCTGATAGTATCAGAATAGATACTACACCTTGCTTCAGGAAACACTACTGACAATCACGTGTGTGAACATCTTTAGTGGGTAAATAATAGTGAATCTACGACGAAGTACATGAATTCTAGTTAAAAGAAAATGATGCTTTTTAAGAATAGGTATCTAAAGGTTTGCCAGCGTGACGTAGTCGTGACGTAAGCAGTCCCGGCTACGAACGGAGTAAGTAGAATCAAGTTCCGAATTTTACCGAAATATACAAATAAAAAAGGCGCTATTACTTGGCAGACGATTATCTTTCAATAAATTAGAAAAATCAAGTTCCGACTTTTACATAACTTTTTGCAATTTTACATTTGGAATTTTTTTGGATACATTTTCATTTACTTAAAGGGTCAGGTTATGGTTAGGTTAATGTTAGTTAAGGGTTATGTTCAAAAATCAGGTCGGTTCATATTGTGGAAAAGTACCGAAACAACATTACTGAATATGCTTAACTACAAGATAAAATCAACAGTTTCTTTCATTTAATAATTTTTTTCCGCATAAAAAAGCTTAATAATACATTTGGTTTGTTCGGTGAAGTTTGTTAACATACGCCAGTCTCGGAAGTATCCGGTGAAAATCTGAATTGATGTAAGTACTAAAATATTCTTAGATTCTTAATCCTAAAAAGTACCCCAAAATCATAACTTAGCATGAAAGGCTACACGAAACGGACACATTAGATGGGTGACTAAAGGAAAACCCACATTAATAGAAAAGGTAACTACTGGCCAATAACCTGCCTCCTAACAATGTGAAACATGTTAAGGGTACGACTGATAATTGATTTTTTTTATGGAAATCGCTCCAGACAAGGCATGAAGCCACTTGATGTAAGGAGCTAAAAATATATACTTCAAGGTCAAAAACTAGCTAACAATAATTGCTAGATGGATAAATTCCAACCTAGCAAACAGCAATTCTTCCCCCTTTGTCAGAAACATTGCTCATGGAATGTGAGGACTAAAAGACAAAATAAGGGAAGCGAGAGTTACGAGGCTGCGGAAAATAAACCCAAAGTCCACTTTCTACTCTCTAAATATGCTTAAGTATGTACAAAAAAAAAACGACAAAATTGTCAACTATATGAAGAAAGTAATGAAAATGTGAAGACTGGAACTGACAGCTTGAGGACAACACCCAGCAGAGATAAGATTTCAGAGAGGCATTTTTCAGGGGGACTCTCTATCACCACTACTTTTTAGCACAGCTATGATGCCACTCAATGGCACACTGAGAAGATGCAATGCCGGTTATAAATACAGACACAAAGCAAAAAATAACCCATCTCATGAACTTTTTGCAAAGAATAAAAAGGAACTAGAAAGTCTGATACAACCAGAATCTTCAGCCAGGACATTCGAATGGAATTCAAAATAGAAAAAATGTGAACTACTAGAGATGAAAAGAGGAAAACACTAGAAGTGCCGAAGCGAGACGAGATGAGGACACTTGGCTAACATAATAATTATAAATATTTAGTAGTGTTTAAAAGAGGACGCCATCAAATCCATGAAAATGAAAGAGCAGGCTGGAAAATGAGAAAACTCTTATAAACCAAACTGTATAGTACAAACAGAAATATATACATTTAAAGAGATTCTGAACCCTTCATAGTCTGGACAAAGAAGAACTCGAGCACCTAGATCAGATGACTAGGAAACTAATGACCATGCACAATGGGCTACATCCAAAAGATGATACTAATTGATTCTACATAAAAAAGAGAAGGTGCAGAGGACCAGAGACTGTGTGGATGATTCAAAAACAAAGACCTAGAAAAATACACCCAGCAGAAAAGCTAATCATTCCGAAAGAGGCACCACCAATACAGGGAGCAATGAAAATGGAAACAAATAAGCGAGAAAGATGGGAGGAGAAGCAGTTACATGAACGATTTATGTGACTAACCAGAGAAGAGAATAAGATCACCTGGACATGGCTGGTAAAAGGACGTTTGAATACAGAAACTGAATCGCTACTGGCAGTTGCACAGAACAAGGTGGTCGATCGGAGCAAACAGTAAATATAGACTCCGAGAACAAAGGGACGAAATAGTAAATCACATAATAAATGAATGCAGCAAAAAAGCCTACCCCCTCCCCAAATGCGAAAACAGACACGAATAGGAACTATGTTCTGATCTGCACTTTAAAAACATGCAGAGAAATGGTATAAAAAGATTATTGAAAAATTAAAATCACAAAATCTTCCAAGACATGGCGGTACAAACAGACAAACTCGTCCAAGTAAGGAGACGTAATAATATTTAACAAGCAGGAAACACCTGGCAAATCGTAAATTTCGCCGTCTCAACACTTCATTGGTTGAAGATGAAGGAGTCACACATTCGACGCAAATACATGAAACTTGTCAGTGAACTGAAAGGAATATGGAACATATAGAAAATCACTATAATATCAATAATTGTAAGAGCACTAGTAACAGTCCCGATAAACCTGAAAAAAATATTAGGAGAAATTGGAAGCAAATGGAAGATTGCCACCATACAAACGTACGGCAATGATGGAAACAGCCGAAATCTGGAGGAAAATCGTTCAATGCGAAAACGAACCCACATGCCCGACGAACGCCAACCAATCACAAGTTTAAATGGAAATAGAACATAAAAGTAGAGAAAGAACATGATACGAGCTCAAGAGAACTGAAACTGCCAGAAAGCCCATCAACTGATATACTCTCCTCCCCCCCCCCCCAAACACACATAGCCATACACACGTGTGGTGTCACCAGACTCGGTCGGCACAACCTTCAGGAGGCTTATTGCCTCTTAAGTTGCCAACGAGAAATAAATAGTAAACGGCTGCTGCGATACTGCAACATGATTTGCAACAGTTATCGAAAGCGACAGAGACTGCTGGAAATCTGGGGAAACTTGTCACTCGGACTCCAGGGAACACCCCTTGTTATTGCCAGTCGACAATCACTGATAATGACTTGTCTGAAAACTCTTAGTGAGTAAATAATAATAATTAATAGAGGGTCGAGGAGGGTGATAAGACCAAGGAAGGACAGCACAAACCAGACCTCCACTGAAAGAGTGCAGAGAGTTCTGGGACCTTGCGGGAGGGAGGCTTATTTAAATGAACCAAAGAACAGAAATTACAAGAAACGCCATAAGCTCTACCCCTTCCCTTTACCCCCTCCCCCCCCCAAAAAAAAATTTAAATAAAATAAATAAATAAATAAAATATAAAAATAAAAATTTTTTAAAAAATGGTGCCGGCTTAGGCTGACACCAGACAAAATATTTGTAGAGGATCAAGGAGAATGAGAAGACCGAGGAGGAACAGCACAAACCAGACATCCACTGGAAGAGTGCAGAGAGTTCTGGGACCTTGCGGGAGGCTTATTCCCACCCAAATCCCAGAGAAAACTAATGGTCCTTACCAACGAAAAATCAATGGTAAGTGGCTGTTGCGATACCACAAGGTCATTTGTGGTGGTTATCAAAAAGAGGTGAAGAATACTGGAAATCTGGGGAGGCTTGTTGTCACTCAGACTCCAGGAAATACTACTGATTGTTGTCGTTGAGCAATCAATGACGAGGACCTGTGTGAGAACTCCTAGTGAGTACACATAATAATAATAATAATAATAAAGACTGGATATGTTAATAGTTAAAAAGAAGAAAAAAAAAACATGGCAAATACTAGATTTTGTCGTCCCAGCAGCTCACAGTGTGAAAATCAATGGGACAGAAAAAATAATTATATACATGGAGTTTGTCAGTGAGCTGAAAGGAATATCAAACGTGAAGAAAACTAAGCTAATATCAATAATTGTAGGAACAATTCTTTAAAACCTTGTAAAAGACTAGGAAAATTGGAATCAAAGGAGGATTGCCATCATACAAAGAATGAAAAATAGTTGAAATATTCCGAAAACTACTCGAGTTCAGGCCCAACCCACATAACTAGGTGAACCTGAACAACCACAGATAAGTCGACATTGAATAATATATCATAAACACAACTAGAAATATATAGAACGAATTCTAATCTAAGAGACTGAGACTGCCAGGGCGTATATGAAAAAGGAATCCCATCATCTCCTCCTGCAATGGCATCAACATCGGTTGGTACAACACAAAATATTCATAAAAGTTCTAGAATGATAGAACTATCGGGGAGGAAAAGCACCATCCAGACCTCCACTGGATGAGTACGGGGAATACTGGAATACTGAGTAGGCTTAGTGTTACTCAAATTCCAGAATAAACCAACAGCCATTACCAATGAGAAATCGATAGTAAACGTCTGCTGCGAGAACACAATGTGATTTGCACAATAATCCAAAGAAGTAGGGAGTACTTGAAATCTGGGGAGACTAGTTGTTATTCAGATTCCAATGAAAACGACTTGTTTTTATCAGTAAGCGATCATCGGTAATGCTTTGTATGAGAATTCAAAGTGAGTAAGAATAATAATGAATAGACACTTGGATAGTATATCTGGTCAGATACTCATTCGTCAACTAGAGAAAAGAATTCTGGAACATGGATCAGCGAACCATGAAACTAATGACCATGCACCACGCAGTGTAGTCGAAGGATGGTACTTACTGACTCTATGTAAGGAATGGAAAAGAAGGGGATACTAACTTGTAAGTATTGAAGAGTGTATAGATGATGAAATAAAATGACTAGAGAAATACATGAAACAGAATACTGAGAGGCTGATTATCGTCTCCAAATAAACAGCGTTAAGCTGAACAATACAGAAATCAGCGAAACGGAAAACAAGAACTACACGTCTGTGGAACACAAAACCGCGGATCTACTTTCCAGCTGACTAAAACATAGTCGTTTTCAAGTCCAAGTGGTGACACGTTATTAAAAAATTAAGTATTGTTGCCACATCTGGGCTGGTGCATCATCTACTACTCTCTTCCTCCTTGACAAAATCCAAAAAAGAGTCGCCAATCTAATAGGTCCCTCACTGTCAACGAAGCTCCAGTCCCTGTCCCATCGCCGCAATGTAGCATCCTTGTGCTTGTTTCACATACTGCAATGGATTATGCTCCGATGAACTGGCTACTCTGGTGCCCCCTAGACGTAAATTCACTAGACCAACCCGACAATCAATTAAATCCCATCCATTCACTGTGGAGATCCCCAGATGCCGGAAAGCTTTATACTCAAATAGCTTCTTTCCTCGTGCTGCTGGCCTCTGGAATTATCTCCCTGCCCCCTGTTTCCCGACAGTACTGACATGCAGAAATTTAAAATTAATGTAAACAGAATCTCGCTGCGCAGATCCCAGTTTAGGTTCCCCCCCCAACCTTCTCCCCTTTTCTTTCTTCTCAGTAGCCCCTTACGTCTACAGTGGCGGCCTGCCTTGTTTGGGGTGAACTATGTTTAAAAAAAAAAAAATTCTTGTTGTACCGTCCTCCAAAATAATCAAATTCTACCCACTTTCACCATAATTACCAATCTTTACTGTGTTGTCTCACCGTTCACCTAACACTCATTTAACCCTTATCCTCGAGTAGTCTTTGTGCCTTGATAAGTGGTGACGCCTTATTAAAAAAATCTAAAACTGGAATATCATATGCGAAAAGTGTATCGTCTGTTATTTCTGCTAGTGAGAACATGATTAGCAGAGTTTTATGGAGAATAGTCCTGAATTTATTTGTTTTATGACTCTATTCATTTCTTAGTGGCGTCTTTTTCTTCTGTATGAAATGTATACGTGTTCGTATTTATTATCCTTTGTGTATGTGAGTGTGTTTGTGTATTTATCGTTTTTCAGTGTGTCTATAAGTGTCTTTTTGTATGTGTGCGGCTTGTCTTGTCCGTGTGTGGATGTGTATTCGCGTTTCATGTTAGTGTATGTGTGAATGTTAAAATATAGGATATCTCCCCAAAAGGGTGTGTGTGGGGGGGGGGGAAATAACAGGGAAGTGAAAAATCAAATTGATTGGTCAAGTAGGGGACGAAGAAATATGAGTCATGGTGCATCCCTAGATTTGTCGATGAAGGAAAAAGCAAAGGAGAGAGGCATTGTAAAATGTAAGTATGCTTAAAAGCTATTTACAAACAATACTAATACTGCAAGTTACCTGCTGCTGATTCTTGATATGGACAGATAGATACACATAACATAAACGGACATATTTTCCCACTACGAATCATACATGCATATTTAAAAAAGACTTTATTCTACGCACAAAAAAATATATTTAAACCTCGTGAAACAAAACCAAGCTCCCGTTTTCTCTACAAATTTAAGTACACAAGCTGACAAAAAATAGCAATATTCCCTTGTTCATTATGGATAAATTATGTGTATATAAGCCTGTTAACTCGCATACCAAAGCATTATCATGGTATCCCATAGCGACATCAAAATTTGCAGTTTGATCTTTTTTTATCAATGCGTTAATGCTATAGAACAGTATGGACTCTTTGCAATGTTTTATTATTTTTCAACAAGAATATCTATATAATATTTAGCGAATTCCACACACACACACACACACACACATACACTCATACACGCATACATACATACATACATACATGAATGGATGGCTGAATATATATAGCAGGCTCCTTGTTGAAGTTAAGAGATCAGCTTGCAGCTAGCTTCGTATCCAAATTACCTAAATAGGCATTTGAAGTCTAAATTATATATATATATATATATATATATAATATTTATAAATAAATATTAATTATTTTAATACCTACAGACATCGATGTTTCATGCTAACGCAATCTTCAGTGTAGGGAACTAATTCTCAACGGTCGGCGAGCGCGAACCTGATTACAAATCGCTACTGATCTGCAGTCAATGGTCTTAGCCCCACGGCCATAGTTAATAATTATGGAGGAATTTAACTTTGTAAATAGCGAATCGGCGGCTAAATTTACCCAAGCAGTTAAAGTGATCAACTAACGTATTCGGATCGTGTATGCAGCTATTAGTACTGCTTGTTATTAAAGTCACTCAGAGTGCCCGGCCTTTCGTGAAAGGGAGCTAATAATATATATATATATATATATAATTGATAATTAATGTAACTTTACGAAAGCAAAAAATTACCCTTAAGTGAATTCGAATTTTTATAAATAAATTATAGAACTTATTAACTACTTCAAGAAATATTACTAAATTAAAATTTTTAAATATCCACACAACTTTTAGGATGTACTAGCTCTGAACCGAAAAATTCAAAATGGCGCATTAGTAAGTTTCCCCACATGTGAGTTTGCTCTTTTCTTTCTTTTTTTTAAATTTGGTTTCGCCCCAAAATGAACCACTGTATAGTGTAGGTTTTTTGAAGACATTTTAATCTAAGAACTTTTTACTCTTTGTGAATTTTTCTGATGATTTTGTAGTGTTGCAGAGACGATATTGACATAAAAATGTTGGTTGGCTTACAGCAAACGAAACGGACCGTAAAAATACATCTCACAGAAATGTTATGTTTTTTGAAAATGTGAAAAAAATACAATAACATGGTTATTGGAATATAAAATGAACCTGACTTATATATATATATATATATATATATATATATATAATGACCAGAGACACAACAGAAAAACAGGATGCAGGAAGTATGTGAATCATGGCACAGACCTCTCTCCCGATTCTTCTTCTTCACTTTACTGACAAGTACGTTTCGCTCTGCTCCCCTAACCCTAAACCTTAACCCCCCACACACCAAAAGAATCCTTCCTCACCAATACCATCAGTTTCTGCTTTTTTCATTTTTGCATCTTGACTCCAACACTAAGTAGCCAAGCAAGTGCTCTCTCTCCCCTTTCTCTCTCTCTCCCCTTATCTCTCTCCCCTTATCTCTCTCTCTCCCCTTCTCTCTCTCTTCTCTCTCTCTCTCTCTCTCGCTTTAAGTGACCTCCCTCCACCCGGTCGGCTAGTGACTCACCCTGTTCATGACAAAAAGAAAGAATACTCTTAATTGCAGGAACCAGAATTTCTCAAACATGTAAACACTTGAAAATTGGCGCCGTGAGAATGGTCAGCGAAGATAGAATGGTTATTTATAACATAGAGTACTTTTTCCCACCCTGTGACCGCTGACCAATGGTGTGTCGCAATATGTAATTGGGTGCACTATTTAATGTCACAAAATGCCAAAATATTTTTAAAATAAACTTATATATATATAATTATTCACAGACACGTGTTTCATCATTGTCTCATCAGCGTGGCTGAACCCAGCCAAATCCGAAACCAGGACCCTAGAGTCGTAAGCGTGAAGCTCTACCACTGAGCCAATCCCGTCATTAATGAATGTATCGCTTTTCATAGATGTCATTACTTGTTTATTTTGTTTGCGATACTTTGGAACGAAAAGCATTCTACCTAAATGCTAGTCTGGTTTCGTCGATATCCACAGTAATAAATAAAAGCGATTTAATAATAAAAAAGAATAAATGACCAAAACCTCTCTAAAAATATGTTAATT
>OY744517.1:41925401-41945401 GCA_963556195.1 Sepiola atlantica
ACTTGTCATATATATATATTATGACAATTACTTGTCATATATATATATATGACAATTACTTGTCATATATATATATATATATATATAGTATGACAATTAATTGTAATATCTATATAGTATGACAATAGTCATATATTATGACAATTGTCATATATATTATGACAATTGTCATAATATATATATATATATATATATAGTATGACAATTGTCATATATATAGTATGACAATTGTCATAATATATATATGACAAGTAATTGTCATAATATATATATATATATATATATATAGTATGACAATTGTCATAATATATATATATATATGACAAGTAATTGTCATAATATATATATAGTATGGTAATTGTCATAATATATATATATATATAGTATGACAATTGGCATAATATATATAGTATGACAATTGTCATAATATATATATATATAGTATGACAATGTATTGTCATATATATATATATATATATATATGACAATTAATTTGTTTAATCATAATACTCCACTGCAGTTTGCTAAGACATCCGATCATGAGAAGTGTATTAATAACATACTAGCGCTATTTATTTAGCCCAGAAGCACCATGTGTCCAGTGGAAGACACCCAACCGTCTGAGGACTGGAATGGGGCGATGAAAAGCTGCTGTGACAAAATGGAGCTAGAAAGCGACTCAACCATCTGCGAATGTGGAGAAGACTATACGATGCAACACTGTCGTGTCTGTCCTTTGCAATCCAACCAGTGTAGCTTGAAATATCTCACAGGGTTCAATTATATTGCAAAAGACTGCATAAAGAAGTTGGAAACTGTCGTATGACCACGTGCTTAAAAAACACGCAAAGAACAAGAAAGACAAATTGTTACTCTTAAATTTTCATATATGCTTGTACGGTCTGAGGATGCTCTCCTCCCAGGCATTATCTCCTTATTTGGAAAAGAGTGGGTTTATTGTTTGTGGTTTCAGGCGTCTTCATTCTGTATTTTTGTTCCATCCAGGGTGCCTCTTTTGGGGGAGCTGGATTTTAGCAACATGATAAACGGATCTTTAAACTCGTGTTGAGGCAATAAATAGGGGCACACTTAGAACAATAGACCAGAGCGATAAATACTTCAAAGCAATCAACATATATTGTTAGGGTAAAAAAAAAGGTGTGTGTGTGTGCGAAATCGAGATTGCATGGTTGAGGTTTAAGTGAGATTTAAGTGTTAATTTTATCGAGTTGATCTTCAGTTAGAAATCTACTAATCTTTTTAGAATCGATGTCATTTGACCAGTTTTTTATGGTATAAATCTCATTGATAAAAAGGATAAAAATACTTAATAAGTTATGGTTGATTAGGGTTAGGGTCAGACGCAAAATACATTCAATGTAATTACAAACATACTACAAAATCCCCAGTATATAAATAAACAAATGTCACCCAACACACTTCTCTCTTGTCACTGTCCTGGTGTCGGCTGTGGCGGCTCTTTTCAATTCAGCAATGGTCTGGTGATTCTTTTGGTAGACATTATTTTTAAGATGAAAATCTGGGCGGTTTAAGTCTAGTGAGTGTGAAGCCTTTTAAGGCAACGCTATTTACTGATAAGACGATCACCAAAGTATCCCCACAGCCATTTCAACGAGTCATTTTGAAGTTTTTGAGCCAATGTTTAAACCTGCTATTTCAAATATTAGCATGACCGACTGACGAAAATGCTATTTCAAACATTAGCATGACCTGCTATTTCAAATATTAGCATGACCGACTGACGAAAATGCTATTTCAAATATTAGCATGACCGACTGACGAAAATGCTATTTCAAACATTAGCATTACCGACTGCCGAAAATTCTATTTCAAACATTAGCATTACCGACTGCCGAAAATTCTATTTCAAGCATTAGCATGACCGACTGACGAAAATGCTATTTCAAACATTAGCATTACTGACTGCCGAAAATTCTATTTCAAGAATTAGCGTGACTGACTGACGAAAATGCTATTTAAAACATTAGCGTTACCGACAAAAATGTTATTACAAGCATTAGCGTGACCGACTGCCAAAAATCCTATTTCAAATATTAGCGTGACCGACTGCCGAAAATTCTATTTCAAGCATTAGCGTGACCGACTGACGAAAATGCTATTTAAAACATTAGCGTTACCGACAAAAATGTTATTACAAGCATTAGCGTAACCGACTGACAAATTCTATTACAAGCATTAGTGTGACCGACGAAAATTCTATTTTAAACATTAGCGTGACCGACGAAAATTCTGGTTCAAACATTCACTGACGAAAAGGCTATTTCAAACATTGACGTAATCGACGGACGAAAATGCCATTTACCATATTAGCGTGACCGACTGACGAAAATTCTATTTCCAACCTTAGCGTGACTGACTGAGAAAAATAACAATTTTTATCAGTAGATCCAAAACTTCTGAGTCAATCCAACCCCAACCTTTTAAACACATATCCAAGGCTATTGTCACAAGTGATACGTTAATCATACAACTTAAGCACGTAGTTTTTGTTATAATATAACAATTTTTGAAAAATCACTTAAACGTGACAGACTAAACGTGACAGACTAAACGTGACAGACCGACGAAATTCCTCTCGTCAAGATGTGAAAATCAAACGAAAAGAAATGTTAACTTCTAACTGTACCCACACGGCGTTGTCCGGGAGTTAAAAAAAAAAAAAAAAAACTTATTTGTGTTTCACCTTTTTTTTTACCATGCCGCGTTTTTTAGTCGAATTATTATTTTTTAAATAGGATTTTTTAAAATTAAATTTAATTATTACGTTATTGCTGAGTCAATAAATTATGAATTAGACCAACTTGTTATAAAACTATAACTAGTTGTTGTTAAGATAATGTTGTTTTACTCTAGTTATAAAATCATTCGATCTAAATGGCTTCCAAAAACGTTCAATCATTTAATACGTGAGGATCTGCTAAGAATTTTAAAGCCAGAAATGACTTTCTATTCGACAATTTAAATCCTTCCAAATCCCTTTCAAATTTTAAAGAGTCACGAAGTAATTTTTATTTTTCAATTTTTAACACACGATTAAACTGGCTGGCTTGTTTTCGCATAAAAAGAAATGCATTGTGGTGGATTTATTTTCGTAATTTTTGTTTGGTGAAGGTACAAAATAGTTAATAAAGGTCCCTTAACCCCCTTCATGTTAAGAATGAGGTTTCTAAATAATAACGTTATTATTTAGAAACCTCTTCTGAATATGGAGAGGGAGGCGATTCTGTTAACTATTCTGTATTTTTTTATTTTTTTATTATTGAAATAGGATTTTTGGTTTCAATAAATATTTGATTAATAGTAGATAAAAGGATTATAATTAAATGTGCATTTATCAAAGTTACGTTGACGCGAGAAATACACACACGCAGACAGACACGCGAGAAGTGATCGTGCAATTGCAATACTATAGAGATGATATTTACCTGCGACCGTCAATGTACAAATCCAAAAGATTCCGTTTGATGTCATTGTGAAATTGATGTAGCGCTGTTTCACTCGTCAAGAAAATGCCACAGTTGAACGTTCACTGGAAACGATTGGCGGTTTTAATCGACCCGAATTTTCTTACATGTATTTATATAAAGTGTCTTTGACGGATAATTGCACGAAAACCATAAAGAGAGTGCAGATTTTCAGTGAAAAGCCTCCGAGGACTTGAAAGAGTCCAGCTCCAGGGTCCAGTCTGCTCAAGTCAACCTCTGAAACTAGTCTGGCTGTTGGGGTCGACGGATGACCAGTTCAACGACCACTCCCAGACCGTACCATTCTCTGCTTTTCTTTTTTTTAAGATGGAGAAGTGGGAGATGGCAAATAGATATGGTCGGGGAAGATATAATAATAATTAAAAAAAAAAACACACGCTACGATAAAGTGGTTTTAAGGAGTTACTTTTGAAAGACGAGTAGGAGGAAAACGCAATGATAAACGAAGATGGTAAGAGGGAATGTAATACTATATATCTATATAGTAAAACAAGTGTACACCTTCCATTCACAAATTACGGAAAACAAAAAATATGTTTCGCCAGCGTTCACACTAATAGTCATATGAAACTAGCGGGACCCGTCTAAATTACACGAAATGATGTTTTTAATACTAATTATCTTGTTCCTAACCTATACATGTTTGAATAAAATATAAGATTTGACTTGTATATTTATTTTTAAAAATGAACAATACATGAAACAATTTACAAAACTTCTTTATATACAATATTTCTAGTGAAGGTAATATTTCGACGAATAAACCTTACTTTGTAAATGTTTTCGATTAAATTAAATTTGGCGCCAATTCATGAATATTTATCTACTCCTCTCCAGGAGGTTAGGCACAAGGCCGGTTTTATCTTACTCCCACAAGTAAGATGTGACCCAAGGTTGGGTCGGGAAAGTGGGGTTTGAAAAGCCAGCGCTCGAGAAGGTGAGCACTCTGGCCATTAAAAATTGCCTGGGCAGCCCCGTTGGCATTCTCCGGTAGGAGCGCCCCAGGCAGTAAGCAATAAACTTACTCCTCCCCAAAGAGGGGAGGCGAAGCCTGGGAGGGTGGACCTCCTAGAACTGCACAGGACAGACCCATAGACCGGCGTAAATCAAGCCTCGAAGGCCAAGACAATACCAGTCTATGGAATGCAGTATCCATCGGAACAGATACTACACTTTGATCTTAGCCAAAAGGCCAAGCCAATTCATGAGTAGCATACAAAGATTCGGAAGATCGTTGCTTTTGATGTAAGCGTGACACACAAAATCACACACGCTATTGTATTAATATGTGTCTTCTCGGTCGTCCCCTCCCTACCTCTCTTCTCCTTCCCCTCAAAATGTAGAAAAAAAATCTTAGAGGTTGGTTGGGATCGAACTATAAACCAGTCTGGCCGAAGTCAAAAATTCTACGTCGCTAACCGTTGCGCCAAAGGGAAATACTTGAAAATGTTTCGAAAATTAAACAAGTTGAATGTTTTTCAAAATCTAGGTGCGGCACGCATGCGCTAAGCTTTTGCCGGAAGCGTAGCACACCAACACACACGCTATCGTATTAATATATAGATAACGTCTAAATTGATGAAGTTAAAAGAAAAATAAGAAATAAATAAACATGTCTTTAACTGGAAAGTTATATATGATTATTTTTTATTTACACAGACATGTACAAAATCTGCGACACTGGCATGTCGATGTTATCGATCAACAGCTGTTATAAACTGAGATCTCATCAGGCAGAGTTAAAATCCGATCTTAACCATAATATATATATATATATATATATATATATATATATATATATATATTGTATTGAGAGATCGCATCAAGATAGTGTTTAAGAATGCTGGATTGAAGTTATTCCGGTCCAGGGTTCATATCGTTCGGCCGGCCGTACAGTTATATAAGCCATACTAATTGATGATGAGTGAATATGAAACAAGTTTTTAGATAATTTATATTTATTTAGAAATTTTTTTTCATTAAACTCCGTTTAAGTCGAGCACATTGAGAGACATGTGAAAAGTTTCGAATAAAGCAATATTGTGAGGTCTCTCCTGTGTCTTCGAAAGCGAGATGAAAAATGACTTGCATGTGACTGGGTTTCTATTCATGAAAAAGCGATCGGCTCCATAACACGAATTTGTGTTTCAGCCCGAGGACGTATTTGAGAACAGATTGAATGACCGTATTTTTATTAATTTCTCCTTTTCTGTTTGGGATGACTTTTGTAACAAAATGTTGTAGCTTTCATTATGAAAGCCTGGCTTTAAGGAGTAGTCTCTTAATTCTTGCGTGGTTGTTTTTCTCTCTAAGTTATCCACGAATAATGTCCGGATTGCCTTTCAGATAATATCTATTATATTCATTGCTCAAGGGAAGTAACTCGTGATTTTCCAACTGAACATTTTTTCGTGATTCTTATTTTCGATTTTCTTCCCAAACGATTTTTGGTCCCGTTTACTTCCCGATGATTTGGTGTATCCTCCGGATTTAAAGGGGTCGGGGACGAGTTGTTCACCTCGCCTTCTTTGCATTTAACTTCATGATTTAGAAGTACGTAAGACGGGTTAACCATCTTTTCTTCTTTAACATTTATATCCTCTTTGGCGCTTTTTTCATTACCCTTTTTTGACCTGTGCAGGGGGGTAGGAGGGGGGGGAGTAAAATTTCATGGAGGAAACAAATTAGTTTTCTTCAAGACATTAGATTTAATCAGTACTTCGGGGGGGGGGGGACAGAACCTTCTTGCCTACCAAATTGTTTCCGTCTCTCATAAATTTACCAGTTATGGCCATTGCTGAGACTTCTACCGGATCTGTTACTAATAGTGATTTTAGATAGACGCGGTGCATGAGAACGACAATACGGTGACAATGAAATCCTCGCAAACGACGAGATTTTATGGGCAGGCCCTCTTTCTCACTCTTAGTCGGCGAGCTTTCAACGAAGAAGGACGAGTACTCGATTGGCATGCAAGTGACTCGGGTTTCGAATCTTAGTTCAGATGTGTTCTACTGATGAGCCCAAAGGAGGGCGAAACTAGAGTCTAGAACTTCCGGTTTGTTTCTTTCATAGGTTGTGGGCTACGGTGTTGTTCGATTGTGGAAATAATTATATATATATATATATATATATATATATATATATATATATATATATATGGTACATGTATTGTATTAGTTTCTGTAGATGTAAATCCGTAGAAACTCGAGTGTTTATAAAAAGTACTCAATAACAAGTAGAGCTGTTCATAAGTATAAATTCGTATTTATACAAACATTTTTGGTTACATATGTGCATACATGTTTCGGTTGTACTCTTTGCAGCGAGTGAACCTATGTACATATGTAACCAAAATGTTTGTATAAATACAAATTCATACTTATGAACAGCTCTACTTGTTATTGAGCACTTTTTATAAACACTCGAGTTTCAACGGATTTACATCTACAGAAACTAATACAATACATGTACCACACATATATATATATATATATATATATATATATTACAGAAGATCAGAACAACATCGGTACTGTCGGTTTCAAATCCAAACAAAGAGGACCTATAGTTCGTCTCTTATGCCACACTCTATTCAGCCTCTGTTTATGTCTGCCCCACCGGAAAATGGCGACGCGCGTTCTGTGACTTTTCTACGATATTTCAATCCTGTCTTGTGTTCATCGTGTTTTCCTCTTTCTTCATTGATGTTGTCCGACCGACCGCTGGCGAGAAATTGTGAAACTGTGTCTAGTTTGACTCCTAGTCGGATTGCACTTCCTTCGGTATTTTCCGATCACGCCAAAAAAGTTGATGAGAGCTTTGATGATCTTCCCAGCAGATATATTTCTGAGGGGGGGGGGGAAATAACTGCTGGAAATCGAGCCGAGGCACACATTATGGTTAATATGTGTTGGTTCCTATGTTTCGTCCAGGGGACTGGATCAACACAGTCAATGAGGATTCGGAAAAATGGTTCCGCGAAGGCTGGAATCGGTTGTAAGGAGACATCGGGGATTCGTTGGGTCGACTTGCCTACCATTTGACATGTGTGACAAGTCCGACAATGATCCGACACGTCTCTTCGGATCTATAGCCTGTAGAAATGCTTGGTTATCCGTTCATACGTTTTACGGTCACCTAATCCTAACCCTAGCCCTCGCCCTCACATAAGTATCTCGTGGATCGTCCTCGGTACCTCAGTTCTGTTTCATTGGTTAGATCAGCTGGTGTGCAGTTTATCAGTCTTCCAGGGCGGGGATTCAGGGTCTCTGCTACCTCATCAATATTCTTATCTTTGACAAAGTATACAGATGGCACTTTGTCTAATTCCTCTACATGCAACGCTTCTATGAAAAGCGAGGCGATGTCACCATCTTCTTTTTGCTCTCCAATGTCAGGATTCTATACTGGGGTCTTTTCAAGTGTAGGATTCGATTCTACATCGTGACTCAAACATGTTCTGAGGAGATCAATAACCTCGTTCCCCTCATCATCGCTTCTTATTTTGGCGCTTTTTTGTCTTTGGCCTTCTTCTTAGCTTTTGCCCGGGTCACCACGCACGATGGAGATACTTCGAGTATATTTTTTCTATTCTATCAGTCTTCTATGAGACGCTTTGCCATAACTTTTGGTTGGGGCACGACTTTTCTGCCGGCCAGGTTATTGCCAAGTTACATTGATGTGCAACCCATGGGCAAATTGATGTGCCACCCATGGGCAGATTGCTAACCACCCCAATCTCTATAGTAGCGTGTACTATGTTTGATTCAAGGAAGGTTCTATGGAGTAGAACACTGACAAAATTATTTCAAACTCCTTGGATCGCTATGTTTTGCCCGTGGCCATTTTTGATCCACGCGGCATGCATTCTTCTGAGATTCAGAGATTGGGTTGCCCTAATGTCTCTCAGGATTATAACGCAGCTTTTTCTCATGAGGGCATCAACAAGATGCGTGCAACTGTTCGACACGAATAGTTTATACTCCCTTCTGACACTATCCCTGTTTGTTTTTTTTTGGGGGGGGGGGGGGTTGTACGTGAAGAGATAAATCCTTGTGATTTTCGCGCCTTTTCTTATGAGGCTGTTCAATGCTATGTGTCCTACTTTTCCACAGTAGTGACACGTTGTGGTCTTCAATCTCTTTGTCCACCAGTAGATGAGAACATGGAGGTTGTGGCTATAGGGTTTGTTTCTCGGGCTGGTCGGCTGGTGGGGGTAAGTTGCACTACTTTTATGCCTCCTTACGAAGATTAAAATCAAGATATAATGCTACTAAATCTCATGTCTAGAATCCTTATTCCAATTTACATTAAAATCAATTACATTATTTTGATTCTAGAAAATGTCTAAAATATAACGCTGTGTAAGAGGTTTAAAGAAAAACATTGAAATTCAGGATTTTTGCTTAATTTGTGTCAAATGCAAATCTTGTATATTTGAATATTCAAATGGGAGTGCGTGGCCCTATTATGCCCCCCACCCACAAACTTATCAATATACTCCAAAGAAGCTGAAATTAGGTGAATATTTATTAATTGATCTCTAATACCTACTATTAAACTTTCACAAAGATCAGAGGTATCTGAATTTTCACAAATAGCTTCCGCCCCCCTTTTACACAATTTACACAAAACTAAAGTAAATAAAGCCCACATTACGATCTTTTACGCCAAGCAGCTGTGTTCCCCTAAGCGTAATGATCAGTTAATTAGTTTAGGAGCGAATCCTATGCATACAAATTTATAGACATATACGCATACCTAACTTTATATAAATAGAGATTTGTTTATATCTGCTTTTCGTATTCCCTTATTTTTTGTGTATTGAATTACCATTGGGGTGAGATATCTCTACATTGCTATACACACGGAAGACTCCCCTCATAATCGCCTCCATCGTATATGAACAGACATGAAACACCTTGAAATTATAATAATGACCGGAAGAGCAGACGAGAAAGTAAAAACAATAGAAGAGGAATGGTAAGAGGATAAAGAAAATATTTTTTGAAGTGGGTTGAGAGAGAGGGAGAAAGGGATGGAAAGACAGGGAGGGGGGAAAGAGAGGGGGGTAGAGGAAAGGGATGGAAAGAGGGAGAAAGAGAGAGAGAGAGAGGAAGGGAAACAGAAGGAAAGAGGGAGGGGGAGGGGAGGACAAAGAAAATACTTTTGAAGTGGGTTGACGCAGGAAAAGAGGGAGGGAAAGAGGTAGAAAAAGAGGAAGAGAGATAAAGAGAGGAGGGAGAGGTTGGGATTAGGGGAAAGGAGGGGAAAAGGGAGGGGGGAAAGGGGGGAAAGAGAGAGAGGGGAAAGAGGGAGAGGAGAGGAAAAGGGAGGGAGAAAGAGAGAGAGGGGAAAGAGGGAGAGGAGAGGAAAAGGGAGGGAGAAAGAGAGAGAGGGGAAAGAGGGAGAGGAGAGGAAAAGAGGGAGGGAGAGAAAGAGAGGGGGAGAAGGGTAGGAGCGAGGGAAAGAGGATAGTAAGGAAAGTGTCAAAGAAATACCGGAAAGCGAAATTGAGAAAGACAGAAGGAAGACAAATAAAATAACTGAATTGAGATAAGTTATTTGTAACAAACTGTCCCTACCCGGCGTTGCTCAGGAGTTTCTATTTACTTGTTTCTTCACAATGACAGAGTTAGATACAAGGTCGGTTTTTAATGTGGGGAAAAAATTCGGCTCTCTTCTCCCCAAAAGGGGCATTCTGGATTGAGACAAAAATAAGATTGCCTCAGGGTCGTTCATTTGAAAGAAACTGGCTGGAACCACGATACAATATGGGATTGTTATTTGTTTTCTCACATTTTCATGCTGCGTGGAATCCCAGATCACGTGACCACTCGGTGGTCGACCATTGGTCAATTTAGCTACGTGATCATAGATATTAAAAATGTAACGAACTTTTCTTTTTTTGGGCCTGATCACTAAGGGGCAACGTATTTGACAAACCCCCATTTTCTTCCTTTCCCCTTTTTGATTTAGTGGTTGGTTTTTAATGTAGGAAAAATCCAGCTCCCCCCAAAAAGGAGCATTGCCTCAGTCTAGAAATACATCTTCTTCACCGACCGTGCACAGAACAGAAGACGCGTAGTATCAGAACGGATACTACACTTTGAATTATTGATTTGCTATGAAGTAAAATCAAAATTGAACAAATTAGACACAAGGCCATCAAAAGTGTGGGGAGTAAGGGTCGGTGGTCATCCTCGAACTATCCTACTCTTAACTAGAATAATTGCAGTCACCATAATACCACATTTACTCTAGAGGCCATCCGACTTAGTATATCCACAATTTGGGAAACTTGACAATTCATTCCAGCCAAAAGGCTAAGAGTTTTTCTACTTTCATTTTTGTATCACTTTATTATTATTATTATTATTATTATTATTATTATTATTATTATTATTATTATTATTATTATTATTATTATTTGTACTCACTAGGAGTTCTCACACAGATCATCGTCAGTGATTGCTCACCGACAACAACCAGTGGTATTTCTTGGAGTCTGAGTGACAACAACCTCCCCATACTTCCAGTATTCTTCACCTCTTTTCGATAACGATGCGATATCGCAACAGCCTCTTACCATTGATTTCTCGCTGGTAAGGACAATTGGTCTTCTGTAGGATTTGGGTGGCAATAAGCCTCCCCAAGGTCCCAGCATTCTCGGCACTTTTCCAGTGGAGGTCTGGTTTGTGCTTTCCCTCCTCGGTCTTCTCATCCTCCTCGACCCTCTACAAATATGTTGTCTGGTGTCAGCCTAGGCCGGCACCATTAAAAAAAAAATTTAAAAATGAATAAATAAAAGAATAAATAAAAAATTTAAAATTAAAACAAAATTGAAAAAAAAAAAATTTTACAAATTAAAAGTTAAATTTAAAATTTTTTTCTTCTCTTCAATTTTTTAATTAAATTTTTATTTCTATTTTTAATCTTTTAAAAAAATTTAAAAAATTTGTTTCCCTTTTTTTAGGGGGGGGGTAGGGTGGGGAGAGAGGGGGGAGCTTATAGTTTAGTTTCTTGTAATTTCTGTTTATTTGGTTCCTTTTTGTGTAGTGATAACTGAGGCCGGTGTAATTTATGGGGGAGGCAATTATGAAGTGATGTTTCTTGCAGTTTCTGTTCCTTGGTTCGTGTTGTGGTGTTCTTCGTATGGTTTTGTTTTCTCCCTGTTGTAAATTCCTTGTGACTGGTTACCCTTTGTAGCTTATGCGTGTTGGTTTCCGCATTCGAGGATTTTCCTTAAAATTGCAGCTGTTTTGATCATTGCCGTCCTTTGTATAGTTCCAATCATCCCTTTGATTCCAATTTCTCCCATTCTTTTCCCCTAGTGCTATTATTAGTAGCAGTAGCAGTAGTAGCAGTATTATTAGTAGTAGCAGTATTATTATTAGTAGCAGTAGTAGTAGTAGCAGTATTATTATTAGTAGCAGTAGTAGTAGTAGTAGCAGTATTATTATTAGTAGTAGCAGTATTATTATTAGTAGTAGCAGTAGTAGTAATAGTATCAGCAGTAGTATCAGTAGCAGTAGTAGTAGCAGTATTATTATTATTATTAGTAGTAGTATCAGTAGTAGCAGTATTATTATTATTAGTAGTAGTAGTATCAGTATTATTATTATTAGTAGCAGTATCAGTAGTAGTAGTAGTAGTAGTATCAGTAGTAGTATCAGTAGTTGTAGTAGTAGTATTATTAGTAGTAGCAGTAGTAGTAGCAGTATTATTAGTAGTATTATTAGTAGTATCAGTAGTAGTAACAGTATTATTAGTATTAGAATTTCATAGTAGTCTCCACTTTTTGATTTTTTTCAGGTGGAGTTTTTTAATTTTTTTTTAAACATCAAGTCAATTCCGTTGACCTTAGATATTCAAGCTGTACCTTAACACATTTGCTGTTCCTAACAGGCAAGCCTTTTGCAGAATTGGAAAAGAAATTGTCTCGTCAATCTGTTTAAGCCATTTATGGTGGCTTTTCGTTATGGTTCCAAGCGTTCAAATTACAACGGGAATCACCTTGACTTCTTTACATTTCCATAGTCTAACTAATTCCCATTTTAGATCTTGATATTTTTTTTCGTGTTCTTTCTCCTGCACTGGTATTGGAGGGGCAGGCTATATCAATGGTTAAGCAGGTTCTCGTTTTTTTTTGTTTTTTATATAATTATAATATTTTTTTTTTAATATGATTTTGATGTTGAATTTACTTATTGCCTCGACCAAAGAGGTTATGTTTTCGGTCGAGTTTGTTTGTTTGTTTGTGTACAACCCAACGTCCACATCACTTGACCAATCGTCACCAAATTTGGTCAAAATATAAGTTATGGTCTCACTTAGAAATTATTTAATTTTGGGATAGCTAGGTCAAAGGTCAAGGTCACATAAACGGCGAAAGTTACACTTTTGACGATGACTTCGTTTTTTTTTTAATCGGAGAGACTCGTTACTTTGCCTATATTCTAGCCAATGGGGTTTCGCTGTTTATATAAATTCTTTTGTGGTGACGTTCATCGTCTAATTGAAAATCTCTTTTTTAAAATTTCGGCCAAAGTCGAAATTTTGACTGAATTTCAAGTTTCGCTATTTCTAAATTTGATGTACGAATCTGATGCTCTTTGAGAACAGAAACCGCCATGCAAATTTTTAGTAATGCAAGGGAGATAATTCAAATTTACGCTGAAAAAATATATCTCCCTTACATTATTTGATTTATTATTCAAAATTTTCACTCTCGTAGCAATCGGAATAATTTTTTCAATTTATTTATTTTAAAACAAACTAGAGCAAAAGACATTGTATTGTAAAATTCATGCTGGAAGGTAAAATAAAGATAAAATGACTAGACAGAATCAAATATTGAGGTTTCCGATGCGATCCTATTTGGGTGTAAATTCTAAAATCAGATTAGAGTACTTCATGAATTAGCCACGTGTGTATTTGTTTGTGCGTGTTTATTCGTCCGATCGCAACCGAACATGATGTAACAGAAGTAAATAAAGAGCAAATTTTTAATCTTTGAATAAATGAGAATTTGCTAAATAATTTTAAAGCCAGTTTAAATAACTTTCTAGTGGACCGATTTAACAGATGCCTCCAAATTTGTTTAAAATGTCGAAGTAATTAATTTTTTTTTCTTCCCAACTATTAACTGATATGTTTACGAAAAAATGTATTACGATGGATATAATTTCGTAATTAAATAATTTAAAAAAAATAGGATTTTGTAAATTTCTGTTTTATTTATACTGTAATACAGTCAGGAAATTCGTCAAAAACAATTTATTTTGGTTTACCTACTCGTTCATGCATTATTTGTGCTAAAAAGTTTAATATTTAACATAAAATATGAGCATGTTAATTTGCCGTAAATGTTGGTTGTAGCAACCATCTTGCTTTTTTCAGGAAACAAAGTACAAGATCGGACCGGAAATGATGACCGGATGCTATTTAGATTGAAGTCATTAAATTAAAAGTAGATTCTTTGATATGACAGAGGCGCATTAAACACTCGTAACAACTTACCTCATTATTATGATGATAAAAATAATTTTGTTTAAATTAAATAAATCTTAAAATGAAGAGCCTTTGTGTAAGTTGTATGGTTTTGAATAAGTTGAATAACTTCAATGCTACCGTAATATGGGGTGACTTTGGTCAACTTTTGAAATATATTTGTTAAATTCAAGTAAATATATGGTAAGTTTTCATTATTTTTGTGTTGTATTCGAGGGGGATCATGGTTAATTATCAGTTTAGGTGGAGTTTGGAACCAGATTATTACAATATGAGGAAAGAGAAGCCATAATTAGGGATGGCCAAAGTCACTTTGTCATGGTGTGACTTTGGCAACACTATACCAGCTCTATTGTAACTAAAGTAATACTTGCATTGGGGTGTCGTCATGTATCGCCATGGTGTGAATTTGGCCACACTATACCAGCTCTATTGTAACTAAAGTAATACTTGCATTGGGGGTCGTTATGTGTCGCCATAGTGTAACTTTGGCCACACTATACCAGCTCTATTGTAACTAAAGTAATACTTGTATTGGGGTGTCGCCATGGTGTGATTTTTACGACACTATATCAGCTCTATTGTAACTAAAGTAATACTTGCATATGGGTGTCGTATTGTGTCGCCATGGTGTGACTTTGGCTACACTATACCAGCTCTATTGTAACTAAAGTAATACTTGCATTGGGGTGTCGTCATGTGTCTCCATGGTGTTACTTTGGCCAGACTATACCAGCTCTTTTGTAACTAAAGTAATAGTAGCATTGGGGTGTCGTCACATGTCGCCATGGTGTGACTTTGACCACACTATACCAGCTCTATTGTAACTAAAGTAATACTTGCATAGGGGTGTCGTCATGTGTCGCCAGGATGTGACTTTGGCCACACTATACCAGCTCTATTTTAACTAAAGTAATACTTGCATTGGGGTGTCGTCATGTGTCGCCATGGTGTTACTTTGGCCACACCATACCAGCTCTATTGTAACTAAAGTAATAATTGCATTGGGGTGTCGTCATGTGTCGCCATGGTATGACTTTGGCCACACTATGCCAGCTCTATTGTTACTAAAGTAATACTTGCATTGGGGTGTCGTCATGTATCGCCATGGTGTGACTTTCGCCACACTATACCAGCTCTATTGTAACTAAAGTAATACTTGCATTGGGGTGTCGTCACATGTCGCCATGGTGTGACTTTGACAACACTATACCAGCTCTATTGTAACTAAAGTAATACTTGCATAGGGGTGTTGTCATGTGTCGCCCGGATGTGACTTTGGCCACACTATACCAGCTCTATTATAACTAAAGTTATACTTGCATTGGGGTGTCGTCATGTGTCGCCATGGTGTGACTTTGGCCACACTATACCAGCTCTATTGTTACTAAAGTAATACTTGCATTGGGATGTCGTCTATGGCCACACAGAATATAATAATTTTAACTTTGCTTCACTAGAAACTTGTAATTAAGCCTTTACTTTACTTTAACTCAATATAAGAACATACCTATGGACATAAACTACGAAGAAAGGTCACACATTTATAACTACATGTATAAATCAACCCAGATTGAAACTTTTTTGAATTATATTTATAAACATTAATTAGTCACCCTCCATATTACGGTAAATATTTTATTAATAGTGAATAAAAAAGAATATTAATTCAGTGTGTAAGTCACGTATATGCGAGAAAAGCACACATATGCAAAAACACGAGAAGCGGTTATAGAATTTTATTGCAGAGATTATAATTTTAGGAGAAGTAGGAGGAGGAAGAGGAGGAGGAAGGCGTGTAGGAAAGGGGGTGTGATAGTATGAACTTTGAAGTATTAGAGAAAGGGGGAGTGCAAAATATATGAATGACTGAGGAGTAGGAAGAGTAGAAAGTAGAATGATTGTCAAAATGGCGGGAGGGAAAATGGCGGAGCAATAGAGATTGTATATGAGAGAGTTAAGAAGATCGTGTATAAAACAGGAAACTTAGAACAATGAATTGAAGAATGGAAAAGAAAAGAAGAAGAAAATCAACAGAAAAAAGAATGGAGAAGAAAAGAAGAAAATCATCAACAGAAAAAAAAAGCAAAACAAATTTAAGTGAACGGATGTGTTTGTAGCGGCACATATTAAAGACCGGAAAATATGTTAAAAATAAGCATTGTCAAAACGGGACTTAGATTTCCACTACCAAGTGTTGATAACGGTTGTACTAAGTCACCCAAATCTATTATATAGAGAGCAATTGTCTGTTTGTGTGTGTGTGTATGTATCTAAAAGTCAGAAACTGCACAAGACACACCCTCAAAGCTGATATATTCCTTTTTCAGCATTGCCACGGACAAAATACGGACGCATTCTTTTTTTGTAATATTCATCCTTTTAGGGATCACCAGGAACAAAATTATTCATGAGGTGGGATCGACATTTAGAGCGATTTTTTTTTCATCGACCATCTTGTCTGACATTTGAAAATGTAATAGAATTTTAACATATATATATATCGTTCCTTTCATTAAGTAGAACGCTCTTATGACGTAAAGCCGCCACATAAAGTGTTAAAATTATCACCGTTTATTCGCTGATCAACTTGGCCGAGTGGTTCAGGCGTCGGGATTTGAGTTGCAAAATACTCGTAATCCAAGGTTTCGAATCGCATGACCGGTATCTCTGAGTCCCGATTATAAAGGACGAAACGTATACGTACATAGATAATAAACAATAACAAATATTATATATATATATATATATATATATATAAGAGAGAGAGAGACGTGGGAGGAGAGATAAGGGAATAGGAGAGAGAGAGTGACGTGGGATAAGGGAATAGGAGAGAGAGACGTGGGAGAAGAGATAGGGGAATAGGAGAGAGTGACGTGGGAGGAGGGATAAGGGAATAGGAGAGAGAGTGACGTGGGATAAGGGAATGAGAGAGAGAGTGACGTGGGAATAGGAGAGAGAGAGAGTGACGTGGGAGGAGGGAATGAGAGAGAGCGTGACGTGGGAGAAGAGGTAAGGGAATAGGAGAGAGAGAGAGTGACGTGGGAGAAGGGATAAGGAAATAAGAGAGAAAGTTACGTGGGAGGAGGGATAAGGGAATAGAACAAAATATCCAGCTGCTTCCCAATCGACTACAGCATGGTCGTCTTCAAATCTAATCATAACAAATACTTGTTGAGACGTCCTCTTGTATAACCAATTCCTCTTAAGTAAATTTCTGCCCATTCCAACCCATTGTTTCAAATCCTCTTGCGATGACGTTGATCGTCCAATACAAAATCTCTTTAACCCTTATCCTCGTGGCCTCTAGGCCTTGATAAGTGGTGCTCTTCAGTAAAAAATAAATAAATTAAAAAAAACTTTTCTATTTTGTTTTCCATGCTCCGAGCCACGCCGGGTATCCATGCTAGTTAGAAAGAATTAAAAAAAAAAACTCTCATGATCCAGCAAAAATCTTTATAATAAATTAATAAAACTAACAAATATATGCGTCCCCCGCCTTGGGCGCCAATAATTTATAATTTTATTAATGCACTAGGATAGAAATCCCGGTGCTGCTCGTGTTGCGTAGCCCCACTCTTGGACCGCGGTGGTACTCATTTCGTATACTCGTCCCTGAAAGGGCCGTGGCAGTTCACATTTAATACTCGTCATTTTTAAAACATCATAAATCACATATATTGTTTGCATACCTTAAAATTTCTCTCTCGCCGTGTAGTGGATGAATTCTTTCTTCTTTCCGTGAACCACGCCGTTCGTTGTCTGCAACAAATGCTTCCCGACCGACTCACCAAACAAAAATATCTTTAAGTTTCAATTTTTTTTTTTTTTTTTTTTTTTTTTTTAATTACAAGCGTTGTTATTTATCGGCCTGGGCTATTAGAGAGAGAGAGAGAGCTACTTTATCGTAGTTACTTAACAATTATTTTCTTATCCCCCCCCCCTCTATGAATGGTTATCTCTCGCTTGTATTTCCTTAGGGAAATATTTCCCTTATCTGTTGTAAATTATATGGTAACAATCATGTCTCATCGGTTTGCCTCCAAAACCCAAACTGGCTAAACTCGCTTCTCACGAAGAACGAGTGATGTCACGGATCTCGCTGTTTCCAACGGAAAGGCCCGTGACGTCACAGAGCCTCTCGCAGGTGCACATTGACCCTTGATCTGGGATCTCGTCACACGGTGAACTTGTCACGTCTGTGATTTCTGACTGTGAGAACAGGCCCTATTCTGCACTCGACTGCCGGGTCCACCGCGCGTTAATTCGCGCAAGTCAAACCGACGATTTCCAACAGATACGTCCATTCCCATAGGGCCATTACCCAAAACTCGAGATAGAATGGAGAAACACTTTTGTTCTCAGCCCATGACACCATAATTTAAATTTAGGTTCTACATTTTGTCAGATCCATTAGGAGTGTTTAGGGTTAGGGGTGTACGCAGCATTGATTGGTTGTGATGTTGTATAAGTAAAGTGACATTAATTGAAATACATTTTGTTAAATCTATGTTATTTACCCCCATCGAGGCACACTCGGTATTCCCCGGGAATAAAAAATGACCCTCTGTGTAGTCCTAGCCCAAACCCTAAAACTCTTATTAGCATTTCTGTTCTTATTTTTTTTTAATTTCTACAATGTCAAGTCAGAAATAAAATAATATTTAGAATAAGTATTTTTTTAAAGGATCTCAATCGAAATAGATTTTTATGGCGAAAAACATAGTGCAAGGATAAAAAGAAAAATCGACTCATCAGAATCAAATATCGATTTTTCAGATTTAAAGTTTGCGATAAAAAAACTTCGAGAAATAGACCAATTTCATTTTATCCTATAGACTAGCTGAAGTACTCGTCTATGCCGGGGTTCTTAACTTTTCTCGTCGGGTGATATTCTTTCGGGTTTCATAAGAGCGTAGATATTCAATTGGTTGACTTTGCCATCTAAAATACGAAAAGCTTTGAAGTTGATTTTCATTGGTTGACAAGTCTTCATTGAAGAAACTTATATCATAATATATGGGGGCGTTTAGAATCCTGTGAAGATGGCCCTGCTTAAAGCAAGTCATCGCTTAGGAAATGTTAAATAAGATGTATCTTAAAGGAAAATCTTTATCATATCCGTCCTCTACGAACTACTGCGATTCACCTTCCGCCCTTCCTAGGACTCTTTGATGCTCCTGCTTCCTGAGACGTTCTACTTATCAGGCCTACCTCTCCTGTTCATGGAAATGTCCTCCTGTCTCTTCAGCTCGAGGTGCGGAAATTAATAAACACTCCAAACTGTGGTAATAAACGATAACTCGTCACGCAGGTAATTAGTAAAGAAAACTTTAACTTTAACGGCAAATCAACCCTTTTACAGTTATTTATTGTCGAAGCACCTTAACTATTCATTAAACACGTTTAATTGATCACGTTACTATTGTATAATTAGCTGTGTAAGTGCTTATTCCTACCTTTCTCAACACTATTAAGATATAGCCAGCCTTGTAATTCCTTCCTTCTCCATTGAGCTCTTGAAGGGCTTACTTTTTTGGCTAGCATGTTTGGAGTCCAGGGGATTGAACGCTGGTGGTGGGGTTTCTTTCAGACTTGGTTTGTCTTGCAATGATTCTACCATCCTTTCTCTTTTTATCATTATGATTAGCTTCTTACATCAAGTGGCTTCATGCCTTGTCTGGAGCGACTTCCATAAAAAAAGTACTCAAACTACTTCAATCATGAAATAAATAGCATAATTAAAACTTAAATCTTTTTCAGTATTTAATTTTTTTCCTGACATTTATAAATATAGAGTTAGATTATAATTATTTTTATAATTCAATAAGTTTAAATATCTGTAAAAAAAAAGTTACGGCAACTTTTATCATTGTTTCTGCTATTTTTTATTATTATTTAATCTGAGTAATCAAAGATCATAACACCGTAACTATTTTAAGCAATTCATTAAACACG
>OY744517.1:41952901-41957901 GCA_963556195.1 Sepiola atlantica
ATTTGTATATATATGTGTATGTGTATATATATTTGTATGTATATATATGTGTATGTGTATTATATTTTGTATGTATATATATGTGTATGTGTATATATATTTGTATATGTATATATGTGTATGTGTATATATATTTGTATATATATGTGTATATGTATATATATTTGTATATATATATGTGTATGTGTATATATATTTGTATATATATATATATTTGTATATATATATATGTGTATGTGTATATATATTTGTATATATATATGTGTATGTGTATATATATTTGTATATATATATGTGTATGTGTATATATATTTGTATATATATATATGTGTATGTGTATATATATTTCTATATATATATGTGTATGTGTATATATATTTGTATATATATGTGTATATATATTAGTATATATATTGTGTATATATATGTGTATATATATTAGTATATATATGTGTATATATATTTGTATATATATGTGTATATATATTTGTATATATATGTGTATGTGTATATATATTTGTATATATATGTGTATGTGTATATATATTTGTATATATATGTGTATGTGTATATATATATATGTATCAATATGTGTATATATATATATGTATATGTGTATATATATATATATGTGTATATATGTGTATGCGTATATATATATCTATATATATGTGTGCATGTATATATATGTGTATATATATGTGTATGTATATATGTATATATATGCATATATATGTGGGTATATATGTATATATATGCATATATAAATGTGTGTATATATGTATATATATGCATATATATGTGTGTATATATGTATATATATATGCATTTGTGTGTATAATGTGTATATTTGTGTATGTATATGTGCATATATGTGTATGTATATGTGTATATATGTATGTATATATATGTATATGTATGCATATATATGTGTGTATATATGTATATATGTACATATATATATGTGTGTATATATATGCGTATATATATGTGTATGTATATATGCGTATATATATATATGTGTATGTATATATGTATATATATGCATGTATATGTGTGTATATATGTATATATATTCATATATATGTGTGTATATATGTATATATATGTGTGTATATATGTATATATATGTGTGTATATATGTATATATATGTGTGTATATATGTATATATATGTGTGTATATATGCATATGCATGTATATATATGTGTGTATATATGCATATGAATATGCATATATGTGTGTATATATGTATATGCATATATATGTGTGTATATATATATATATATGCATATATATGTGTGTATAAACGTATATATATATGCATATATATGTGTGTATATACGTATATATATGTGTGTATATACGTGTATATACGTATATATATGTGTGTATATACGTATATATATGCATATATATGTGTGTATATATGTATATATATGCATATATATGGGTGTATATATGCATATATATATGTGTATATATGTATATATATATGCATATTTATATATCTGTGTATATATGTATATATATGCATATATATGTGTGTATATATGTATATATATGCATACATATGTGTGTATATATGTATATATATATGCATATATATGTGTGTATATATGTATATATATATGCATATATGTGTGTATATATGTATATATATATGCATATATGTGTGTATATATGTATATATATATGCATATATAAGTGTGTATATATATATATTTATACATATATATGTGTGTATATATGTATATATATATGCATATATGTTTGTATATATGTATATATATATGTTTGTATATATGTATATATATATGTGTGTATATATGTATATATATGCATATATATGTGTGTATATACGTATATATATGCATATATATGTCTGTATATATGTATATATTATATGCATATATATGTCTGTATATATGTATATATATGCATATATATGTGTGTATATATGTATATATATGTATATATATATATATATATATATGCATATATATGTGTGTATATATGTATATATGCATATATGTGTGTATATATGTATAAATGCATATATGTGTGTATATATGTATATATATATATGCATATATGTGTGTGTATATATGTGTATATATATGCATATATGTGTATATATATGCATATATGTGTATATATATGCATATATGTGTGTATATATGCATATATGTGTGTATATATGTATATATATATGCATATATGTGTGTATATATGTATATATATATATGCATATATGTGTGTATATATGTATATATATATGCATATATGTGTGTATATATGTATATATATATGCGTATATGTGTGTATATATGTATATATAAATATGCGTATATGTGTGTATATATGCATATATATGTGTGTATATATGTATATATATATGCATATATATGTGTGTATATATGTATATATATATGCATATATATGTGTGTATATATGTATATATATATATGCATATATATGTGTGTATATATGTATATATATATGTGTTATATATGTATATATATATGCATATGTGTGTGTATATATGTATATATATGCATATATGTGTGTATATATGTATATATATATGCATATATGTGTGTATATATGTATATATATATGCATATATGTGTGTATATATGTATATATATATGCATATATATGTGTGTATATATATATATTCATACATATATATGTGTGTATATATGTATATATATATGCATATATGTTTGTATATATGTATATATATATGTTTGTATATATGTATATATATATGTGTGTATATATGTATATATATGCATATATATGTGTGTATATATGTATATATATGCATATATATGTGTGTATATACGTATATATATGCATATATATGTCTGTATATATGTATATATATATGCATATATATGTCTGTATATATGTATATATATGCATATATATGTGTGTATATATGTATATATATGTATATATATATATGCATATATATGTGTGTATATATGTATATATGCATATATGTGTGTATATATGTATATGTGCATATATTGTGTGTATATATGTATATATATATATGCATATATGTGTGTATATATGTGTATATATATGCATATATGTGTGTATATATGTGTATATATATGCATATATGTGTGTATATATGCATATATGTGTGTATATATGTATATATATATATGCATATATGTGTGTATATATGTATATATATATGCATATATGTGTGTATATATGTATATATATGCGTATATGTGTGTATATATGTATATATAAATATGCGTATATGTGTGTATATATGCATATATATGTGTGTATATATGTATATATATATGCATATATATGTGTGTATATATGTATATATATATGCATATATGTGTGTATATATGTATATATATGCGTATATGTGTGTATATATGTATATATAAATATGCGTATATGTGTGTATATATGCATATATATGTGTGTATATATGTATATATATATGCATATATATGTGTGTATATATGTATATATATATGCATATATATGTGTGTATATATGTATATATATATATGCATATATATGTGTGTATATATGTATATATATATACATATATATGTGTGTATATATGTATATATATATGCATATATATGTGTGTATATATGTATATATATATGCATGTATATGTGTCTATATATGTATATATATATGCATATATATGTGTCTATATATGTATATATATATGCATATATATGTGTCTATATATGTATATATATATGCATATATATGTCTATATATGTATATATATATGCATATATATGTGTCTATATATGTATATATATATGCATATATATGTGTCTATATATGTATATATATATGCATATATATGTGTCTACATATGTATATATATATGCATATATATGTGTGTATATATGTATATATATGCATATATGTATGTGTGTATATATGTATATATATATATGCATATATGTATGTGTGTATTTATGTATATATATGCATATATATATGCGTGTATATATGTATATATATGCGTGTATATATGTATATATATATGCATATATATATGTGTGTATATATGTATATATATATGCATATATATATGTGTGTATATATGTATATATATATGCATATATATATGTGTGTATATATGTATATATATATATGCATATATATATGTGTGTATATATGTATATATATATGCATATATATATGTGTGTATATATGTATATATATACATATATAAATGTGTGTATATATGTATATATATGCATATATATATGTGTGTATATATGTATATATATATATGCATATATATGTGTGTATATATGTATATATATATGCATATATATGTGTGTATATATGTATATATATATATGCATATATATATGTGTGTATATATGTATATATATATGCATATATATATGTGTGTATATATGCATATATATATGTGTGTATATATGTATGTATATATGCATATATATATGTGTGTATATATGTATATATATATGCATATATATATGTGGGTGTATATATGTATATATATATGCATATATATATGTGGGTATATATGTATATATATATGCATATATATGTGTGTATATATGTATATATATGCATATATATATGTGTGTATATATGTATATATATGCATATATATATGTGTGTATATATGTATATATATATATGCATATATATGTGTGTGTATATGTATATATATATGCATATATATGTGTGTATATATTTATATATATATATGCATATATATGTGTGTATATATATATTCATATATATGTGTGTATATATGTATATATATATTCATATATATGTGTGTATATATGTATATATATGCAGATATATGTGTGTATATATGTATATATATGCAGATATATGTGTGTATATATGTATATATATATGCATATATATGTGTGTATATATGTATATATATATGCATATATATGTGTGTATATATGTATATATATATGCATATATATGTGTGTA
>OY744517.1:41962901-41975401 GCA_963556195.1 Sepiola atlantica
CGTAATAAATAATGTTATAAATCGAATGATTTATAACATTATTTATTACAGTTCTAATAATTCAAAGTCAACAATGGTCTGGTGTACGATCGTTTCAAATACGATTAGGAATTATATATATATATATATATATATATATATATATATATATATATATAATGATTTACAATATGTCTCTACTTGGCGAAGAGTGTAAAATATGTGTAACATCTTTCTTTTAAAACTTCACTTTCTATTCCGCATCTCTGCGGTCAAGGAAGACAGCCTAGATACTTCACTTTGATCTTAGATCGAAGGCTAAGAAAAATTATTTTTATTCGAGGTTTACAGCAAAGACTGATGAAAAAAACAAAAAAACAATCTAAATGTCGCCCCCCCCCCGCCACTAATTTTGTTTATGAATGAATATTACAACATCAACTACAAACAAAAACGTTAATATTCTGTCGTATATAAGAGAATATATCAGTTTTGTGGATGTGTCTTGTGTAGCTTCTGGCTTTTAACTGGATACACAGAGACATACACACAAACAGGAAACTGCCATTTATATAATATATCATGCGTATATTCTTACGACAAATTGAGATGACGTCATAAATAGGAAACATCTTAAATGAGGCAAATATATTTTCTCTGTACTATGTACGTTATAATTTTAAAAAGGTGTGCACCCTAGAACCAGAGAAAAAAAGGATGGGATAAAATTCGGCAAAACGAAGCGAAATGCGCAAGAAGTTGATGGCGACTTCAAGTCGCTGAGTGTCCATGTTCCGATTTAGTGCAGTGAGACGACCGGAAGTGACATCTTATAAGCTCGAGCATTAATGAGCTCTTCAATTTGGAGGAAGTTTTCGCTTTTTTTATTTTTTGTACGTCTGAATTGCTGCAAAGGCACTTGCACGTCGAGTCATACACCCACGGCATTTCTCTTCACATTCACAAATTAGTGTGTAAATACACAAGTCCGCACTTACTTGTATGTTTTTTAAAAAGACACATAGCGAATAAATAAAACTAGGACTCTGTGGCGGTTTTGCAGTTTTACATTTTCAGTGAAAAATAAATAAATACCTTTTTTTTAAATTAGCTTGTTTGTAAAGTTTAACAAAAAACTTATTGTTTACTGTTTACAACCCCTTTTTACTATTCTCATTGACAAATGAAAACAAAAGTTAAGTAAAACTGATCTGTTAAAATTACGATTGATTCATATTTTGGTATAACTGTAGATTAACATCCTCCGCTAAGTCACTCCGCTACCTCCCCCCCCACCCACTTTTTTTTAAGATTACGTGTGAACACTCTAAAAAAAACTTGATGAGAAGAAAAAAACAAAATCTCATTCGTTTAGAATTGAAAGTGGGAGATCAGTTTCGTATATAAATTCAATGTAAAATAATCCCCCTGTGTTATAATACCCACACTTTTAATATTTTTATTTATACCTTGAAAATAAGGAATTTAATTCGATAACTTTAAAGAAGTTATTTATTTAATTTTTACGACAGAGGAAAACACAACTAAACTCAATTGCTTGCAATGAAAATAGAAAATATATAAGATTTTGTTATATCGTAAGAATAGCAATAAGTAAATAAGAAACCCAAGACAGGAATTGAAAGGAATAGTAATTGTATTAAGAATACTTAATTACAATAAGTTGGTCGCCATTACCGGCTCTAGGTAGACGTGCTAAGCGGTTCTCCTTGGTAAAGGTGTCGACTTCATAGTGACCTGACGAATCCATCCTGTAACTATAGGTGGATCTGGATCAGGCCACAACAGATTTAAAACAATAAAATATGGGTAAATTTGCAAATTAACAATTCTGCTAAATCCCCCCTCCCCGAAAAATGAGATTCTGCGGAAAACGGAAAGAAGGAAAATAAATAAGTTAGAATTGAAAGTGGGAGATAAGTTTCATATATATTTAACGTAAAATGTTCACTATTTCTTGGCCATTCTAACTTTTTAGGGCTGTTAACCAATTTATTTACTACTAACCCTAAGTCCGAGTGGCAAAGTCACAAAACCACACGTAATCGCCTAAAAAGTAGACCCCCAAAGAAAACGAAGCGGATTTAGCTGTCATAGCAAAAAAAAAAATTTAGTTAACTGCTCTAAAACGCTAGATCATTTTCCGTTTTAATTTTCATGTATTTCAAATCAACGAGAATGGAAAACAATTTGTTTAGTTATTGTTTAAGTCCTTAACATTAAAAAACTTAAGTTAAAGGTGATAAAATTATTACAATGAAATGATAATAATTACTATAATGCACAGATATTTACAAAAAAAGATGAGATTAGTTTAGTTGAACTTAAATGTTATTTTAATTAATTTAAACAAAATTGGAATAAGGTTTCTGGACATACAGTTTAGTATCATTATATCTTGAGTTTGATCTTCGTAACGGACAACAAAAATGGTGCACAACTATATATATATATATATATATGTATATATATATATATATATATATATATATATATATACAGGGTGGGCAAAAATAAGGGTCCTATTTTTAAAAATTCATAACTTTTTTATTTATTGATTTAAAAAAAATTTTTTTTTTAGAATAAGTAAAGGACCCCTTCCGAAGCAAGCATGAGCCGTATTAGCCCTAAGGAACGTACCCTCATTTAGAAAACATTATTTTTGCTTAAAAAACTCAAAACAGTGTAAAAAACAATACTTTAGTTTTTGTAAGTTTTAAGAAGTGTTTTTCGGCTAAAATTTGTTTTGTTTATTTCAAAAAATCTCGGAAGGGTCAGTCTACACACACATAAAGTTTGGTGAGTTTAACTTTTATTTTGTGGAAGTTATTCAAATTCAAGTTATTCAAATTTAAAGATAGGACCCTTATTTTGGCCCACCCTGTATATATATATATATATATATATATATATATATATATATATATATGAAGCAACCCAAATAACTTTGTCAGCTCCTTCAATTTCTCGTATTTGGACTGCTATTTATAACATGGACTAGTCTTCAGTCAACCCTCTGGATGTCTATCCTGATTATGTTTTTTCAAATTGTATGACCTGGATGTACTGTATGGATTCAACAAAAAAGTATGTTTTTGGGTTGATATATTTGATGTTATGTATTTTTATGTATTTGTGTATATATTTTTTATATATTTTAAGTTTAATTTTATTACCAGTAGTGTTATAATTGCGGTAATGGTCCTCTGAAGAGAAGAATTATCTTTGAAAACTCATGAGCTAAGGACTTTAAGATAGTTTGCTTGAACTTTGAATTCTAATAAAATTTGATTGACACCTTATTTTATTACTTCATTTTATATTATAATATATATATATATATATATATATGTGTGTATTTTATTTATATATAGAATTTCTTTATAAATATTCAAATATAAATTTTATAACATAAAGTGATTTTAATAGATCAGTAGTGTAATGCCAGATCTATGCTTTATTCAATATTTTCTATGTAATTTTATACCATTTCAATGTTATAAAGGACAGATTCACGTCATTTCATAACACTTTAATGGTCTCAAATCGACGGTCGACCGTTTCTTTCATTGCAATAATATAATCACCTTTTAACTTAAGAAGTTAAACGATAACTAAAAACATTGTTTTCCACTCTCGTGTATTTGAAAAAAAAAAAAATTAAAAAGAGAAATTGTTTTCTTAAAACTTAATTATAATTAATGTAAATGAAGATTGAAAAGGTAGATCGTGGATTTGAGACCATTTTTCGATTGTGTAGGTTTTAGGGTCTCAAATTCACCGTTCAATTTGGTACCGTGCTGCCATCAGAGCACTTTCAAAATATACCTGAACTGATAAACATGGCGTGTCAGATCGGACTGACGCAGAGTTTCTTTTCCCATCGGAGTGACGCCTGTATCTAGTTACGGCTTATTTTGGAGCCTAACAAGTCTCCACTGACCTTACGCGGTTAAGATAACGAAAAGCCCCAACCCTGCCAGGATAGAGGAGATCGCAACATTCGTAGAGATAAACCGGATTGCATTGTTGATGAGAAACGACATGAAGAAAGACATGACATTTCGAGGTTGATAATGAAGGTAACAGCTGCGACATAATGAGCACGCTTGTCGAAAGAGTGCTCAGTCTTGAAAGATTAATTAAATATAGTTACGATATTCCGTGCGTGGCTTGGATTGAAGAAGATAGAACGAGGAACTGGGGTATCTTTTACTTTACTCCGCAGAGTCGTGAACGGGGTCAAAAAAACGAACGAGAAAGTGTTTAAAAACATAAATATGCAACAAGTAAAGGCCACCTACGTCGAGAATAGATATTTTCCTACGTAGCTATGACATTTGTTTGTATTTTTACGTAGTATACATGGGTTTTTATTAGATGTAAAAAAAATTCTTGTTTTTTTTGCACAAAAAAGAAAATGGCCGCCAATATTCGTTCTCGTTACATACCCCCCTACGATCGCCATCTTGGATTTCTGCGATGTTGGTGTGACGAATAATTTAATTTCTAATAAATAGCACTTTGAACGGGTTAAAAATACAAACAAATGCCACAGGTAAGTTTGAAAATAACTTTTATCGCCTACAGTTACTTTTATTTGTTGTATATTTGTTTTTTGAGCGTTTTTAGTCTGCTGAGTAAAGTAAAAGATACCCGAGGAACTGTGTCGACAAGTTGTTTTATTGGGGCTTAGTGATTACAGGAAGTACACGCAAATCAGGGGCAGATAATCCTATTAATATTAGTGGCTTAAGGGATTAGTCAAGGGACGTAACTAATACAATAATAGTGAATTATACACTGAACAGAACCACGTTATACATCAATTAATAATTATCCTCCGAATTTCAATTTCTTTGGAGTATTTTAATGGGTTTGCAAGAGGTAGAATATGGGTACAATCTCCATTTAAAAATTGAAATATTTCAGATTTGCATTAAATTTAGAATAATACCCTTTCTATCATGATTTTATTTCGGAATTCTCATTCTCGTTGACTAACAAGGATTCTGAGTCAAGACTACCTTACTATTTCACCTATTAAAAGTTATAACACCTATATAAAGTTAAGTATGTGCTACTCATCTTGTCAGATTAAGAGTATCGGGGATTCATTCTCGAACACCACCATCTAATCAATCATAGTATATTTATTTGATGAGATTAAGTTTGTCTTATTCATTATTTCCAGTCATTCATAATTCACACACACACACACACACACACACACACACACACACACACACACACACACATATATATATATATAAAATATGAGACCAAAAGTATACTTTTAGAGAATTTAACTCATAGTGAAATGATTTAAGCTCAATATACGAGATAGAGCAATTATAAAGATCAATGAAGGAAGAGAGATAAAGATGTACGAATTACAAATCTATTTCATCTTCGATTGTTCAATACAAGGTGTACTCGATAAAACATGTTTATTTTTTCTTTCCTTAAGCCAGACTTTTCAAAGATTAAAATCTTATCATCAGAGGAATTACATAGTTTGATAAGTTGGCAGGGGAATAGCCAAAATTCAAAATTTGAAAAATTTAAGAGACACTATAAAATAATGGAAAGTATAAGTGTGTGTGTGTAAAAAGGTTACCAAAATACAGAGTCCGTCCAGTTGGTGAATGTCCGGTGATGAAAGATTTAAAGATGGAAGAAGAGATTTTGTGGAGACTACGTTAGAAATGTAGTAAATCCAACAGAATGATGTTCAGTTCAACTGTAGATAAAAAAAGCGCTTATTAGGATGTACTTTTAAGAATTAGGGGCATTTAAAAAATTATCGAGTACACTTTGCATTGAACTATCGAAGATGAAATAGATTTGTCATCCGCGCATCTTCATCACTCTTCCTTCATTTATCTTTATATATATATATATATATATATATATATATATATATATATATATATATATAAAATAAAGAAAGAGGCAACATGCCTTCAAAAAACAATGTGTTAGATGCAGATATTTTTTCATTAAAATCAAAATTAAAAAAATAAAAACAATTTTTTTTCCTCATCTTGACTTTTTTATCTAATAATTTCGCTTGATACAACAAGCCTCGTCAGAGCTTTAGATAAATAAAAGGTATTAACCGTATTTTTTTTCATAACAATCCTTCCCGGTCTTGTAGAAGTGACGTCTGAAGTTGTGTGGACTTAACGGTCTAAATGTCTCTTTTAAATTTGAACTTAAATCCCGCATGGTTGCTAGTAGGTATAAATTTGGGGAAATTCATTTTTTTAAGCATCTTTAGAATTTTAAACATAAAGAAATAGGCAAAATGCCTTCAAAAACCATGTGTTAGATGCAGATATATATAAGAGAGAGAGCGAAAGCAAGAGAGAGAACGGAAGAACGTATACACACACACACATATGTCATACATCAACATACTGTTTCGCTGTATCACAGCTCTTCGGTGCGGCTAGACTAGCACCTCTCCCTAATCCGGGATCGAACCTTCAACCATCTAGATGATACTCGGCAGCTCTAACCATGTGAGAAGCGCTCGTAAATGATATCTACAATGACTATTTATATAAACTTCGACCACCGCTTCACCGTTCTCAATTTGTTTATTTACAAAGAGCTTTGCATTATGCTAAGAAGCAGCAAGAGACCACACCCAACAACAGTGCTCGACCCAAGAAAGGAGTCTTATATAGTCATCAGCAGACAGACAGACTGATTCGCTTTATCACAGCTCTTTAATATGTGTGTGTGTGTGTGTGTGTTTGTGTGTGTCGAGGTGAATCTTGTCCAAGTTGGCAATTTAGACGCCAGTGTGGCAACAATGTCAAGCGATGTTACGTCAATTTTAAATTTAAGAACAATACTTCCGGTCAATAATGATTACCACTTCCGCTTGTCACAAACTTCAATTGGAGAATTTCGCCATTAAGACCAACACGAGGGGAAGGTTTAATAAACGAATGTCTTGTGGAAATATAAACTCAGTCATATTAAAAAATAAAATAAAAATGATCTTTATTTTTCTAGAAAAATAAATTATAAGCCCATTCTTTGTCAGACTATTGTGTTCATCTCGGTTTTATATGCGCACACGTTCGACTGCTGAACTTCTTCAACTGTTTGTTTTGGTATGTCGAGAGTAAAAAAGGTTGAGAAACACTGCCCTTATGACACTTCTTCCCAAGCCGGCTGTTACACAATGAAATCTACCTTATGTCCGATGTTTTATATTGGTGAAGCGGCCAGAAATATAAAATCCCGCATTTACAAACACAAATAGGACCTCAAACACAATAATCCCACTAACGCACTAGTCATACACAGAAACACTTTTAACCACAATTTTGACATTACAAAATGCATCCTCCTCAAGACTGAATACTCTCTCATACGCCGCAAGTGCATCAAAAGCAATGTAATACTTTTTTCATCGCCATCTAACGTAAACCTCAGACTCGGATCTTTTCCCTTAAGAAAACATCTGGCAAAAACCGCACTGAAACAATGCAATATATCTTGCCACTGCATTACGAACTCTGATTACGGTTAAAGTAACTATTCGTTTTGACTGCCTTTCATCCATGTTTTTCATTTATTTCCCTTTTTCTCTTGCTTCCCCCTTTCTTATTTTAACGTATTTGCCAGACGCATTGCATAAATTCGTTTCTTTTTTTTCAAATAGTTAAACACGTGCCAGTGAATCTCGTTGTGCGTTCTTCTTTTTTCTGATTCCCTATGTTTTGCCATTATTCAATAAATGTTAAAAATCTTCACTTTTCTGATGACATTCGTTGATCCGAACGAAACCGGTAAAATTTCTGGTTTCTTGATGATTTATTCCTGTATTTAATTTTTTGTCCTTTTCACACACACGCACGCACACACACACACACACACACACACACACACACACACACACACACACAGACACACACACACAGACACACACACACACACATATATACACACCTTTACACTCACCGTATTATCTATAAGATATATGCAATAATCCATAAGGATCGATTCATTAGTTTAGGAGTGAATCTTGTATATAGAAATATATAAACAAATACACATACCAAACTTATATATATATATATATATATATATATAAGTATGAAAATTAATCTCTCAAAATCATTCAAATCAATTAATATATTTGATTTTTTAATGGGAGGTTATGTCTATATTATAACCCTTAAAACCCTTTAAAATACTCTAATTAAACTGAAATTTGGAGAATAATTATTAATTGATGTCCAATACTTAATGTCAAAATGTCACAAAATCTGAGGTATCTGAATTTTCACGAAGAGCTTTCATCTCCTTTTTGCTCACTTTGCTTAAAACTAAATTCGACTAAATATAGCCCACATTACCCACCCTTACGCCTAGCAGCTGTGTTCCAAAATTGATGATGATTGGTTAATTACTTTGGGAGCCAATCATGTACATAAAAATATATACGCATACCTAAGTTTATCTAAATAGACCTATATCTATTTATATAATCGATATAATGATCGGTTCATTAGTTTATAAGTGAGTCATGTACATACAAATATATGAACATATATATACGCCTAATTTTATATAAATAAATATATATATTAGTAGCATCGGGTTCGGTATATTTACACATTCTCGATTTCACCTTAAAATATTTTTTTTACGAGTCCTTTTCTCTTGTCTTAATCGAAATGGATATGTTTATGTGACTGCCCATTATTTTGTCATTCCGTCATTCTGTTATTCCGTAATTCCCTTAACATTGCAATTTAAAACAAGCCGCGCGTGCGTGGTCCCCCTCTGTATGTGACTCGATGTGGCGAGTCTAAAATGCAATAAATTTGGGGCATTTTTGACCCCCCTTTGACCCCATGGGCGCGAATCAGAATTTTTACGAGGTCAAACGAACGGAGAAAGAAAGAGAGTTGCTTATATAATCAAGTATCTAATGCACGTTCGCTTGTCTCGCATGCCTACATCTTAATATAGCACAATCGGTACGAAGTGTATGATTTTTAAACAGTGTTTGCTTGAATGCAGATGGCTCGCCTCTATTTTGAACCAAATACCACAACATTATTTTCATAACAGCTCGCTATTTATTTTAAATCGAAACTATTTCTTATAAGGTACTTATGACATACTTGTAAAATATTACCGTTTTAATAACTCCAATTCAGGGTTCGCCGACCTTATTTTGCTTGTGGGTCCGCTGAGAGCTATTTTATCACCTGTGAAGCTCATATACGCAGAAATATTGTTTAAAACCAAATATCTTCTATATAAAGTTAAGACGTTTTTCCCTGTACCTTTGACGAGAGTAAGAAAATAACCACATGCATCACAGGCTACTAAACTCACTACTATATTAAGCTTATTCACTCGAGCGTGTTTTAGTAAATTTATGGTTATTTTGTTCACTAAATATTACTTTTGGTCCATCATCGTAGACTCTCCCATAACATATTCCATATAGGTGGTAGCAAAAACTTTTTCCCCTTATATTTTACTACTAACACTCTCCCCATCTACACCGGGAAGTAAGACACACTGGATACTTTTTAAAAGCGTAACCCTTATTATTTTCTAATCATCAGGCATTAATTTAATACATAATACAATACATTACGCACAAACCCAATAAACGCTCTCTCAAATTCAGCTGATTTTCGAGAAAAGAACATAAAACAAAGAAAGGAAGAAACATGGGTTAGGGTTAGGGTTCCTGTTAAGTTAAGGGCTCCCGTTCTTAGCGATAGCCAAGCCCTACATACAAACTGCCAAGCTCTAACTGGAAGACTGGCAGACGCTAATTTAAGACGAATAAATTCAAACAAATTAAAATAATTTTTGTTTTTTGTGAAAATATTTTTTTTTATTGGGGGTAAAATTTTGTCAATGTTTTTATGAGTTAAAAGAAAGAACAAAAATGATATTATTCCTTCAGCGCTCGGGCGCTTCCGCGACCTGTCCGATTTTTGTCGACGCGAAGTCACGGAAATCAGGCGCGTCATCTATAACAGTACCATCAATCCTAATCATCACCAAATGAATCCTAATTTTACGTTTTATTTATAAATAAAACAACAACAAAAGGAACACCTTTCTACATAATTAATTTCCTTAGGACACATGCGCGCACACGCATGCTGAATCACAGACATACATGAATTTTCACACCCACAAATGAAACAAGGGCAGATAAGTTTTGTGTTCTTAAGTGGAAGTGGCTTTACTCTTCTGAACACACCCACTTTCGGTTTTTTTGTCTGGAGATGATGTCACTGTCCACTTTTAGACACGCCTTTCCTGCTTATTACTTGACTATTTCTTGTCGGCACTTTATGTTAACTTACTAGTAAAATAAATAAAATAAACTTGAATACACCTCAAAGATTCTTGAAGAGAAATTCTTGAAGACAACATCTTTGCAGAAGAACAAAGCAAGTAGTGCCGTTTTTCTTTTTAGTTTGAAAAATAAGCGTCGATGACACACAATAGAATCATAAGCTGCAATCAAATAGAAAAAAACGCCAACACGTGGGAAGGAAACTGGTGCCATTTTCGGCACCAATTGATATGCCTTGTGCGAAGAAACCAGAGAGGCGATACGAACCACCGTTACAAGCTTGCATAGGCTACTCTCTTTCTTTCTCCGTTAGTTTAGCTTATCGTTTCCTATTCTTTTCTTTTCTGGAGCGAATGAAACGGACCCGAACTTTCGATCGGTTTCATTTCTGAATTTTCTGCAATAATTTACTGTGAGTCTAAAAAGAGACTATATTAATTGTTTAAAAAAACGTGGGTTTAAAAATTAGGATAAAAATGTAGTTAACTTTTTAAACTTAACACTTAGCTTATCAGTTAACACAAGCAATACCATTAACAAACCAAATATATTATACCCGTGAAGATTTTAACAACTCTAGGTGTATTTTGAATTGAAGTGTATATATTATATATGTAAAATATATACAAAATGAATATATCATATATCATATATATATATATATATATTATATATATATATAGTATACACAGTATATATATATATAGTATACACAGTATATATATATATAATATACACAGTATATATATATAATATACACAGTATATATATATAATATACACAGTATATATATATAATATATATATATATAATATACACAGTATATATATATAATATATATATATAATATACACAGTATATATATATAATATATATATATATAATATACACAGTATATATATATATAATATATATATATATAATATACACAGTATATATATATAATATATATATATAATATACACAGTATATATATATAATATATATATATAATATACACAGTATATATATATAATATATATATATATAATATACACAGTATATATATATATAATATATATATAATATACACAGTATATATATAATATATATATATATAATATATATATATATATAATATATATATATATAATATACACAGTATATATATAATATATATATATATAATATATATATATATATAATATATATATATATATAATATACACAGTATATATATATAATATATATATATATATAATATACACAGTATATATATATAATATATATATATATATAATATATATATATATATAATATATATATATATATAATATATATATATATATATAATATATATATATATATAATATACACAGTATATATATATAATATACACAGTATATATATATAATATACACAGTATATATATATAATATACACAGTATATATATATATAATATACACAGTATATATATATATAATATACACAGTATATATATATATAATATACACAGTATATATATATAATATATATATCTATTAATAATGGAGTTTATGTATCTGTCTGTCTGTCTGTCTGTCTGAAGCCGAAACTCCAGTATGACTATTTTACTGAAATTAATCTTTTTGAAATTATTTATATACTGTCACTAAAAGTCGCTTAGACACCAGATGGGTTTTGCCATTAACATAAGTCATTCCTTTAAACCTTCAATTAAATTCATATTTACAAATATACACTTATAACTGCTATTATCAAATTTACATATGTATTTACAATATTTTCCGATAAGGTTATATTAATAAACATTATTAATACAATTAATTAAAGACATTTTCATCATAACTTGCGTGTTTTCTAAACCATTTAAACTCGATTACTGTTAAAATTGCAAAGTCATTGGGTGTTTAATAAGCTGTGTCCTCCCTCCCTCCGGTAATTAAATATGGCGATCTGATTAAGCAGCTGAGTGGCTTTTTAATCAGTAGTGTCCTCCCTCCCTCCGGTAATTATATATGGCGATCTGATTAAGCAGACGAGTGGCTTTTTAATCAGTAGTGTCCTCCCTCCCTCCGGTAATTATATATGGCGATCTGGGCGATCTGATTAAGCAGCCGATTGGCTTTTTAATCAGTAGTGTCCTCCCTCCCTCCGGTA